>JAVJAP010000023.1:0-600000 GCA_034770075.1 Aralia elata | reverse complement strand
CCTACTGATCAAAAGGTGTTTGTTGCGAAACACGTTGCCTTCTTGGAAAAGGAGTTTATCCTTGAAGGGGTCAGTGAGAGTAAGATATATCTTGAAGAAGTTCAAGAACCACAAAATACTACGGATCAAAGTCAGGTACCTGACCAAGTAGAAGAACCTACTATACCACTACCTATTCGTAAATCTGGAAGAGTACCGAAGATACCTGAGAGGTATGGATTCATCATAGAGGATGATGATGAGGTACACATCATAGAAGATGATGATCCATTGACTTACGAAGAGGATATGAGTAGTGAAGACTCAGAGAAATGGCTAGAAGCCATGAAATTCGAGATGGACTCCATGTATGAAAACCAAGTATGGACTTTGGTTTCACCACCTGAGGGCATTAAGCCTATTGGGTGTAAATGGGTCTTTAAGAGAAAGACTCGAGTGGACGGCAAGGTAGAGACCTATAAGGCCCGACTAGTTGCAAAAGGTTTCAAACAAAGACAAGGAGTTGACTATGATGAAACCTTCTTACCAGTGGCTATGATCAAGTCCATTTGGATTTTGCTTACGATTGCAGCTTATTATGACTACGAGATCTGGCAAATGGAAGTGAAAACGGCCTTCCTCAATGGAGAGCTTGAGGAGAATGTATATATGATACAGCCAGAGGGTTTTGTTTCAACAGTTGGAACAAACCAAGTCTGTAAGCTACAACGATCCATTTATGGGTTGAAGCAAGCTTCTCGAAGATGGAACATCCGTTTTGATGAGATAATCAAAAGGTTTGATTTTATCAAAAATGAGGATGAACCTTGTGTGTACAAGAAGGTTAGTGGGAGCGCTGTTTCATTCCTTGTATTATATGTTGATGACATATTACTGATAGGGAATGATGTTCCTATGCTACAGTCGATCAAAATTTGGTTATCTAAACACTTCTCCATGAAGGACTTGGGTGAGGCATCCTATATTTTGGGGATAAAGATCTATAGAGATAGATCTAAAAGGATGCTAGGCTTGACCCAAGGAAAGTACATTGATTCGATGCTAAAGAAGTTTAGCATGGAAGATTCCAAAAGAGGTCTCATGCCGATGAGCCATGGAATACATCTCTCCAAGAAACAGGCCCCAAAGACACCTGAGGAGAGAGACCATATGAGTAAGATTCCTTATGCTTCCGCAATAGGATCTATCATGTACGGTATGATATGTACTAGACCAGATGTCGCTCATGCACTTAGTGTAAAAAGCAGATATCAGTCGAATCCAGGAGAAGAGCACTAGAAGGCAGTGAAAAACATCCTAAAGTACTTGAGAAGAACTAAGGATGTATTTCTTGTCTACGGTGGGTCTGAATTGAAACTAGAGGGCTATACAGACTCAAGTTTTCAAACGGACCAAGATGACAGTAAATCCGTTTCAGGGTACGTGATTACCTTAAACGGTGGCGCAGTGAGTTGGAAAAGTTCCAAGCAGCAATGAGTCCCGTGATGGATGAGGAGGTGTTTACAGTTCTTAAATCTATAAAGAGAAATAAAAGCCCTGGACCGGATGGGTTCAACGTAAATTTCTTTATCCAGTGCTGGGACATTGTTGGGGTTGACTTCACGAGAGCTGTTAAATTCTTTTTCTACTCTGGTCGCATGCCACGTGGAATTAATTCCACAGCCATAGACCTTGTTCCCAAGTCTGATAATCCATCTTGTATGTATGATTTCAGGCCGATAGCCTGCTGCAACACAATATATAAGTGCGTTTCAAAGATCATTACTAACAGGCTGAAGATGGTGCTTCCTTCTATTGTTGACCAAGCTCAATCTGCTTTTGTTCATGGGAGAAGTATTAGTGATAATATACTACTGGCCTAGGAATTACTTAGGAACTATCACAAGTCTTCGGGTCCTCCTGATGTGCATTGAAGATTGACTTGACTAAGGCTTTTGATAATGTTTGTTGGGAGTTCCTGTTTGATGTGTTTAAGATGTTTCATTTCCCGGAGAGATTTATTGAATGGATACGTGCTTGTGTTACTACAGTAATGTTCTCGATTAAAGTAAATGGATCGTTAGCGGGCTACTTTGGGGGGAAAAAAGGTTTGAGACAAGGGGATCCCTTATCTCCATACCTATTTGTGCTTGTCTTGGAGGTACTGTCAATGCGACTTAATTGGGGCACTCAACAGTCTGGGTTTAAGTTTCACTGGAGAGCAAAGGAATGTAGGATCTCTCACCTCCTTTTTGCGGACGACGTTATGATTTTCTGCCATGGGGATGTCCAATCGGTGAACATCATTAACTCTTGTATTCAGTCTTTTTCTCTTTACTCTGGACTGATACCTAACGCTCAAAAGAGTCAGTGTTTCATGTCGAATATTGATCCTGTAAATGCCCAATCTATTATTGATTTAATGGGGTTCTCGGTGGGATCGTTGCCTATTAAATTTCTGGGAGTTCCTCTAATTTCGACTAACTCTCCTACCAGGACTATCTTCCTCTTATCCACAGAATGACAAAGCGTGCTACCTCTTGGTCGCCTATCGCACTGTCCTACGCAGGTAGATTGCAGCTTATAAAATCGGTTTTGAGTGTTATCTCTACTTTTTGGTTCAGGCATTTCCTTATGCCCAAATCTGTGATTCGTTGTATCCAGTCCATACTGAGTAGGTTCCTTTGGAAGGGGCCCTCAATTGCTAAATTTGGCGCAAAAGTGGCCTGGAAGTGTTTAACTCTGCCTGTTAAGGAAGGGGGGCTGGGCATTCATGATCTGCTTGACTGGAACAAATCTTTACTGCTAAGGCACCTCTTGAATGTCATTCAACATGATACAATATCTATGTGGGCTAGATGGGCCAAAGCTGTTATGCTCAAAAGAAAAAATTTCTGGCAAACCTCTATCCCAGCTGATTGCTCTTGGACATGGAGACAGGTGCTAAAGCTGCGACATACCGCTATGCAGAACATTAGGTATGTTGTGGGCGATGGGACCTCTATTAGCCTGTGGTATGACCCATGGTTAATGGGCTCCCTAATTAATCCATCAAGTCTAATGCTTATGCACTCTGGACTTCCTAATTCGGCAACGGTAGCTGATATTCTGAATGGGGCAGTGTGGCAGCTTCCTCAGAGCAACTATCATGAGGTTATTCTTCTGCGTAGGAGGATTGATAATATCCCTGTTCCGACAGCTACTAGGGACAATATATCTTGGAATACAATTGACATCAAGTCCCTCAAAACTTTTCACATTTGGGAATCTATTAGGAATCGGCAGTAGCTTGTGGACTGGCATGGGATTTTGTGGAATCAACTACAGGTACCTCGGTATTCCTTTATTCTATGGCTGGGATTATTGCGGAAGCTGCCAACGAATGACACTTTTATGGCTTATTTGGCAGGCCCAAGAATTGGATGCCCTTTTTGTAGTTTACAACCTGAAAGTTTTGATCATATTTTCTTTGAATGTAATTACTCCAGCAGTATCCTACAAGAGGCACTCTCAATTGGATATTGGCAAAATATGCCTATGGAGTGGGATTCCCTAATTGACAGAGTTGCTCATTTCCAAGGAAGGAAGCTAACAAAAAACATCCTTAGCCTGACGCTTGCTACCTCATTTTATAAAATCTAGGAGGCTAGAAATAAGAAGATTCATCAGAATATGCTTATCCCATGGATGGTTATGGGTAGGGAAGTTATTAGTATCATTAAATCTAGACTATCCCAGTCCAAGACTTTTATTAAAGCTTCACATGTTGACCATTACTATTATAACTGGATCTTGTAATTAGATGGGTATCCATGTTTGGCGGTCTGGCTTCTTTGGTTCTAGTATGGGAAGGTCTAAGCTCCTGTTTTGTACCTGATATTGCTGCTGATTTTTGTTGCGCCAGTTAAGGTTTGCTGTTGTTGTTGTTATTGATGGATCATCTGGCAATTGGTTGGTTGTTGATATCTAGCACAGTCTTGTTGTTGTGGCTGGATCTGTTCTATTTTCCTTCCCCTGTTTGTTTGATACTGTTGGTGCCTCCTCCTTTTTGTTTGGTGCTATTGATGGGTCCATGGTGGGGAGGGCTTACTGATGTCCTTGGCATTATTTAGTTCAATGTTTGGGTCCCACAATTGTTTCAGCTTGGATCTCTATGGTTCTTTACCCGCTAGCAGTCAGCTTTGGTTTTATTTGGTTTTGGTAGTCGTGCTTCTGTGTTTCTTTGGCCCAACAAAGGATTTTTCTTCATCGCTAATATAGGCGTATTATTAGCTGATGCTACTGTCATTTCTTTTGAAATTGCCTGCTGTAATATTTGATTTTTAAATATTGTTATGTTGATGCCTATATAGTTACCTCATCTATTGGGATTGTCAATAGATGAACTAACTATAGTATGGGGTATGCCCCTTAGCCTTTGTATTTTTTGGCCATTCATTGGCGTTTTATTCATTCATCAAATTTAGAAAAAAAAAATAAGAAGGTCTCCCTAAATCATGACTTGTGTGAGATGTACACATCGTTTTGAACGCGATAGTGATGGGATTGCTTCTTTTGATGCTAATCCAACTAAAACGAAGTAATAGGACTTCTAATCACCTCTTTCTTTGACAATTTGAGAGAACGAATGAAACAATAAGAAGGTCTCTCTAAATCATGACTTGTGTGAGATGTACTCATCGTTTTGAACGCGACAGTGATGAGATTACTCCTTTTGATGCTAATCAAACTAGAACAAAGTAATAGGACTGACCTCTTTATTTTACAAGTTGAAAGAACTAATGAAACAATAAGAAGGTCTCTCTAAATCATAACTTGTGCGAGATGTACACATCGCTTTGAACGCGATAGTGATGGGATTGCTCTTTTTGACGCTAATCAAACTAGAACGAACTAATAGGACTTCTAATCACCTCTTTCTTTGACAATTTGAAGGAACGAATCAAACAATAAGAAGGTCTCTCTAAATCATAACTTGTGCGAGATGTACACATCGCTTTGAACGCGATAGTGATGGTATTACTCCTTTTGATGCTAATCAAACTAGAACGAAGTAATAGGACTTCTAATCACCTCTTTTTTGACAATTTGAAAGAACTAATTAAACAATAAGAAGGTCTCCCTAAATCAAGTCTCGTGTGAGATGTAAGCATCGTTTTGAACGCGATAGTGATGCGATTGCTCCTTTGGATGCTAATCAAACTAGAACGAAGTATCACCAATTTCTTTGACAATTTGATGAGGACATACCTAGCAACGACAAGGGTGGGAGCTATGGAGCGGATCCAGCGCAAGTTCCAGTTGGACCAGTGACGAGAGCACGAGCAAAGCGCTTCAGAGAAGGGCTTACTGGGTTTATTCAAGAAGTTTGGAATGAGAAGGATGCGAGTTCAAAGGCGTTGGAGTTGGAACCTAGGTTTGTGAATGTGCTACAAGTGAGGGATCCAAGCCAAGAAGCAAAGGAGGCAAAAATTCATCTAAGTCTTGGTTCAAGCGCCTAAGGCGCTCCATGCCTTGTGTTTCAAGCGCCTAGGGCGCTAACCAAATGTGGGAGATTCAGCAACTCTAGTGCCTAGAGCGCTCGTTCCTTTGTATTTCCAGCGCCTAGAGCGTTGGCCAAATGTGGAGACACTGTAGGATAGCGCCTAAAGCGCTGCATCAAGAAGCAACCTAGCGCCTAAAGCGCTAGGCTCTGTACACGGATTCCAAAATTGCGTTTGATTAGATTTCTTTCCTTAATTTCAGCATATTTTCATAATTCTATTGTAATTAGGATATTTTAAGATAGGATTTTGATTCCAAATCAGTTGGATGATTTTGAGATTTTGGATCTGATCTGGTTAGGTGATTTTGTTGATTTGGGTTGTTTTTGTGAGATTCGCAGCTGAGGTTTTGGTGGTGTTCCCATTCGCCACCACAAATTTCGTCCGGCCCACCCATTCCCATTCCTCCCTTCTCCCCACTTCGGCCCACCATCTCTTCCTTTTCCTCCTCTTTGATCTTGCTTTGGTGCTGTTTAGCTTTTCCAGCAGCTGAAATGTGGACCATCCCGAAAATCACTTTCCTAGATTGTGGGGTTTTCCTTGTGAGATTAGTAGGGTGATCTTTGTGGATTTGGAGTTATGATCTTCAGTGGTGGATTTTTCGTTTGGGGTTCGGATCTTGACGATCTGTTAGTGGTTGGGATGGTTGGATGATGGATCTGCTCTTGTCGATGGTTTGGTTTTGATAAAGTCTGTGTGCTTTCCGATCTGGCTTCTTATCTTTATTGAATATCTATTTAGTAGTTCAGATTTGGATGTTTTACTTGGTACCGTGGTCGTCTCGATTTAGCGATTTTGTTCAGATTTGGATTTATTGTCATCTCCTATGTTCAATTTAGTCATTGTCTCTATTTTGTTCATGGGTTATTTTGTTTTGGACGATCTCTGATTTTGCTGTTTGTCGGTATCCATGGTGGGTGCTGCTTCTCGCCGATGGTTCCTCTGTTTTGTTGCAGATTAGTTCGCCCTTGCTTTGGGTTCTATTGATCTGTTTGTTTCCAATCTTTTCAATCCGTGTGCTTTGAGGGTACCGGCTGGCTGATTTCCGGTGGGTTTTGCGCCGGGTGCTTGGGGACTTTACCGGCGGACTATGGCGTGTCTGCAGATTCTGGGTAGCTTGCCGAAATTTGTGGTGTTGTTCTGATCGGGTTGTTCGTGTTTAGATTGGTGCTCCTTGGCCGGATTTCTTGGTTGGGTTTCCTGCCGGTATCTTGGGCTCCGACCAGTCTTGGTGGTTGTGGCCGACAGCATTGGGCTGCTGTTTGCTGGCAGGTGCAGGCTCTTTTTTTGGGCTGATTGCTGTTAATGGGGGTATGTCGGGTCCCACATGTTTTAAATTTTGAAATCTGATTGTGCAAAAGGGACCTACGGTCATGTGACCAGTTGCCATCTCCCCACGCATGTACATGCTTTTCATTTAGCATGCTGCTTTGGGCCCACGGTCATTTTGCTGAACTTGTTTGGAGCTTTGCACTCTATGGCATGTTTGGTTGTGCCTTTTTCCTAGCCCGGGTTTTGAAGATTATTATTAATTGGCTAGGTTTTTGGTTTTCTTAACAAGCGGATCTCACATGCAGCATAATTTGGCGTGACTATAAGCCTTTTTAGGACGTTATAACAAATTCTGTGCTTGTGATTCCACTATGTTGTTGCCTAATATTATTATCTATTTCCGATAGTGTTTTATTTAGCTGTTTCCCTTTACCTAACCTCGGGTTGTGAGGTATAATTTAATTTAGGTTAGGTATTGGTTTCCTAGTCTTTCTAGGTGTTTTAGTCCTTTCGGGAGAAAAGGATTATGTTCTGATCTTCATTGTAATATCTTTAGTTTTTTTGCATTTTTTATATACAATCAAATTTAGCAAAAAAAAAAATAAATAGTCATTTGATTGTAATTCAAAACACAATTCAATAATATTCTGAGTTTATTCATACTTGAGAGTTATTCTCTACTTTTGGTTCTTTGAAGAATTTCTAAGCTAATTTTCTTAGTTTTTTCTTTTGAGATTCATATTTAACTTATCATACAACAAACCATAGTTGTGTGTGGCGTTATTATACTGCATCATACAATCATACGGAGATTATCGTTTTCCATCTAAACGAGGGTCTAAGTGTTGTTGGTGTTCCATCGTACGCAAAATTCAATTGCTTGATTGAATATATCAAGATTCTCGTCTCCAAATTAGACGTTGGGTTAAGATTTCGAAAGAGCCCATCAATTTGCTTACTAGAAACGATCCGGGCGACGACCACCTCACGCAAGCGTGCCGTGGAGTCTATCATTTGGTATCAAAGCTACGTTTTCTAGCTAAGTATCTATCTTGATTGTTTTCATTGAAGTTGTGAGTTAAAAAAAAAAAGAGTATAGAAAATTTTGTTATTTCAATTATTTCAATTTGTTCGTAGAAATTCGTCTCCAATTCCGTAATCAAGATTATTGCTACTTCTAGTCATACCGACTATATTGTTCGTGATAAGTTATTTTGAATTGATTAGTAGAACCGAGAAATTTTGCTCGGTAAATTCAAAAAGAACCTATTAGAGAGAATAATTAGAGGTAAAAGGTTTAGTGGTGAGATCAATTGAGGAAAAAAGCCTATTGAGTGATACACGAGTGAAACATTAATCGAGCAAAACACGTAAGGGAGTGGTGAGGAAAATATTTTGCTACTAACCTCTGTTTGCAGGAAATATGTCTAACTCAAAGGATAAGGGAACTTTTGTAGAACCTTCATTGTCAGCCGATATGAAGTTGATGATTGAGGCCATGAATAAGGAATGAGGTAGGAGGTTGGATATGGCAATGGAACAGATGCATGAGCACTTGGACCAATTAAGTGTTACTCGGGGAGAATCTTCTCAAAACCGCCAGGGAACTCAACAAAAAGGGGTAGATCAGCAAAGAGGAGCTAGGGTGGAAGAAACTGATTTCAATGATGGAGGATTTAGTGAAGAGGATGATCGAGAGTCCGACTTCTTACATCGGAGGCAACGAGGAGCTAGGGATAGAGGGGGTCGAGATAGAGAGGATAACAACTTGGATAGTATAAAAATGAAAATTCCGACTTTCCAAGGAAGAAGTGATCCGGAGGCCTATCTAGAGTGGGAAAAGAAGATGGATTGGATATTTGAATGTCATAACTACTCGGGGCTAAAGAAAGTGAAACTCGCCGCCACAGAATTCTCAGCTTATGCTGTTACTTGGTGGGATCAGTTGATGATTAGTCGGAGGAGATGTGGGGAACGTCCAATTGAAACTTGGGAAGATATGAAGACCGTGATGAAAAACAGGTTCGTTCCAGATTACTATCACCGAGAGCTAGTTCGGAGTTTGCAAAGCTTGAAGCAAGGTAGTAGGAGTGTAGAAGATTATTACAAAGAAATGGAGATGTTGATGGCTAGGGCAAACATCAATGAGGATGGCGAATCAACAATGGCCAGGTTTTCGGCGGGATTAAATTGGGAGATTGCAGACTTAGTGGAACGACAACATTACTTGGTATTGGAGAATATGGTTCACATGGCTATCAAGATTGAGAAACAGCTTAAGAGGAGAGGTAGCCAACGTTCGATACCTAATTCGGGATCATCATGGAAGTCTAATGTTAGGAAGCGAGAGGAGAAGCCAGCCGTAAGCAAATCCAAGGTTGAGCCAAAAACGGAAACGATTAATAAGGGAGTGTAAGGTAAAACTGACCCTTCTTCTTTTAGTCGTAATCGAGATATTAAATGTTTTAAATGTCAAGGTAGGGGACATATTGCGAGTCAATGTCCGAATCAAAGGACGGTGTTATTACTTGACAATGGAGAGGTGGAGACCGAAGGGGAAGATAGCGATACTGATTCTATGCCACCATTAGAGGAGGTAGAAGACAGGGAAGTTGCAATATTTGGGGTAGTTTTGGTGGCAAGAAGGGTGCTTAGTGTACAAGTGAAGGAGGAAAGCAGGGAGCAGCGTGAAAATTTATTTCATACTAGGTGTCTTGTGAATGGGAAAATTTGCTGTGTCGTGATAGATGGGGGTAGTTGCACGAATGTGGCAAGTAAGGTTATGGTAGAGAAATTGGGGCTTTCCACAACCAAACATCCTCAACCGTATCGATTACAATGTCTCAACGATAGTAATGAGATTAAAGTAACTAAACAGGTATTGGTGCCATTTACTATTGGGAAGTATGTGGATGAAATTTTGTGCGACGTGGTTCCAATGCAGGCGGGTCACATATTGTTTGGTCGACCGTGGCAATTTGACAGGCGTGTGAAGCATGATGGCTTTACCAATGAATATTCTTTTGTTCACAATAAAAGGAAAGTTACTTTGTGTCCTATGTCACCACAACAGGTGCATGAGGATCAACTTCATCTGCAAAGAGATTGTGAAAAAAGAAAAGAGAGTGAAGAGAAAAATAATGAGGAAAAACATAATGAGAGGAAAAATAAAAGAGAAAAAGAAAGAGAGAAAAGAAAAGATGAGGAGCGAAAAACAAATATATATGCAAAAAAGAGCGATGTGAGGCGAGCTTTAGATGCTAAACAGCCGATGATTATACTTCGGTATAAGGAGGCGCTTTTAAACACTAACGCTAACGATTCTTCTTTGCTTAGTGTTGTTTCATCTCTTTTGCAGGATTATAAGGATGTGTTTCCCGAGGAGCTTCCACAAGGATTACTACTTATCCGGGGAATTGAGCATCAAATTGACTTCGTACCTGGTGCAACCATTCCAAACCGTCCAGCTTATCGGAGCAATCCCGAGGAGACGAAGGAGTTGCAAAGGCAAGTTGGCGAACTCATGAAAAAGGGGTTCGTGAGGGAAAGCATGAGTCCATGTGCAGTTCCAGTTATCTTAGTGCCTAAAAAGGATGGGAAGTGGCGCATGTGCATTGACTGTCGAGCGGTAAACAATATTACGGTAAAGTATCGACATCCCATTCCACGTTTAGATGACATGTTCGATGAATTACATGGTTCTTGTGTATTTTCAAAAATTGATTTAAAAAGTGGATATCATCAAATTCGTATGCATGAGGGTGATGAATGGAAAACAGCTTTCAAAACAAAATATAGGTTGTATGAGTGGTTAGTGTTACCTTTTGGTCTAACTAATGCTCCTAGTACTTTCATGAGATTAATGAACCATGTTTTGCATCCGTTCATTGGAAAATTTGTGGTTGTGTATTTTGATGACATCTTGATATATAGCAAAAACTTGGGAGAGCATGCATTGCATTTAAAATCTATTTTAGATGTACTTCGTAAGGAAAAGTTATTTGCTAACATGGATAAGTGCACGTTTTGTACGGATAGAATTGTTTTTCTTGGATTTGTTGTGAGTTCACAGGGAGTTCAGGTGGATGAGGAGAAAATACGTGCAATCCGAGAATGGCCGAGTCCAACAAATGTGAGTCAAGTTCGTAGTTTCTATGGACTGGCAAGTTTCTACTGACGTTTTGTGAAGAATTTCAACGACATCAGAACGCCATTGACGGAAGTAATCAAAAAGAGTGTGGGATTTAAGTGGGGTGAAGAACAGGAAAAGGCGTTTAAATTGATTAAAGATAAATTGGCTAACGCTCCTTTGCTTGTTTTACCTAACTTTACTAAGACTTTTGAGATTGAGTGTGATGCTTCAGGTTTAGGGATTAGAGCTATGTTGATGCAGGAAGGGAAACCAGTGGCGTACTTTAGCGAGAAGTTAAGTGGGGCAGCTCTAAACTATCCTACTTATGACAAGGAGATGTATGCATTGGTTCGAGCGTTAGAAACGTGGCAACACTACCTTTGGCCTAAAGAGTTTGTGATTCACACCGATCATGAATCATTAAAGTACTTGAAAGGACAACACAAGTTGAACAAGCGGCTTGCTAGGTGGATGGAGTTTATCGAGACATTTCCATATGTCATCCGATACAAACAGGTTAAGGATAATGTTGTTGTTGATGCTCTTTCGAGGAGGTACGTGTTATTAAATACTCTTGATACAAAATTGCTTGGTTTTGAACGAATCAAAGACTTATATGTTAGTGACCTTGATTTTTGTGAAGAGTTTAAATCATGTGAGAAGAATGTTGTAGGTAAATACTTTAAAGTTGATGGTTTTCTGTTTCGAGAAAATAAATTATGTATACCTGCATGTTCTTTGCGTGAGTTGTTGATTAGGGAGTCACATGGGGGAGGTCTGATGGGTCATTTTGGTGTTGAAAAGACTTTATCTGTTTTAAAAGAGCATTTTTATTGGCCTCATATGAAACGAGATGTAGAAAGAATTTGTGATAAATGCATTACGTGTAAACAAGCTAAGTCTCGTGTTCAGCCTCATGGATTGTATATGCCATTGCCTATATCTAGTGAACCTTGGATTGATTTATCTATGGATTTTGTGTTGGGTTTACCTAGGTCTAAGCGTGGTCATGATTCTATATTTGTGGTCGTGGATAGATTTTCTAAGATGGCACACTTTATTCCATGTCACAAAACTGATGATGCGTCCCATATTGCTGATTTGTTCTTTAAAGAGATTGTGCGTTTGCATGACATGCCTAGAACAATTGTTTCAGATAGAGATTCTAAATTTTTGAGTTATTTTTGGAAGACATTGTGGTGTAAGTTAGGGACTAAACTGTTATTTTCAACTACTTGTCATACACAAACTGACGATCAAACTGAAGTTGTAAATAGGACTTTATCTGCATTATTAAGGGCAATCATTAAGAAGAATATTAAGCATTGGGAGGAATGTTTACCACATGTTGAGTTTGCTTATAATCGATCTGTTTATTCTTCTACTAATTTTTCACCGTTTGAGATTGTATATGATTTTAATCCTTTAACACCGTTGGATTTATCATCGTTTCCTGTTTCTGAGTATACTAACTTGGATGGAAAGCAAAAGGCTGAGTTTGTTAAGCAGATACATGAGAAAACTCGACTCAACATTGAGAGGAGGACGGAGCAATACGCAAAACAGGCCAATAAGGGTCGACGTCAAGTTGTTTTTGAACCGGGAGATTGGGTATGGTTACACTTGCGAAAAGAAAGATTTCCGACTCAACGACGATCAAAATTGCTTCCTAGAGGAGATGGACCATTTCAAGTGCTTGAGCGCATTAATGACAATGCCTATAAACTGGATTTACCGGGTGAGTATAATGTTAGTGCATCATTTAATGTTTCTGACCTTAGTCCGTTTGATGTAGGAGATGATTTGAGGACAAATCCTTTCCAAGAGGAGAGGAATGATGAGGACATACCTAGCAAGGACAAGGGTGGGAGCTATAGAGCGGATCCAGCGCAAGTTCCAGTTGGACCAGTGACGAGAGCACGAGCAAAGCGCTTCAGAGAAGGGATTATTGGGTTTATTCAAGAAGCTTGGAATGACAAGGATGCGAGTTCAAAGGCGTTGGAGTTGGAACCTAGGTTTGTGAATGTGCTACAGGTGAGGGATCCAAGCCAAGAAGCAAAGGAGGCAAAAATTCATCTAAGTCTTGGTTCAAGCGCCTAAGGCGCTCCATGCCTTGTGTTTCAAGCGCCTAGGGCGCTCACCAAATGTGGGAGATTCAGCAACTCTAACGCCTAGAGCGCTCGTTCCTTTGTATTTCTAGCGCCTAGAGCGCTGGCCAAATGTGGAGACACTGCAGGATAGCGCCTAAAGCGCTGCATCAAGAAGCAACCTAGGGCCTAAAGCGCTAGGCTCTGTACACGGATTCCAAAGTTACGTTTGATCAGATTTCTTTCCTTAATTTCAGCATATTTTCATAATTCTATTGTAATTAGGATATTTTAAGATAGGATTTTGATTCCAAATCAGTTGCTATTTCCTTTAGGGATTCTAGGGTTTTATAGTTAGTATAAATAGACATTTGATTGTAATTCAAAACACAATTCAATAATATTCTGAGTTTATTCATACTTGAGAGCTATTCTCTACTTTTGGTTCTTTGAAGATTTTCTAAGCTAATTTTCTTAGTTTTTCTTTTGAGATTCATATTTAACTTATCATACAACAAACCATAGTTGTGTGTGGCGTTATTCTACTGCATCATACAATCATACGGAGATTATCGTTTTCCATCTAAACGAGGGTCTAAGTGTTGTTGGTGTTCCATCCTATGCAAAATTCAATTGCTTGATCGAATATATCAAGATTCTCGTCTCCAAATTAGACGTCGGGTTAAGATTTCGAAAGAGTCCATCAATTTGCTTACTAGAAACAATCCGGGCGACGACCACCTCACGCAAGCGTGTCGTGGAGTCTATCATTTGGTATCAGAGCTGCGTTTTCTAGCTAAGTATCTATCTTGATTATTTTCATTGAAGTTGTGAGTTAAAAAAAATTTGTTATTTCAGTTATTTCAATTTGTTCGTAGAAATTCGTTTCCAATTCCATAATCAAGATTATTGCTTCTTCTAGTCATACCGACTATATTGTTCATGATAAGTTATTTTGAATTGATTAGTAGAACCGAGAAATTTTGCTCGGTAAATTCAAAAAGAACCTATTAGAGAGCATAATTAGAGGTAAAAGGCTTAGTGGTGAGATCAATTGAGGAAAAAAGCCTATTGAGTGATACACGAGTGAAACATTAATCAAGCAAAACACGTAAGGGAGTGGTGAGGAAAATATTTTGCTACTAACCAATGTTTGCAGGAAATATGTCTAACTCAAAGGATAAGGGAACTTTTGTAGAACCTTCATTGTCAGCCGTTATGAAGTTGATGATTGAGGCCATGAATAAGGAATGGGGTAGGAGGTTGGATATGGCAATGGAACAGGTGCATGAGCGCTTGGACCAATTAAGCGTTACTCGGGGAGAATCTTCTCAAAACCGCCAGGGAACTCAACAAAAAGGGGTAGCTCAGTAAAGAGGAGCTAGGGTAGAAGAAACTGATTTCAATGATGGAGGATTTAGTGAAGAGGATGATCGAGAGTCCGACTTCTTACATCGGAGGAAACGAGAAGCTAGGGATAGAGGGGGTCGAGATAGAGAGGATAACAACTTGGATAGTATAAAAATGAAAATTCTGACTTTCCAAGGAAGAAGTGATCCGGAGGCCTATCTAGAGTGGGAAAAGAAGATGGATTGGATATTTGAATGTCATAACTACTCGGGGCTAAAGAAAGTGAAACTCGCCGCCACAGAATTCTCAGCTTATGCTGTTACTTGGTGGGATCAGTTGATGATTAGTCGGAGGAGATGTGGGGAACGTCCAATTGAAACTTGGGAAGATATGAAGACCGTGATGAAAAAGAGGTTCGTTCCAGATTACTATCACCGAGAGCTAGTTCGGAGTTTGCAAAGCTTGAAGCAAGGTAGTAGGAGCGTAGAAGATTATTACAAAGAAATGGAGATGTTGATGGCTAGGGCAAACATCAATGAGGATGGCGAATCAACAATGGCCAGGTTTTCGGCGGGATTAAATTGGGAGATTGCAGACTTAGTGGAACGACAACATTACTTGGTATTGGAGGATATGGTTCACATGGCTATCAAGATTGAGAAACATCTTAAGAGGAGAGGTAGCCAACGTTCGATACCTAATTCGGGATCATCATGGAAGTCTAATGTTGGGAAGCGAGAGGAGAAGCCAGCCGTAAGCAAATCCAAGTTTGAGCCAAAAACGGAAACGATTAATAAGGGAGTGCAAGGTAAAACTGACCCTTCTTCTTTTAGTCGTAATCGAGATATTAAATGTTTTAAATGTCAAGGTAGGGGACATATTGCGAGTCAATGTCCGAATTAAAGGACGATCTTATTACTTGACAATGGAGAGGTGGAGACCGAAGGGGAATGATAGACTCCACGGCACGCTTGCGTGAGGTGGTCGTCGCCCAGATCATTTCTAGTAAGCAAATTGATGGACTCTTTCGAAATCTTAACCCAACGTCTAATTTGAAGACGAGAATCTTGATATATTCGATCAAGCAATTGAATTAACGTAGGATGGAACACCAACAACACTTAGACCCTCGTTTAAGATCAAACGATAATCTTCGTACGAATGTATGATGCGATAGAATAACGCCACACACAACTATGGTTTGTTGTATGATAAGTTAAATATGAATCTCAAAAGAAAAACTAAGAAAACTACATAGAAATCCTTCAAAGAACCAAAAGTAGAGAATATCTCTCAAGTATGAATAAACTCAGAATATTATTGAATTGTTATTGAATTACAAGCATAAACTTATTTTATACTAGCTATGAAACCCTAGAATCCAAAAAGAAAATAACAATTGATTTGGAATCAAAATCCTATCTTAAAATATCCTAATTACAATAGAATTATGAAAATATACCGAAATCCCTAAAATTAAGGAAAAGAAATCTGATAAAATCTTCAAAAACGCGTCTGCCTCGAAAAACGCGCCAACTAAACTGACTATTCTCGTCGGGGTGAGAAATTTGAACTAGAATTCTCGACGGGGCGAGAATGGCCAGAGAGGTCTTGGCGGGGGCGAGAATGGATTAGGTTGGGGCGAGAATGGACAGAGTGGTTCTCGCCGGGGCGAGAACTTTGGCCTTGGTTTAATCGCCGGGGCGAGAACTCTGCAACTTAGAAATTTTCGTCTTCTCTCGTTTCCATTGTTCCCAATGTTGGCGTGTTCGCTTTTATCATCATGACCAGATGTAAAGCCTTAGAATCCTGCTCCTCGAACTCTACACTTGATCTAACCTCGCTCCACATTCCTTGTATCAATCCATTAAGGCCTTCCTTGAATCGTTTAGCCCGAGCTCTTGTCACAAGTCCATCCGGCATGCTCATAGGATCCGCTCTATGATTGTCATTCGTTCCTGAACCAAGGATGCCCTCATCATACCTCTCCTCTTGAGAAAGATTTGTCCTCAAATCGTCACCTACATCAAACGGACTAAGATCAGTAACGTTGAAGGTTGCACTAATGCTATACTCACCAGGCAAATCCAATTTGTAGGCATTGTCATTGATGCGCTCAAGAACTTGAAATGGACCATCTCCTCTTGGAAGCAATTTTGAACGTCGTTGAGCTGGAAATCTTTCCTTCCGCAAATGTAACCACACCCATTCTCCTGGTTCAAAAATCACTTGACGTCGGCCCTTGTTGGCCTGTTTTGCATACTGCTCCGTCCTCCTTTCAATGTTGAGTCTTGCCTTCTCATGTATCTGCCTAACAAATTCAACCTTTTTCTTTCCATCCATGTTAGTATATTCAGACAAAGGTAATGGCAATAAATCTAATGGAGTTAACGGATTAAAACCATATACAATTTTGAATGGTGAAAATTGTGTAGCAGAGTGAACAGATCTATTATAAGCAAACTCAACATGCGGTAGACATTCTTCCCAAACTTTAATGTTCATTTTAATAATAGCTCTTAACAATGCAGATAAAGTTCTATTAACTACTTCTGTTTGACCGTCAGTTTGTGGATGACAAGTAGTTGAAAATAACAATTTAGTACCTAACTTACACCACAATGTCTTCCAAAAATAACTCAAAAATTTAGAATCTCTATCTGAAACAATTGTTCTAGGCATGCCATGCAAACGCACAATTTCTCTAAAGAACAAATCAGCAATATGGGATGCATCATCAGTTTTGTGACATGGAATAAAATGTGCCATCTTAGAAAATCTATCCACGACCACAAATATAGAATCATGACCACGCTTAGACCTAGGTAAACCCAATACAAAATCCATAGACAAATCAATCCAAGGTTCACTAGATATAGGCAATGGTGTATACAATCCATGAGGTTGAACACGAGACTTAGCCTGCTTATATGTAATGCATTTATCACAAATTCTTTCCACATCTCGTTTCATATGAGGCCAATAAAAATGCTCTTTTAAAACAGATAAAGTCTTTTCAACACCAAAATGACCCATTAGACCTCCCCCATGTGACTCCCTAATCAACAACTCACGCCAAGAACATGCAGGTATACATAACTTAATTTCCCGAAATAGAAAACCATCAACTTTAAAGTATTTACCTACAACATTCTTCTCACATGATTTAAACTCTTCACAAAATTCAAGGTCATTAGCATACAACTCTTTAATCCGTTCAAACCCAAGCAATTTTGTATCAAGAGTACTCAATAACACATACCTTCTCGAAAGAGCATCAGCAACAACAATTTCCTTACCCTGTTTGTATCGGATGACGTACGGAAATGTCTCAATGAACTCTCTCCACCTTGCGTGTCTTTTGTTCAACTTATGCTGTCCCTTCAAGTACTTCAAAGATTCATGATCAGTGTGAATCACGAACTCTTTAGGCCAAAGGTAGTGTTGCCACGTCTCCAAAGCTCAAACCAATGCATACAACTCCTTATCATATGTTGGATAGTTCAAAGCGGCTCCACTCAACTTCTCACTGAAGTATGCTACTGGCTTCCCTTCCTGCATCAGCACTGCTCCAATCCCTAAACCTGAAGCATCACACTCAATTTCAAAAGTTTTAGTAAAGTTAGGTAAAACAAGCAAAGGAGCGTTAGTCAATTTATCTTTAATCAATTTAAACGCCTTTTCCTGTTCTTCACCCCACTTAAAACCCACACTCTTTTTCATTACTTCCGTCAATGGTGCTGTGATGTCGCTGAAGTTCTTCACGAAACGTCGATAGAAACTTGCCAGTCCATGGAAACTACGAACTTGACTCACATTTGTTGGACTCGACCATTCTCGGATTGCTCGTATTTTCTCCTCATCCACTTGAACTCACTGTGAACTCACAACAAATCCAAGAAAAACAACTCTATCCGTACAAAACGTGCACTTATCCATGTTAGCAAATAACTTTTCTTTTCTAAGAACATCTAAAACAAATTTCAAATGCAATGCATGCTCTCCCAAGTTTTTGCTATATATCAAGATATCATCAAAATAAACTACCACAAATTTGCCAATGAATGGTCGCAAAACATGGTTCATCAATCTCATGAAAGTACTAGGAGCATTAGTTAAACCAACAGGTAACACTAGCCACTCATAAAGACCATATTTTGTTTTGAAAGCAGTCTTCCATTCATCACCCTCTTGCATTCTAATTTGATGATATCCATTTTTTAAATCAAATTTTGAGAATATACAAGAAGCATGCAATTCATCTAACATGTCATCTAAACGCGGAATGGGATGTCGATATTTTACCGTAATATTGTTCACCGCTCGACAATCTATGCACATGCGCCATCTCCCATCCTTTTTAGGCACTAAGATCACTGGAACTGCACAAGGACTCATGCTCTCCCTCACGAACCCTTTCCCTATTAGTTCACCAACTTGTCTTTGTAACTCCTTTGTTTCCTCGGGATTACTCCAATAGGCTGGATGGTTTGGAATGGTAGCGCCGGGTACGAAGTCAATTTGATGCTCAATTCCCCGAATAGGTGGAAATCCATGTGGAAGCTCCTCAGGAAACACATCCTTATAGTCCTGCAAAAGAGATGAAACAATACTAGGCAAAGAAGAATCGTTTGCGTTAGTATTCAGAAGCGCCTCCTTATACCGAAGTATAATTATCGGCTGCTTAGCATCTAAAGCTCGCCTCACATCGCTCTTTTTTGCATAGATATTTGTTTTTCGCTCCTCATCTTTTCTTTTCTCTCTTTCTTTTTCTCTCTTATTTTTCCTCTCATTATTTTTTTCATCATTATTTTTCTCTTCTTCACTCTCTTTTCTTTTTTCATAATCTCTCTGCAGATGAAGTTGATCCTCATGCACCTGTTGTGGTGACATAGGACACAAAGTAACTTTTCTTTTATTGTGAACAAAAGAATATTCATTGGTAAAGCCATTATGCTTCACTCGCCTGTCAAATTGCCACGGTCGACCAAACAATATGTGACCCGCCTGCATTGGAACTACGTCACACAAGATTTCATCCACATATTTCCCAATAGTAAACGGCACCAAAATCTGTTTAGTCACTTTAATCTCATTACTATCATTGAGCCATTGCAATCGATATGGTTGAGGATGTTTGGTTATGGAAAGCCCCAATTTCTCTACCATAACCTTGCTTGCCACATTTGTGCAACTACCCCCATCTATCACGACACAACAAATTTTCCCATTCACAAGACACCTAGTATGAAATAAATTTTCACGCTGCTCGCTGCTTTCCTCCTTCACTTGTGCACTAGGCACTCTTCTCATCACCAAAACTTCCCCAAATATTGCCACTTCCCTATCCTCTACTTCTTCTAATGGTGGCATGGAATCAGTATCGCTATCTTCCCCTTCGGTCTCCACCTCTCCATTGTCAAGTAATAACATCGTTCTTTGATTCGGACATTGACTCGCAATATGTCCCCTACCTTGAAATTTAAAACATTTAATATCTCGATTACGACTAAAAGAAGAAGGGTCAGTTTTACCTTGCACTCCCTTATTAATCGTCTTCGTTTTTGGCTCAAACTTGGATTTTCTTACGGCTGGCTTCTCCTCTCGCTTCCCAACATTAGACTTCTATGATGATCCCGAATTAGGTATCGAACGCTGGCTACCTCTCCTCTTAAGCTGTTTCTCAATCTTGATAGCCATGTGAACCATATCCTCCAATACCAAGTAATGTTGTCGTTCCACTAAGTCTGCAATTTCCCAATTTAATCCCGCCGAAAACCTGGCCATTGTTGATTCGCCATCCTCATTGATGTTTGCTCTAGCCATCGGCATCTCCATTTCTTTGTAATAATCTTCTACGCTCCTACTACCTTATTTTAAGCTTTGCAAACTCCTAACTATCTCTCGGTGATAGTAATCTGGAACGAATCTCTTTTGCATCACTGCCTTCATATCTTCCCAAGTTTCAATTGGACGCTCTCCACACCTCCTTCGGCTGATCATCAACTGATCCCACCAAGTAACAACATAAGCTGAGAATTTTGTGGCGGCGAGTTGTACTTTCTTTATTCCTGAATAGTTATGACATTCAAATATCCAATCCATCTTCTTTTTCCACTCTAGATAGGCCTCCGGATCACTTCTTCCTTGGAAAGTCGGAATTTTCATTTTGATGCTATCCAAATTGCCATCTTCTCTATCCCTACCGCCTCTATCCCTTGCTCCTCGCCTCCTATGGATAAAATCAGATTCACGGTCCTCTTCTTCACTAAATCCCCCTTCATAGTAATTTTCCTCTTGTCTAGCTTCTCTTTGATGCGTTCTTCCGTGCTGACGTGCCCCATGAGGATGTTGAAACTGGGGTCCTTGGGACGCACTCATTTGGTCAAAACGCTCATTCACTTGCTCTATCGCCATATCTAACTTTCTAGTGAATTCTTTCATCATAGCTTCCATCACAAATTTTGGATCAAACTTTGCTGGAGGATCTTCCATAACACCTTTATCTTTGGTACTAGACATTTTTCCTGCAAAATAGAGGTTAGTAGCAAAATATTTTCCTCACCACTCCCTTACGTGTTTCACTCGATCAACGTTCCGCTCGTGTGTCACTCAATAGGCTTTTTCCCTCGAATGATCTCACAACTAAGCCTTTTTCCTCTAAATATTCTCTCTAATAGGTTCTTTTCGAATTTACCTAGCAAAATCCTCGGTTTTACTAATCAATTCAAAATAACTTATCACGAACAATATAGTCGGTATGAATAGAAGTAGCAACAATCTCGATTACGGAATTGAAAACGAATTCTACGAACAAATTGAAATAACTGAAATAATAAAGATAGATACTTAGCTAGAAAATATAGCTTTGATACCAAATGATAGACTCCACGGCACGCTTGCGTGAGGTGGTCGTCGCCCGGATCGTTTCTAGTAAGCAAATTGATGGACTCTTTCGAAATCTTAACCCAACGTCTAATTTGAAGACGAGAATCTTGATATATTCGATCAAGCAATTGAATTCACGTAGGATGGAACACCAACAACACTTAGACCCTCGTTTAAGATCAAACGATAATCTTCGTACGAATGTATGATGCGATAGAATAACGCCACACACAACTATGGTTTGTTGTATGATAAGTTAAATATGAATCTCAAAAGAAAAACTAAGAAAACTACTTAGAAATCCTTCAAAGAGCCAAAAATAGAGAATAGCTCTCAAGTATGAATAAACTCAGAATATTATTGAATTGTTATTGAATTACAAGCATAAACTTATTTTATACTAGCTATGAAACCCTAGAATCCTAAAAGGAAATAACAATTGATTTGGAATCAAAATCCTATCTTAAAATATCCTAATTACAATAGAATTATGAAAATATACTAAAATCCCTAAAATTAAGGAAAAGAAATCTGATAAAATCTTCAAAAACGCATCTGCCTCAAAAAACGTGCCAACTAAACTGACTATTTTCGTCGGGACGAGAAATTTGAACTAGAATTCTCGCCGGGGCGAGAATGGCCAGAGAGGTCTTGGCTGGGGCGAGAATGGACAGAGAGGTTCTCGCCGGGGCGAGAACTTTGGCCTTGGTTTTCTCGCCGGGGCGAGAACTCTGTAACTTGGAAATTTTCGTCTTCTCTCGTTTCCATTGTTCCCAACGTTGGCGTGTTCGCTTTTATCATCATGACCAGATGTAAAGCCTTAGAATCCTGCTCCTCGAACTCTACACTTGATCTAACCTCGCTCCACATTCCTTGTATCAATCCATTAAGGCCTTCCTTGAATCGTTTAGCCCGAGCTCTTGTCACAGGTCCATCCGGCATGCTCATAGGATCCGCTCTATGATTGTCATTTGTTCCCGAACCAAGGATTCCCTCATCAGGGAAGATAGCGATACTGATTCTATGCCACCATTAGAGGAGGTAGAAGTTAGGGAAGTTGCAATATTTGGGGAAGTTTTGGTGACAAGAAGGGTGCTTAGTGCACAAGTGAAGGAGGAAAGCAGCGAGCAGCGTGAAAATTTATTTCATACTAGGTGTCTTGTGAATGGGAAAATTTGTTGTGTAGTGATAGATGGGGGTAGTTGCACGAATGTGGCAAGTAAGGTTATGGTAGAGAAATTGGGGCTTTCCACAACCAAACATCCTCAACCGTATCGATTGCAATGGCTCAATGATAGTAATGAGATTAAAGTAACTAAACAGGTGTTGGTGCCATTTACTATTGGGAAGTATGTAGATGAAATATTGTGCGACGTGGTTCCAATGTAGGCGGGTCACATATTGTTTGGTCGACCGTGGCAATTTGACAGGCGTGTGAGGCATGATGGCTTTACCAATGAATATTCTTTTGTTCACAATAAAAGGAAAGTTACTTTGTGTCCTATGTCACCACAACAGGTGCATGAGGATCAACTTCATCTGGAAAGAGATTGTGAAAAAAGAAAAGAGAGTGAAGAGAAAAATAATGAGGAAAAAAATAATGAGAGGAAAAATAAGAGAGAAAAAGAAAGAGAGAAAAGAAAAGATGAGGAGCGAAAAACAAATATCTATGCAAAAAAGAGCGATGTGAGGCGAGCTTTAGATGCTAAGCAGCCGATGATTATACTTCGGTATAAGGAAGCGCTTTTGAACACTAACACTAACGATTCTTCTTTGCCTAGTGTTGTTTCATCTCTTTTGCAGGATTATAAGGATGTGTTTCCCGAGGAGCTTCCACAAGGATTACCACCTATCTGGGGAATTGAGCATCAAATTGACTTCGTACCTGGTGCAACCATTCCAAACCGTCCAGCTTATCGGAGCAATCCCGAGGAGACGAAGGAGTTGCAAAGGCAAGTTGGCGAACTCATGGAAAAGGGGTTCGTGAGGGAAAGCATGAGTCCATGTGCAGTTCCAGTTATCTTAGTGCCTAAAAAGGATGGGAAGTGGCGCATGTGCATTGATTGTCGAGCGGTAAACAATATTACGGTAAAGTATCGACATCCCATTCCACGTTTAGATGACATGTTAGATGAATTGCATGGTTCTTGTGTATTTTCAAAAACTGATTTAAAAAGTGGATATCATCAAATTCGTATGCATGAGGGTGATGAATGGAAAACAGCTTTCAAAACAAAATATGAGTTGTATGAGTGGTTAGTGTTACCTTTTGGTCTAACTAATGCTCCTAGTACTTTTATGAGATTAATGAACCATGTTTTGTGTCCGTTCATTGGAAAATTTGTGGTTGTGTATTTTGATGACATCTTGATATATAGAAAAAACTTGGGAGAGCATGCATTGCATTGCATTTTTGACGCTAATCAAACTAGAACGAACTAATAGGACTACTAAACACCTCTTTCTTTGACAATTTTAAGGAATGAATCAAACAATAAGATGGTCTCCCTAAATCATGACTTGTGTGAGATATACAAATCGTTTTAACACGATAGTGATGGTATTACTCCTTTTGATGCTAAGCAAACTAGAACGAAGTAATAGGACTCCTAATCACCTCTCTTTTGAAAATTAGAAGGAACTAATTAAACAATAAGAAGGTCTCCCAAAATCAAGTCTCGTGTGAGATGTGAGCATCGTTTTGAACGCGATAGTGATGCGACTGCTCCTTTTGATGCTAATCAAACTAGAACAAAGTATCACCTTTTTTTTTTTTTGCTAAATGTGTTTGTGGATTGTATAGAAAGAGATCATACAAAAGTAAAGGGGCATACTGATACAATCCTGTCCAGGCTCGCATTAAGTGTCATCGACTCAACTCAAGCTTCGAGGGTTCAACAAACGAATTCAAGTAATTGGGCTAGAATCTACTCAAGGATGCTTACATTGGAGCTCAATTCATATGAACATCGAGGAGAGGGTCATTCATGTGATTTGGGATTGCTAGATATGATTTATGTAGTAAGACCAAATCAATGCAAGTCAAGCGTTCGAGATAGTGTTCATCATGTTCGTGATGAGGGCATCCTTGGTTCGGGAAGGGATGACAACCATAGAGCGGATCCTATGTGCACGCCGGATGGACCTGTGACGAGAGCTCGGGCTAAATGATTCAAGGAAGGTCTTCATGGATTGATACAAGGAATATGGAACGAGGTTAGATCAAGTGTAGAGTTCGAGGAGCAGGATTCTAAGGCTTTACATTTGGTCATGATGATACAAGCAAACACGTCAACGTTGGGAACGATGGAAATGAGAGAAGTCAAAAATTTCCAAGCTGCAAAGTTCTCACCCCAGCGAGAAAATCAAGGCCAAAGTTCTCGCCCCGGCGAGAACCTCTCTGTCCATTCTCGCCCCAGCCTAATCCATTCTCGCCCCGGCCAAGATCTCTCTGTCCATTCTCGCCCCGGCGAGAACTTCAGTACAAGTTTCTCGCCCCGGCGAGAACAGCCAGATTTGCCTGACACGTTTTTTGAGGCACACGATTTTTGGCAGATTTCTTTCTTTTATTTTAGGGATTTACATATCTTTTAGATTTCTATTGTAATTAGGATATTTATTAGATATGATTTATTTTCCATATTAATTAGTTAGGAAGAATTTGATTTCCAATTGGATTTCTATTCCTTTTAGGATTTAGGGTTTTCTAAGGTTTTATTCTGTTAGTATAAATAGAATACATGGCTGATGTAATAGAAAAACAATTCAGATTAATAAAATTTCTCTTGTGAGATTATTCTCTACTTTTGGTTCTTTGAAGAATTCCTAGGTTATTTCTAGTTTTTCTTTTGAGATTCATATTTAACTTATCATACTATAAATCACAGTTGTGTGTGGCGTTATTCTACTGCATCATTCAATCTTACGGAGATTATCGTGTGAATTAAACGAGGGTCAAAGTATTGTTGGTGTTTCATCCTTCATACATTCAAATTTCTTGATCGACTATTCCAAGGTTTATCGTCTATATTCAGGCGAGGGATTAAGGATTCAAACGAGTTCCACCTTTATAACTTGTTGGAAACAATCCGGGCGACGACCACCTCACGCAAGCGTGCCGTGGAGTCTATCATTTGGTATCAGAGCTATGTTTTCTAGCTAGTTGTTTATCTTTATTTTTCGTGTTGATTATATATTGGAAAACATAAATTCGTGAGTTTAAAAAAAAAGTGTTGGGAAAAACTATTATTGTTGCAATTGTTTGGGTTTCATAAGTTTCGTGAATATTGGGATTATATTGAAGAATCTATCAATTGGTTCTATTGTTAGAATTTGTGAAATTTGAAGACATTAGGGTTTCATTCAAGAGGATCTTAATTGGTGATCGTGAAAATTTGGTGGTTATCGTACGTCACACTTGCTATATTTTGTTTTGTGATAAGTTCTTATTGAATTGATTAGAAGAACTGAGATATTAATTTAGTGAATTCAAAAAGAACCTATAAGAGGGAATTAGAGTGGTAAAAGGCAAGAGTGTGAGATCAATTGAGGGTAAAAGCCGAATTGTGCGATACACGAGCGATTTCATAATTGTGGGATATATTGTTTGAGCGAAACACGTGAGGGAGTGTGTGAGGAAAAATTTTCTTTATCTACTAACCTTTGTTTTGCAGCGAACATATATAATCGTGGTTATGAAAATAATTATGAGTGGCAAAAGAGATCCTTTCAAGGAAGGCGCGATCCTGAAGATTATTTGAGTTGGGAGGAAAGGAAGGAACGAGAGTTTGGCTATCATAATTATTCCGAGTACAAGAAATTCAAACTTGCAGTTCAAGATTTTTCTGATTATGCAGCTACATGGTGGGCTGAATTTGTGCGTAGTAGAAAAAGGTATGGAGAGCGTCCGATCGAGACGTGGGAAGAATTAAAAATCGAGATGAGGAAGCAGTATGCTCCAGGACAACTTAGTAGGAGGAATGAACATGCATCTCCGAAACATGTAGAGCAACCGAAGGTTCGTAGACATGAAGAAGGTTCAACTTGTGATAATGGAAAGAAGGTTCGTAGACATGAAGATTTGCAGTGGAGACAGCGAAGAGACACTCCTATGGTGTATATTGAACCAGTATCAATTGAGTACATCATGAGAACATATAATGAGATAAGGGATGATCATTTGAAGCGGCGTCAAAACATCTCTAAGACACAAAAGGAGCAAAATCAGCCGAGGGAGGTGGACGATGGAATAGAATATGCGGTCCAAGGAGAGTTGTTAAGTTCCGATGTTCGAGATGAAGTCCATGATTCAAAGATAGAAAATACCTATGAAAGTGAACGACAAAAAGAAAGTGAAAAAGAAATTGAAAAAAAGATTGAGTGTGAAAAAGAAAAATGTGAAACAGAGAGTGAAAAGAAACGAGAGAATAAAAAGAATGAGAGTGAAAATAAACGAGAGAAAGAAACAGTGGAGAGTAAGAGTGAAAAAAGAGAGGAGAGTGAGTTGAAAAGTGAGTTGTATTTTGAAAAGCCAATGACTGTGCATTCGTACAAGACGACGCTTTTGAATACTAACCAGATTAACTCTTCTTTGTCTAGTTCTGTTTTGTCTCTTATACAGGTTGTTGAGGATATACCCCGAGCTATCATTCCATATCAGCCAGCTTGTAGTATTCCCGAGGAGACGACGGAGTTACCAAGGCGGGTTGGAGAGTTGATGAAGTCCAATTTCATCAAAGCGGGTATCGTGGAAGAAAACATTAGTGCGTGTGCTATTCATGAGATCATAGTACCTAAGGAGGGAAAGGCGTTGAGCTTGTGCGTTGATTTTGAATCGGCAAACAAGTATCGTTTTCTTTACTTAGATAATCTGCTTGATAAATTGCATAGTGCTTGTGTTTTATCTACATTGGAAAATGACCATGTGATGCTTATGCCTAATCAAATTAGCATGAGATATTGTGATAAATGGAAAATTGTGTTAACATGTGAATTGTATAGGTGGATAGTTATTTCTGTTAGATTAATTAATGCATCTAGTATTTTCATGAGTTATTTAAAACATGTTTTGCATGCTTCCATGGATAAATTTGTGTTTGGCTATTTTGAGGGTAAAATCGTCTTTATCATAAACTATGGAGGGTATCTGATATTTGTTGAGTTAGTTTATGTGCATGCGTTATATTCTCGTTGTCAATATTCCTACTATCATTTGGTAAATTCTCATTATCAAAGTTCATATCTTTGTAAAATTTATTCTAGTGATTATTATGGGAATTCTCGTTTTCAACGTATGTACTTGCATGAAACTCATTCTAGGGTTTTTCATTCACATGTTGAATTAGGATTTGATGTTAATCAATCTTTGCATGGCATGTCGTTAATTGATAATGGTAGTAATCATGATTCTTCAATAGAGAAATTTTCATTGCATGATTTATTATCATTTGGTAATGTCTTTCCATTAGAGTTGTTATCATTGCATGATTTTGAGAATGTTGTCTTGAATGGTAAAGAATTACTGTCATTGGGTATTGATTTGAAAAGTGATTATCATTGGATTGAGTTAAGATATGGTTTACATACATGTTTAGTTAAATCGTTCGGATTAACTAATGCATTAAATGTTTTCATGTTAAATCATGTGTTACATTCTTTCATGGGAAAATTCGCTGATATCTGTGTTGATGATACTTCGACTTTTGTTGACACTTGGAAAACTTCTTTGGCATATGTTGAGTTTGATTGTGAGTATCATAAGTATGCTAGTGAGTTTTTATCTTGTGGTGTTGGTTTTGATCTTTCAATTCCATTGATGCCATTATTTGATTTTGCATTGGTTAATGTCAATGGGAAGGAAAAGGTTGAATTTGTTTTGCAGATTTGTGATGGGTTCATACTCTTCGAGGAGGAAGGTTTAATTTGATTTGCAAATCAGTTCGAACATTGCATGGAAAGTCTAAAGGGAAGTTATTTGGATTTTATTCTAGTAGACTTTGCATGTGATTTTGAGTTATTTGATTTCTTTGTGATTAAACAAAAGGTACTTGTTGATTTGTTTGGTTTTGTGTTTAATCCAGGAATACAAGAGCACTTGCGAATGCAACATGTCGAGTTTTAAATTTTGGTATTTGACCCGGGTGCATTGGAATGGAAGTTAGTACAAATGATCGAGATCATAAGGTTCACTTTTGATCCGGGAATTTGTCAATGGGTTTATCTACGAATGGTCAAGATCATTAGGCTGGTTTTTGATCCAGGAATTCGTGGATGGGAGATTATGCTACATGAAGAGTTCTACATGCTGATATTTGATCCAGGAGGATATAGGACTTTTCATAGTTTTATTTGCTTTTATTTTACTATATATGCATTTGATTTCTTAAGTAGAAACTTTGATTGTGTTTTTGCTTTAGTTTCTAATTTAGTTTGTTATTATGTGTTTAGTGTTATGGAAGAAATTGGCTTACATGTGCAAGAGTATCATGTTAGTTTGGCGAAGTGTTTGAGTCAAAGAGAACTAGAGTTTAAGATTCCAGGTTATGATTCGAAGAGTTTACATGGGGATGTGTCGATTCGATCATCATTTGGAAGGAGATTTTCAATAGTGATTCATGTTAACTCGAGGAAGATGCTTGATATTGCTATTTTGAGTCTTGAGGGAGTTGGAAGTTCTATTGATTATTTTCATATTCTTACATACTTTGTTTATATATTTCATGTGATTGGTCAGAATTATGATTATGTTTTGTTTGACACTTCTAACTTGGTTTGTTTGAGTGTAGGATCAGTTTGGTGGATATATCCTTTTCAAGGGGAGATGCTAGATTTGAGGACAAATCCTTTTGAAGAGGAGGGGAATGATACAATCCTGTCCAGGCTCGCATTAAGCGTCATCGACTCAACTCAAGCTTCGAGGGTTCAACAAACGAATTCAAGTAATTGGGCTAGAATCTACTCAAGGATGCTTACATTGGAGCTCAATTCATATAAACATCGAGGAGAGGGTCATTCATGTGATTTGGGATTGCTAGATACGATCTATATAGTATGACCAAATCAATGCAAGTCAAGCATTCGAGATAGTGTTCATCATGTTCGTGATGAGGGCATCCTTGGTTCGGGAAGGATGACAACCATAGAGCGGATCCTATGTGCATGCCGGATGCACCTGTGACGAGAGCTCGGGCTAAACGATTCAAGGAAGGTCTTAATGGATTGATACAAGGAATATGGAGCGAGGTTAGATCAAGTGTAGAGTTCGAGGAGCAGGATTCTAAGGCTTTATATTTGGTCATGATGATACAAGCAAACACGTTAACGTTGGGAACAATGGAAACGAGAGAAGTCGAAAATTTCCAAGCAGCAGAGTTCTCGCCCCAGCGAGAAAATCAAGGCCAAAGTTCTCACCCCGGCGAGAGCCTCTCTGTCCATTCTCGCCCCAGCCTAATCCATTCTCGCCCCGGCCAAGATCTCTCTGTCCATTCTCGCCCCGTCGAGAACTTCAGTACAAGTTTCTCGCCCCGGCTAGAACAGCCAGATTTGCCTGACACGTTTTTCGAGGCACGCGGTTTTTGGCAGATTTCTTTCTTTTATTTTAGGGATTTACATATCTTTTAGATTTCTATTGTAATTAGGATATTTATTAGATATGATTTGTTTTCCATATTAATTAGTTAGGAAAAATTTGATTTCCAATTGGATTTCTATTCCTTTTAGGATTTAGGGTTTTCTAAGGTTTTATTCCATTAGTATAAATAGAATACATGGCTGATGTAATAGAAAAATAATTCAGATTAATAAAATTTCTCTTGTGAGATTATTCTCTACTTTTGGTTCTTTGAAGAATTCCTAGGTTATTTCTAGTTTTTCTTTTGAGATTCATATTTAACTTATCATACAACAAATCACAGTTGTGTGTGGCTTTATTCTACCGTATCATCCAATCTTACGGAGATTATCGTTTGAATTAAACGAGGGTCAAAGTGTTGTTGGTGTTTCATCCTTCATACATTCAAACTGCTTGATCGACTATTCCAAGGTTTATCGTCTATATTCAGGCGAGGGACTAAGGATTCGAACGAGTTCCACCTTTATAACTTGCAGGAAACGATCTGGGCGACGACCACCTCACGCAAGCGTGCCGTGGAGTCTATCACATACCCCAGACTATAGCAATTTCCTCTTGATGCTAATCAAACTAGAACGAAGTATCACCAATTTCTTTGACAATTTGAAGGAACTAATAAAACAATAAGAAAGTCTCCTAAAATCATGACTTGTGTGAGATGTACACATCATTTTGAACGCGATAGTGATGGGATTGCTACTTTTGATGCTAATCAAACTAGAACGAAGTAATAGGACTCCTAATCACCTCTTTTTTGACAATTTGAAGGAACGAATGAAACAAAAATAAGGTATCCGTGTGAGATGTATACATCGTTTTGAACGTGATAGTGATGGGATTGCTCCTTTTCATGCCAATCAAACTAAAGCGAAGTAATAGGACTTTTAATCACCTCTTTCTTTGACAATTTGAAGGAACGAATGAAACAATAAGAAGGTCTCCCTAAATCATGACTTGTGTGAGATGTACACATCGTTTTGAATGCGATAGTGATGGCATTACTTCTATTGATGCTAATCCAACTAAAACGAAGTAATAGGACTCCTACTCAGCTCTTTCTTTGACAATTTGAGAGAATGAATGAAACAATAAGAAGCTCTCCCTAAATCATGACTTGTGTCAGATGTACACATCGTTTTGAACGCGACAGTGATGGGATTACTCCTTTTGATGCTAATCAAACTAGAACGAAGAAATAGGACTGACCTCTTTATTTTACAATTTGAAAGAACTAATGAAACAATAAGACGGTCTCTCTAAATCATAACTTGTGCGAGATGTACACATCGTTTTGAACGCGATACTGATGGGATTGCTCTTTTCGACGCTAATCAAACTAGAACGAACTAATAGGACTGCTAATCACCTCTTTCTTTGACAATTTGAAGGAACGAATCAAACAATAAGAAGGTCTCCTTAAATCATGACTTGTGTGAGATGTACACATCGTTTCGAACGCGAAAGTGCTGGTATTACTCCTTTTGATGCTAATCAAACTAGAACGAAGTAATAGGACTCCTAATCACCTCTTTTTTGACAATTTGAAGGAACTAATTAAACAATAAGAAGGTCTCCCTAAATTATGACTTGTGTGAGATGTACACATCGTTTTGAACGCGATAGTGATGGAATTACTCCTTTTGATGCTAATCAAACTAGAACGAAGTACCACCAATTTCTTTGACAATTTGAAGAAACGAATAAAACAATAAGAAAGTCTCCTAAAATCATAGCTTGTGTGAGATATACACATCGTTTTGAACGCGATAGTGATGGGATTGCTACTTTTGATGCTAATCAAACTAGAACGAAGTAATAGGACTCCAAATCACCTCTTTTTTGACAATTTGAAAGAACTAATGAAACAATAAGAAGGTCTCCCTAAATCGTAACTTGTGCAAGATGTAGACATCGTTTTGAACGCGATAGTGATGGGATTTCTCTTTTCGACGCTAATCAAACTAGAACGAATTAATAGGACTACTAATCACATCTTTCTTTGACAATTTGAAGGAACGAATCAAACAATAAGATGGTCTCCCTAAATCATGACTTGTGTGAGATGTACACATCGTTTTGAACGCGATAGTGATGGGATTACTCCTTTTGATGCTAATCAAACTAGAACGAAGTAATAGGACTGACCTCTTTATTTTACAATTTGAAGGAACTAATGAAACAATAAGAAGGTCTCCCTAAATCATAACTTGTGCGAGATGTACACATCGTTTTGAACGCGATATTGGGTCCGCTCTTTTTGATGCTAATCTAACTAGAACGAACTAATAGGACTGCTAAACACTCTTTCTTTGACAATTTGAAGGAATGAGTCAAACAATAAGATGGCCTCCCTAAATCATGACTTGTGTGAAATATACACATCGTTTTAACGCGATAGTGATGGTATTACTCCTTTTGATGCTAAGCAAACTAGAACGAAGTAATAGGACTCCTAATCACCTCTTTTTTGACAATTAGAAGGAACTAATTAAACAATAAGAAGGTCTCCCTAAATCAAGTCTCGTGTGAGATGTGAGCATCGTTTTGAACGTGATAGTGATGTGATTGCTTCTTTTGATGCTAATCAAACTAGAACAAAGTATCACCTCTTTCTTTGAGAATTTGAAGGAACTAATAAAATAATAAGAAAGTCTCCTAAAATCATGACTTGTGTGAGATGTACACATCGTTTATAACGCGATGGTGATGGGATTGCTACTTTTGATGCTAATCAAACTAGAACGAAGTAATAGGATTCCTAATCACCTCTTTTTTGACAATTTGAAGGAACTAATTAAACAATAAGAAGGTCTCACTAAATCAAGTCTCGTGTGAGATGTAAGCATCGTTTTGAACGCGATAGTGATGCGATTACTCCTTTTGATGCTAATCAAACTAGAACGAAGTATCACCAATTTCTTTGACAATTTGAAGGAACTAATAAAATAATAAGAAAGTCTCCTAAAATCATGACTTGTGTGAGATGTACACATCATTTTGAACGCGATAGTGATGGGATTGCTACTTTTGATGCTAATCAAACTAGAACAAAGTAATAGGACTCCTAATCACCTCTTTTTTTGACAATTTGAAGGAACAAATGAAACAATAAGAATGTCTCCCTAAATCATGACTTGTGTGAGATGTACACATAGTTTTGAACGCGATAGTGATGGGATTGCTCCTTTTGATGCTAATCCAACTAAAACGAAGTAATAGGACTCCTAATCACTTCTTTCTTTGACAATTTGAAGGAACGAATGAAACAATATGAAGGTCTCCGTAAATCACGACTTGTGTGAGATGTACACATCGTTTTGAACGCGATATTGATGGAATTGCTTCTTTTGATGCTAATCCAACTAAAACGAAGTAATATGACTCCTAATCATCTCTTTATTTTATAATTTGAAAGAACTAATGAAACAAGAAGAAGGTCTCCCTAAATCGTAACTTGTGCGAGATGTACACATCGTTTTGATCACGATAGTGATGGGATTACTCCTTTTGATGCTAATCAAACTAGAACGAAGTAATAGGACTGACCTCTTTATTTTACAATTTGAATGAACTAATGAAACAATAAGAAGGTCTCCCTATATTATAACTTGTGCAAGATGTACACATCGTTTTGAACGCGATAGTGATGGGATTGCTCTTTTTAACGCTAATCAAACTAGACCGAACTAATAAGACTGCTAAACACCTCTTTCTTTGACAATTTGAAGGAATGGATCAAACAATAAGATGGTCTCCTTAAATCATGACTTGTGTGAGATATACACATCGTTTTAATGCGATAGTGATGGTATTACTCCTTTTGATGCTAAGCAAACTAGAACGAAATAATAGGACTCCTAATCACCTCTTTTTTGACAATTTGAAGGAACTAAATAAACAATAAGAAGGTCTCCCTAAATCAAGTCTCTTGTGAGATGTGATTGCTCCTTTTGATGCTAATCAAACTAGAAGAAAGTATCACCTCTTTCTTTGACATTTGAAGGAACTAATAAAACAATAAAAAGTCTCCTAAAATCATGACTTGAGTGAGATGTACACATCGTTTTGGACGCGATAGTGATGGGATTGCTCCTTTCGATTCCAATCAAACTAAAGCGAAGTAATAGGACTTCTAATCACCTCTTTATTTGACAATTTAAAGGAACGAATGAAACAATAAGAAAGTCTCCCTAAATCATGACTTGTGTGAGATGTACACATCGTTTTGAACGCGATAGTGATGGGATTGCTCCTTTTAATGCTAATCCAACTAAAACGAAGTAATAGAACTCCTAATCACCTCTTTCTTTGACAATTTGAGAGAACGAATGAAACAATAAGCAAGTCTCACTAAATCATGACTTGTGTGAGATGTACACATCGTTTTGAATGTTACAATGATGAGATTACTCCTTTTGATGCTAATCAAACTAGAACGAAGTAATGGGACTTACCTCTTTATTTTACAATTTGAAAGAACTAATGAAACAATAAGAAGGTCTCCCTAAATCGTAACTTGTGCGAGATGTACATATCGTTTTGAACGCGATAGTGATGGGATTGTTCTTTTCGACGCTAATCAAACTAGAACGAATTAATAAGACTGCTAATCACATCTTTCCTTCACAATTTGAAGGAACGAATCAAACAATAAGAATGTCTCCCTAAATCATGACTTGTGTGAGATGTACACATCGTTTTGAACGCGATAGTGATGGTATTACTCCTTTTGATGCTAATCAAACTAGAACGAAGTAATAGGACTGACATCTTTATTTTACAATTTGAAGAAACTAATGAAACAATAAGGTCTCCCTAAATCATGACTTGTGTGAAATGTACTCATCGTTTTGAACGCAACAGTGATGGGATTAGTCCTTTTGATGCTAATCAAACTAGAACGAAGTAATAGAACTGACCTCTTTATTTTACAATTTGAAAGAACTAATGAAAAATAAGAAGGTCTCCTTAAATCATAACTTGTGCGAGATGTACACATCGTTTTGAACGCGATAGTGATGGGATTGGTCTTTTCAACGCTAATCAAACTAGAACAACCTAATAGGACTGCTAATCACCTCTTTCTTTGACAATTTGAAGGAACGAATCAAACAATAAGAAGGTCTCCCTAAATCATGACTTGTGTGAGATGTACACATCGTTTCGAACGCGATAGTGATGGTATTACTCCTTTTGATGCTAATCAAACTAGAACGAAGTAATAGGACTCCTAATCACCTCTTTTTTGACAATTTAAAGGAACTAATTAAACAATAAGAAGGTCTCCCAAAATCAAGTCTCGTGTGAGATGTGAGCATCGTTTTGAAAGCGATAGTGATGTGATTGCTCCTTTTGATGCTAATCAAACTAGAACAAAGTATCACCTCTTTCTTTGACAATTTGAAGGAACTAATAAAACAATAAGAAAGTCTCCTAAAATCATGGCTTGTGTGAGATGTACACATCGTTTTGAACGCGATAGTGATGGGATAGCTAATTTTGATGCTAATCAAACTATAACAAATTAATAGGACTCCTAATCACCTCTTTTTTGACAATTTGAAGGAACGAATGAAACAATAAGAAGGTCTCCCTAAATCATGACTTGTGTAAGATGTACACATCGTTTTGAACGCGATAGTGATGGGATTGCTCGTTTTGATGCTAATCCAACTAGAACGAAGTAATAGGACTCCTAATCACCTTTTTCTTTGATAATTTGAAAGAACGAATGAAACAATAAGAAGGTCTCCCTAAATTATGACTTGTGTGAGATGTACACATCCTTTTGAATGCGATTGTGATGGGATTACTCCTTTTGATGCTAATCAAACTAGAACGAAGTAATATGACTGACCTCTTTATTTTATAATTTGAAGTAACTAATGAAACAATAAGAAGGTCTCCCTAAATCATAACTTGTGCGAGATGTACACATCGTTTTGAACGCGATAGTGATGGGATTGCTCTTTTTGACGCTAATCAAACGAGAACGAACTAATAGGACTGCTAAACACCTCTTTCTTTGACAATTTGAAGGAATGAATCAAACAATTAGATGGTCTCCCTAAATCATGACTTGTGTGAGATATACACATCGTTTTAATGCGATAGTGATGGTATTACTCCTTTTGATGCTAAGCAAACTAGAACGAAATAATAGGACTCCTAATCACCTCTTTTTTGACAATTTGAAGGAACTAATTAAACAACAAGAAGGTCTCCCTAAATCAAGTCTCGTGTGAGATGTAGGCATCGTTTTGAAAGCGATAGTGATGTGATTGCTCCTTTTGATGCTAATCAAACTAGAACAAAGTATCACCTCTTTCTTTGACAATTTGATGGAACTAATAAAACAATAAGAAAGTCTCCTAAAATCATGACTTGTGTGAGATGTACACATCGTTTTGAACGCAAAAGTGATGAGATTGTTCCTTTTGATTCCAATCAAACTAAAGCGAAGTAATAGGACTTCTGATCACCTCTTTCTTTGACAATTTGAAGGAACGAATGAAACAATAAGAAAGTCTCCCTAAATCATTACTTGTGTGAGATGTACACATCGTTTTAAATGCGATATTGATGGGATTGCTCCTTTTAATGCTAATCCAACTAAAACGAAGTAATAGGACTCCTAATCACCTCTTTCGTTGACAATTTGAGAGAACGAATGAAACAATAGCCAGGTCTCCCTAAATCATGACTTGTGTGAGATGTACACATCGTTTTGAATGCTACAGTGATGGGGTTACTCCTTTTGATGCTAATCAAACTAGAACGAAGTAATAGGACTGACCTCTTTATTTTACAATTTGAAAGAACTAATGAAACAATAAGAAGGTCTCCCTAAATCGTAACTTGTGCGAGGTGTAGAGATCGTTTTGAACGCGATAGTGATGGGATTGCTCTTTTCGACGCTAATCAAACTAGAACGAATTAATAGGACTGCTAATCACATCTTTCTTTGACAATTTGAAGGAACGAATCAAACAATAAGAAGGTCTCCCTAAATCATGACTTGTGTGAGATGTACACATCGTTTTGAACGCGATAGTGATGGTATTACTCCTTTTGATGCTAATCAAACTAGAACGAAGTAATAGGACTGACATCTTTATTTTACAATTTGAATAAAGTAATGAAACAATAAGAAGGTCTTCCTAAATCATGACTTGTGTGAAATGTACTCATCATTTTGAACGCGACAGTGATGGGATTACTCCTTTTGATGCTAATCAAACTAGAATGAATTAATAATACTGACCTCTTTATTTTACAATTTGAAAGAACTAATGAAAAATAAGAAGATCTCCCTAAATCATAACTTGTGCGAGATGTACACATCGTTTTGAACGCGATAGTGATGGGATTGCTCTTTTCAATGCTAATCAAACTAGAACAAGCTAATAGGACTGCTAATCACCTATTTCTTTGACAATTTGAAGGAACGAATCAAACAATAAGAAGGTCTCCCTAAATCATACCTTGTGTGAGATGTACACATCGTTTCGAACGTGATAGTGATGGTATTACTCCTTTTAATTCTAATCAAACTAGAACGAAGTAATAGGACTCCTAATCACCTCTTTTTTGACAATTTGAAGGAACTAATTAAACAATAAGAAGGTCTCCCTAAATTATGACTTGTGTGAGATGTACACATCGTTTTGAACGCGATAGTGATGGGATTACTCCTTTTGATGCTAATCAAACTAGAACGAAGTATCACCAATTTCTTTGACAATTTGAAGGAACTAATAAAACAATAAGAAAGTCTCCTAAAATCATGGCTAGTGTGAGATGTACACATCGTTTTGAACGCGATAGTGATGGGATTGCTACTTTTGATGCTAATCAAACTAAAACGAAGTAATAGGACTCCTAATCACTTCTTTTTTGATAATTTGAAGGAACGAATGAAACAATAAGAAGGTCTCCCTAAATCATGACTTGTGTGAGATGTACACATCGTTTTTAACGCGATAGTAATGGGATTGCTCGTTTTGATGCTAATCCAACTAGAACGAAGTAATAGGACTCCTAATCACCTTTTCCTTTGATAATTTGAAAGAACGAATGAAACAATAAGAAGGTCTCCCTAAATTATGACTTGTGTGAGATGTACACATCGTTTTGAATGCGATAGTGATGGGATTACTCCTTTTGATGCTAATCAAACTAGAACGAAGTAATAGGACTGACCTCTTTATTTTATAATTTGAAGGAACTAATGAAACAATAAGAAGGTCTCCCTAAATCATAACTTGTGCGAGATGTACACATCATTTTGAACGCCATAGTGATGGGATTGCTCTTTTTGATGCTAATCAAACTAGAACGAACTAATAGGACTGCTAAACACCTCTTTCTTTGACAATTTGAAGGAATGATCAAACAATAAGATGGTTTCCCTAAATCATGACTTGTGTGAGATATACACATCGTTTTAACGCGATAGTGATGGTATTACTCCTTTGGATGCTAAGCAAACTAGAACGAAGTAATAGGACTCCTAATCACCTCTTTTTTAACAATTAGAAGGAACTAATTAAACAATAAGAAGGTCTCCTTAAATCAAGTCTCGTGTGAGATGTGAGCATCGTTTTGAACGTGACAGTGATGCGATTGCTTCTTTTGATGCTAATCAAACTAGAACAAAGTATCACCTCTTTCTTTGACAATTTGAAGGAACTAATAAAACAATAAGAAAGTCTCCTAAGATCATGACTTGTGTGAGATGTACACATCGTTTTGAACGTGATGGTGATGGGATTGGTACTCCTGATGCTAATCAAACTAGAACGAAGTAATAGGACTCCTAATTACCTCTTTTTTGACAATTTGAAGGAACTAATTAAACAATAAAAAGGTCTCCCTAAATCAAGTCTCGTGTGAGATGTAAGCATCGTTTTGAACGCGATAGTGATGCGATTGCTACTTTTGATGCTAATCAAACTAGAACGAAGTATCACCAATTTCTTTGACAATTTGAAGGAACTAATAAAACAATAAGAAAGTCTCCTAAAATCATGACTTGTGTAAGATGTACACATCGTTTTGAACGCGATAGTGATGGGATTGCTACTTTTGATGCTAATCAAACTAGAACAAAGTAATAGGACTCCTAATCACCTCTTTCTTTGACAATTTAAAGTAACGAATGATACAATAAGAATGTCTCCCTAAATCATGACTTGTGTGAGATGTACACATCGTTTTGAACGCGATAGTGATGAGATTGCTCCTTTTGATGCTAATCCAACTAAAACGAAGTAATAGGACTCCTAATCATTTCTTTCTTTGACAATTTGAAGGAACGAATGAAACAATATGAAGGTCTCCGTAAATCACGACTTGTGTGAGATGTACACATCGTTTTGAACGCGATAGTGATGAGATTGCTTCTTTTGATGCTAATCCAACTATAACGAAGTTATAGGACTCCTAATCACCTCTTTATTTTACAATTTGAAAGAACTAATGAAACAATAAGAAGGTCTCCCTAAATCGTAACTTGTGCAAGATGTACACATCGTTTTGATCGCGATAGTGATGGGATTACTCCTTTTGATGCTAATCAAACTAGAACGAAGTAATAGGACTGACCTCTTTATTTTATAATTTGAAAGAACTAATGAAACAATAAGAAGGTCTCCCTAAATCATAACTTGTGCGAGATGTACACATCGTTTTGAACGCGATAGTGATGGGATTGCTCTTTTTAACGCTAATCAAACTAAAACGAACTAATAGGAATGCTAAACACCTCTTTCTTTCACAATTTGAAGGAATGAATCAAACAATAAGATGGTCTCCCTAAATCATGACTTGTGTGAGATATACACATCGTTTTAATGCGATAGTGATGGTATTACTCCTTTTGATGCTAAGCAAACTAGAACGAAATAATAGGACTCCTAATCACCTCTTTTTTGACAATTTGAAGGAACTAATTAAATAATAAGAAGGTCTCCCTAAATCAAGTCTCGTGTGAGATGTGAGCAACGTTTTGAAAGCGATAGTGATGTGATTGCTCCTTTTGATGCTAATCAAACCAGAACAAAGTATCACCTCTTTCTTTGACAATTTGAAGGAACTAATAAAACAATAAGAAAGTCTCCTAAAATCATGACTTGTGTGAGATGTACACATCGTTTTGAACGCGATAGTGATGGGATTGCTCCTTTTGATTCCAATCAAACTAAAGCGAAGTAATAGGACTTCTAATCACCTCTTTCTTTGACAATATGAACGAACGAATGAAACAATAAGAAAGTCTCCCTAAATCATGACTTGTGTGAGATGTACACATCATTTTGAACGCGATAGTTGTTAGGTTTGTATATAACGCGAACATGCAATCAAATTACATAAATAGAGCGGAAGCGCGATAAAATCGGATTTTAAAATTTTATACAAACAATCACCAAGATCAATCCTTGTGCTCAATTAACGATATAAACAAAAGAGAAAGAGAATAAGAATTTATACCCTCGTAGAACAAAGCTTACTCGGGTACAAGTTCAACTCGTAGTCCTTCGTGTTCTCCTCGAATGCTACGGTGTGATTCCTTCCTTTGATCAATGTTAGCCACCCAAGTGTTTGGCCTCTAGAAGTGATCCACCAAGGAAGAACAAGTATTCAAGAAGTTGGGTATTTGGCAAAACCCTAGTTTCTATCTCTATAGAAATTATAAGTACTCTCCACAATCTAATGCAAGAGTGTGTAACTCTAATCTATGATAAGACTCCTCTTATTTATAGATGTAGGAATAACCCTTCCCTAAACTATTTAGGATTAGGGTTTTAATTGTAATTAAACTCCTTTAATTAATTATGCTCCTAATCCAATTAGGAATTTGTGAGAGAGTACTTCTATTAATTAATTCTCAATCCCTATTAGGAAATAAATAATAGTTCTATTAATTAATTCTCAATCCCTATTAGGAATTAAATAATAGTAATAGTAATAATAATAATAAGACTCCTCTTATTAATTTATATTTAATATTTCCAAAATATTAAATAATAAATATTAAGCTATTTAATTTATTCTATCTCCATAGATTAAATTAAATACACTTAACTTATTATTACAATTATGCCATTTACTTCTTAAATAAATATTCTCCTTTTGCGGTGTGACCCTTTAGGTTCTCCATATTAAATCGGTTGTGAATAAATCAATTAGAACAATTCTAATCTTATTTAAATAAATAAATTAAACTATTTAATTCATTTAAATAAATAATATTTATTCTACAATAAGGGTAAGCCCCCTTAGCGTTCAACGACTTTCCAAATAATATAGATTTCAACATCAATCACAAAAGAACCTTTGAGTAAATAGTTACCGTACAATTCAATCCTTCTACCATACAATGTCCCAATTAAATATAAGACATGGATTTACTGTCAAGTCTTATTTTATTTAATTATATGCATTTCGATTCCCAAATGCACAACTCTAAATAATGCAAATTAGAAACTCCTTTCTAATTTCATTCTGCCTTGGCCAAGGACTACTGAGTTGTCATTTATCGAATCACATAGGACATTCACATCTTTTACTAGACGTGGTAGATTCTTTATTGATCAGTCACCTATCTCCATGTACAACTAATTATACTCAATCATACCCTTTGATATACCCCAGAGGTCTTAAGGGACATGTCAAAGTATAACTCATCATACACAAGATACTATGATGATCTCAAGTCCAAGGATCACTTGTACTACTATCACTAGAGGAATTCCTATTGACAGGCGAGTAAAACTCCATTAGGTATTCCTTAGCGAGTCACGTTCAGTGAACTTATTCTCTAATAAGCACCTACATACTTGCTTTAGTGTCTCCACACAAATGATTATGAGATCAATCATCCTCTTCCTAAGAGCAAGCAACGTATGTACTAATCTATCCGGATTCACTAATCCCCAATTTAGTAATCCAACGATTAGGAACAATTTTAGTTTGTGAGCTATCTAGAATTTAGATCTCATTAGCATGATCACCATCATGATTCTAAAAGCATTGCTCAAAACTATGGGTTTATCACATTTAATATAACAACACCATGTAGATAATATAAAATGCCTTTTAAGAAAATCAATTCTTTTATTAATAAATGAATAAGATTACAAAGTATATATTACATCATATCAAATATGATTGGCTTGTGTGCATACTACTTTCAATAGTGATGGGATTGCTCCTTTTGATGCTAATCCAACTAAAACGAAGTAATAGGACTCCTAATCACCTCTTTCTTTAACAATTTGGGAGAACGAATGAAACAATAAGCAGGTCTCCCTAAATCATGACTTGTGTGAGATGTACACATCGTTTTAAACGCTACAGTATGGGATTACTCCTTTTAATGCTAATCAAACTAGAACGAAGTAATAGGACTGACCTCTTTATTTTACAATTTGAAAGAACTAATGAAACAATAAGAAGGTCTCCTTAAATCGTAACTTGTGCAAGATGTAGACATCGTTTTGAACGCGATAGTGATGGGATTTCTCTTTTCGATGCTAATCAAACTAGAACGAATTAATAGGACTACTAATCACATCTTTCTTTGACAATTTGAAGGAACGAATCAAACAATAAGAAGGTCTCCCTAAATCATGACTTATGTGAGATGTACACATCGTTTTGAACGCGGTAGTGATGGTATTACTCCTTTTGATGCTAATCAAACTAGAACGAAGTAATAGGACTGACATCTTTATTTTACAATTTGAAGAAACTAATGAAACAATAAAAAGGTCTCCCTAAATCATGACTTGTGTGAAATGTACTCATCGTTTTGAACGCGACAGTGATGGGATTACTCCTTTTGATGCTAATCAAACTAGAACGAAGTAATAGGGCTGACCTCTTTATTTTATAATTTGAAAGAACTAATGAAAAATAAGAAGGTCTCCCTAAATCATAACTTGTGCGAAATGTACACATCGTTTTGAACGCGATAGTGATGGGATTGCTCTTTTCAACGCTAATCAAACTAGAACGAACTAGTAGGACTGCTAATCACCTCTTTCTTTGACAATTTGAAGGAACGAATCAAACAATAAGAAGGTCTCCCTAAATCATGACTTGTGTGAGATGTACACATCATTTCGAACGCGATAGTGATGGTATTACTCCTTTTGATACTAATCAAACTAGAACGAAGTAATAGGACTCCTAATCACCTCTTGTCTGACAATTTGAAGGAACTAATTAAACAATAAGAAGGTCTCCCTAAATCAAGTCTCGTGTGAGATGTGAGCATCGTTTTGAACGCGATAATGATGGGATTGCTCCTTTTGATGCTAATCAAACTAGAACAAAATATCACCTCTTTCTTTGACAATTTGAAGGAACGAATCAAACAATAAGAAGGTCTCCCTAAATCATGACTTGTGTGAGATGTGCACATCATTTCGAACGCGATAGTGATGGTATTACTCCTTTTGATCCTAATCAAACTAGAACGAAGTAATAGGACTCCTAATCACCTCTTTTTTGACAATTTGAAGGAACTAATTAAACAATAAGAAGGTCTCCCTAAATCAAGTCTCGTGTGAGATGTAAGCATCGTTTTGAACGCGATAGTGATGCGATTGCTCCTTTTGATGCTAATCAAACTAGAACGAAGTATCACCAATTTATTTGACAATTTGAAGGAACTAATAAAACCTTAAGAAATTCTCCTAAAATCATGACTTGTGTGAGATGTACACATCGTTTTGAACGCGATAGTGATGGGATTGCTACTTTTGATGCTAATCAAACTAGAACGAAGTAATAGGACTCCTAATCACCTCTTTTTTGACAATTTGAAGGAACGAATGAAACAATAAGAAGGTCTCCCTAAATCATGACTTGTGTGAGATGTACACATCGTTTTGAACGCGATAGTGATGAGATTGCTTGTTTTGATGCTAATCCAACTAGAACGAAGTAATAGGACTCCTAATCACCTTTTTCTTTGACAATTTGAAAGAACGAATAAAACAATAAGAAGGTCTCCCTAAATTATGACTTGTGTGAGATGTACACATCGTTTTGAACGCGATAGTGATGGGATTACTCCTTTTCATGCTAATCAAACTAGAACGAAGTAATAGGACTCCTAATTACCTCTATCTTTGACAATTTGGAGGAACCAATGAAACAATAAGAAGGTCTCCGTAAATCATGACTTTTGTGAGATGTACACATCGTTTTGAACGCGATAGTGATGGGATAGCTACTTTTGATGCTAATCAGACTAGAACAAAGTAATAGGACTCCTAATCACCTCTTTCTTTAACAATTTAATGGAACGAATGAAACAATAAGGTCTCCCTAAATCATGACTTGTGTGAGATGTACACATCGTTTTGAACGCGATAGTGATGGGATTGCTCTTTTCGACGCTAATCAAACTTGATGAGGGCATCCTTGGTTCGGGAACGAATGACAATCATAGAACGGATCCTATGTGTATGCCGGATGGGCCTGTGACAAGAGCTCGGGCTAAACGATTCAAGGAAGGCCTTAATGGATTGATACAAGGAATGTGGAGCGAGGTTAGATTAAGTGTAGAGTTCGAGGAGAAGGATTCTAAGGCTTTACATTTGGTCATGATGATAAAAGCAAACACGCCAACGTTCGGAACGATGGAAACGAGAGAAGACAAAAATTTCCAAGCTGTAGAGTTCTCGCCCCGACGAGAAAATCAAGGCCAAAGTTCTCGCCCCGGCGAGAACCTCTCTGTCCATTCTCGCCCCAGCCTAAACCACTATCGCCCAGGTCAAGAACTCTCTGTCCATTCTCGCCCCGGCGAGAACTTCAGTACAAATCTCTCGCCCCGGCGACAATAGTAAGTTTTGGTTGGCTCGTTTTGCAGACGCGTTTTTGACAATTTGGAACGCAGATTTCTTCCTTAATGTTAGGGATTTCAGTATATTTTCATAATTCTATTGTTATTAGGATATTTTAAGATAGGATTTTGATTCCAAATCAATTATTATTTCCTTTATGGATTCTAGGGTTTCATAGTTAATATAAATAAGTTTTATGCTTGTAATTCAACAACAATTCAATAATAATCTGAGTTTATTAATACTTGAGAGTTATTCTCTAATTTTGGTTCTTTGAAGAATTTCTAAGCTAATTTCTTAGTTTTTCTTTTAAAATTCATATTTAACTTATTATACAACAAGCCATAGTTGTGTGTGGGGTTATTCTATCACATAATACAATCATACGGAGATTATTGTTTTCCATCTAAACGAGGGTCTAAGTGTTGTTGGTATTCCATCCTACCCGAAATTCAATTGCTTGATCGAATATCTCAAGATTCTCGTCTTCAAATTAGACGTTGGGTTAAGATTTCAAAAGAGTCCATCAATTTGCTTACTAGAAACGATCCGGCCGACGACCACCTCACGCAAGCGTGTCGTGGAGTCTATCATTTGGTATCAGAGCTGCGTTTTCTAGCTAAGTATCTATCTTTTTTTTTCTTTTCTTTTTTGCTAAGTATCTATCTTTATTGTATCGTTGGATTTGTGAGTAAAAAAAAAGAATATAGAAAATTTTGTTTCGGTTATTTCAATTTGTTCGTAGATTTCTTCTTTAATTCCGTAATCGAGATTGTTGGTACTTATATTCATACCTACTATAGTTGTTTGTGATGCTTATTTTTGAATTGATTAGTAAAACCGAGAATTTTGCTAGGTAAATTCAAAAAGAACCTATTAGAGAGGATAAATAGAGGTAAAAGGCTTAGTGGTGAGATCAATTGAGGGAAAAAGCCTATTTAGTGATACACGAGTGAAACATTAATCGAGCGAAACACGTAAGGGAGTGGTGAGGAAAATATTTTGCTACTAACCTCTGTTTTGCAGGAAATATGTCTAACTCAAAGGATAAGGGAACTTTTGTAGAACCTTCATTGTCAACTGATATGAAGTTGATGATTGAAGCCATGAACAAGGAATGGGGTAGGAGGCTGGATATGGCAATGGAATAGGTGCATAAGTGCTTGGACCAATTAAGCGTTACTCGAGGAGAATCTTCTCAAAACCGCCAGGGAACTCAACAAAAAGGGGCAGCTCAGCAAAGAGGAGCTAGGGTGGAAGAAACTGATTTCAATGATGGAGGATTTTTTTTTTTTGCTAAATTTGTTGAATGTATAAAACGCCAAAAAGGCCAAAATATACAAAGGCAAAGGGGCATACCCCAGTCTATAGTTAGTTCATCTATTGACAAGTCCAATAGATGAAGTAACTATACAGGAAACTACATTTCAAAAAAAATGCAAAAACCAAGATTCCAGGCAAACATTACAGTTACAGCAGCCAAGTACAACAGTATTGACAAAAAGCAGCAGCCTTTATGAATGATTTGCAAGTGGAAAGCCTATATTTAATGATATAAGTAATATCCTTTGCAAGGGCCAAGGGGGAATGACGATATTGTTGTGCAACTTGTTGTTCCTTGCTTCCCATATTTTGTAGACCGTGACAGCGATAGAAAGACATAATATGTTCCTTGTTAGCTTTGTACCTTGGAAGGTGGTGAGGAATGCTAAGATATCATCCCAGCTGTGGGGAATGCTATGCCATTGCCCCAAATCCATGACAGCTTTAAAAATAATTTGCGAGTAATCACATAAGAAGAAAAGGTGATCGAAGGTTTCATAGTGCAACTGACAAAGCTGACAAGTCATGCTCCTGCCAGTGAACCGGGCAAACCTATCGTTAGTAGGAATCCTTTTCAAAATACCCAACCATAACATGAATGAATACCTAGGGACATGCAGCTTGTCCGATTTCTTACATCGGAGACAACGAGGAGCTAGGGATAGAGGGGGTCGAGATAGAGAGGACAACAACTTGGATAGTATAAAAATGAAGATTCCGACTTTCCAAGGAAGAAGTGATCCGGAGGCCTATCTAGAGTGGGAAAAGAAGATGGATTGGATATTTAAATGTCATAACTACTCGGGGCTAAAGAAAGTGAAACTCGCCGCCATAGAATTCTCAGCTTATGCTGTTACTTGGTGGGATCAGTTGATGATTAGTCGGAGGAGATGTGGGGAACGTCCAATTGAAACTTGGGAAGATATGAAGACCGTGATGAAAAAGAGGTTTGTTCCAGATTACTATCACCGAAAGCTAGTTCGGAGTTTGCAAAGCTTGAAGCAAGGTAGTAGGAGCGTAGAAGATTATTACAAAGAAATGGAGATGCTGATGGTTAGGGCAAACATCAATAAGGATGGAGAATCAACAATGGCCAGGTTTTCGGCGGGATTAAATTGGGAGATTGCAGACTTAGTGGAACGACAACATTACTTGGTATTGGAGGATATGGTTCACATGGCTATCAAGATTGAGAAACAACTTAAGAGGAGAGGTAGCCAACGTTCGATACCTAATTTAGGATAATCATGGAAGTCTAATGTTGGGAAGCGAGAAGAGAAGCCAGCCGTAAGCAAGCCCAAGTTTGAGCCAAAAATGGAGACAACTAATAGAGGAGTGCAAGGTAAAAGTGACCCTACTTCTTTTAGTCGTAATCGAGATATTAAATGTTTTAAATGTCAAGGTAGGGGACATATTGCGAACCAATGTCCGAATCAAAGAACAATGTTATTACTTGACAATGGAGAGGTGGAGACCGAGGGGACAGTGATAATGACTCTATGCCACCATTAGAGGAGGTAGAAGACAGGGAAGTTTCAATATTTGGGAAAGTTTTGGTGACAAGAAGGGTGCTTAGTGCACAAGTGAAGGAGGAAAGCAGCGAGCAGTGTGAAAATTTATTTCATACTAGGTGTCTTGTGAATGGGAAAATTTGTTGTGTCGAGATAGATGGGGGTAGTTGCACGAATGTGGCAAGTAAGGTTATGGTAGAGAAATTGGGGCTTTCCACAACCAAACATCCTGAATCGTATCGATTGCAATGGCTCAATGATAGTAATGAGATTAAAGTGACTAAATAGGTGTTGTGATAGACTCCACGACACGCTTGCGTGAGGTGGTCGTCGCCCGGATCGTTTCCAGCAAGTTATGAAGGTGGAACGCTCACAACACCTTAACCTTTCACTTATATTGAGACGAGAACCTTGGTATAATTGCTTTGCGCTAGGAAGCTTGTGTTGAATGGACACCAACGACACCTAAACCCCGTGCTTATAAGAAGCAGGAACCTCGGTACAATCGACGATTGATGGTTTGGTAGAATGACGCCACAAACAACTATGATATGTTGAATGATAAGTCGATAATTGAATCTTAAGAAAACTAAGAAAATAATCTAGGAATTCTTAAAGAACCAAAAAGATGAGAAGAATCTCACAATAATTTCATTAATCAAAAAGTGTAGTCTTAATAATTATAATAGAAATCTAAAACATATGTAAATCCCTAAAATAAAAGTAAGAAATCTGTCAAAACCCGCGTGCCATGAAAAACGTGTCAGGCAAATTCGCCTGTTCTCGCCGGGGCGAGAATGGGCAGAGAGGACTTGGCCGGGGCGGCTTCAGTTTGGGCCGGGGCGAAAATATCCAGAGGAGTTCTCGCCGGGGCGAGAAAAATAAGCCTGTGATCCTCGCCGGGGCGAGAACCCTGAATCCCAACTTCTGAGTTTGTTTTTCCAAGCAATCCGGCCTCGTGTTGTCCCATGATATAACATAACCTCTTCAGCTTTCTTGGACATCCATAACGTCGTAAAAACGCTAATCCTTGCATTAATTTACACATATCTTCATTGTTGATTAGACGAACACGTCGAACATGATGAACACTATCTCGAACACTTAACTTGCATTGATTTGGTCGTACTACATAGGTTATATCTAGCAATCCCAAATCACATGAATGATCCTCTCCTCGATGTTCATATGAATTGAGCTCCAATGTAAGCATCCTTGAGTAGATTCTAGCCCAATCACTTGAATTTATTTGTTGAACCCTCGAAGCTTGAGTTGAGTCGATGACGCTTAATGCGAGCCTGGTCAGGATCTCATCATTCCCCTCCTCTTGAAAATGATTTGTCCTCAAATCTGACATCTCCCCTTGAAAAGGATATATCCACAAAACTGATCCTACACCCAAACAAACCAAGTTAGAAGCGTCAAACAAAATATAATCACAATTCTCACCAATCACATGAAATATATAAATAAAGTATGTAAGAATATGAAAATAATCAATAGAACTTCTAACTCCCTCAAGACTCAAAATAGCAATATCAAGCATCTTCCTCGAGTTAACCACAACAAGTGGCGCAGTGGTGCAAGCCGCCCTGGGAACGAACCGTAAACCCGGACGACTAAGGATCGACTCCCACTAGCAACACTTGGAGGGGCACTAATAATGCTCCGCTGTGGCCACGGGGACGCGGGTGCAAACCCGTATGAAAAGGCTGACCCGGGTTCGACGGGATTAGTCCGGATGCGTCCGGGAAACCCACGGTTAACAAAAAAAAAAAAAAAAATCTTCCTCGAGTTAACATGAATCACTATTGAAGATCTCCTTCCAAATGATGATCGAATCGACATATCCCCATATAAGCTCTTCGAATCATAACCTGGAAACTTAAACTTTTGTTCTCTTTGACTCAAACACTTCGCCAAACTAACATGATACTCTTGCACATGTAAGCCAATTTCTTCCATAACACTAAACACATAATAACAAACTAAATTAGAAACTAAAACAAAAACACAATCAAAGTTTCTACCTAAGAAATCAAATGCATATATAGTAAAATAAAAGCAAATAAAACTATGAAAAGTCCTATATCCCCCTGGATCAAATATCAGCATGTAGAACTCTTCATGTAGCATAATCTCCCATCCACGAATTCCCGGATCAAAACCCAGTCTGATGATCTTGACCATTCGTAGATAAACCCATTGACAAATTCCCGGATCAAAAGTGAACCTTATAATCTCGATCATTTGTACTAACTTCCATTCCAATACACCCGGATCAAATGTCAAAATTTGAAATTCAACTCGTTGCATTCGCAAATGCCCTTGAATTCCTGGATTAAACACAAAACAAAACAAATCAACAAGTTCCTTTCGTTTAATCACCAAAAAATCAAATAATTCAAATCCACATGCAAAGTCTATTAAAACAAAATTCAAAACACTTCCCTTTAGACTTTCCATGAATTGCTCGAATTGATTTGCAAATTGAATTAAACCTTTCTACTCGATGAGTATGAACCCATCACAAATCTGCAAAACAAATTCAACCTTTTCCTTCCCATTGACATTAACTAATGCAAAATCAAATAACGACATCAATGGAATTGAAAGATCAAAACCAACACCATAAGATAAAAACTCACTAGCATACTTATGATACTCACAATCAAACTCAACATATGCCAAAGAATTTTTCCAAGTGTCAACAAAAGTCGAAGTATCATCAACACATATATTAGCAAGTTTTCCCATAAAAGAATGTAACACATGATTTAACATGAAAACATTTAATGCATTAGTTAATCCCAACGATTTAACTAAACATGTATGTAAACCATATCTCAATCCAATCTGATGATAATCACTTTTCAAAACAATACCAAATGACAGTAATTCTTTTCCATTCAAGACAAAATTCTCAAAATCATGCAATGATAACAACTCTAATGGAAAGACATTACCAAATAATAGTAAATCATACAATGAAGATTTCTCTACTGACAAATCATGATCGCTACCATTATCAATTAACGACATGCCATGTAAAGATTGATCAAAATCTAATTCAACATGTGAATGAAAAACCCTAGAATGAGTTTCATGCAAGTACAAACGTTGAAAACGAGAATACCCACAATAATCACTAGAATAAATTCTACAAAGATATGCACTTTGACATTGAGAATTTACTAAATGATAGTAGGAATATTGGCAACAAAAATATAACGCATGAACATAAACTAACTCGACAAATATCAAATATCCTCCATAGTTTATGATAAAGACGATTCTACCATCAAAATAGCCAAACACAAATTTATCTATGGAAGCATGTAAAACATGTTTTAAATAACTCATGAAAATACTAGATGCATTAGTTAATCTAACAGAAATAACTATCCACCTATACAAATCACATGTTAACACAATTTTCCATTCATCACATTCTCTTAAGCTAACTTGACTAGGCAATATCATCACATGGTCATCAACACATGTAGATAAAACATAAGTACTACGCAATTTATCACACATATTATCTAAGCAAAGAAAATAATATCGATACTTGTTTACCAATTCAAAATCAACGAACAAGCTCGGCATTCTATCTTCCTTAGGTACTATGATCTCATGAATAGCACATGCACTAATGTTTTCTCCCACGATACCCGCTTCGATGAAGTTGGACTCCATCAACTCTCCAACCCGCCTTGGTAACTCCGTCGTCTCCTCGGGAATACTACAAGTTGGCTAATATGGAATTATAGCTCGGGGTATATCCTCAATCACCTGTATAAGAGAAACAACAGAACTAGACAAAGAAGAGTTAATCTTGTTAGTATTCAAAAGCGTCGTCTTGTACGAATGTACAGTCATTGGCTTTTCAAAATATAACACACTTTCCAACTCACTCTCCTCTCTTTTTTCACTCTTACTCTCCACTGTTTCTTTCTCTCGTTTATTTTCACTCTCATTCTTTTTATTCTCTCGTTTCTTTTCATTTTCTTTTTCACACTTTTCTTTTTCACACTCAATCTTTTTTTCAATGTCTTTTTCAATTTCTTTTTGTCATTCACTTTCACAGGTATTTTCTATCTTTGAATCATGGACTTCATCTCGAACATCGGAACCTAACAACTTTCCTTGGACCGCATATTCTATTCCATCGTCCACCTCCCTCGGCTGATTTTGCTCCTTTTGTGCCTTAGAGATGTTTTGACGCTGCTTCAAATGATCGTCCCTTATCTCATTATATGTTCTCATGATGTCCTCAATTAATACCGGTTCAATATACGCCTTAGGAGTTTCTCTTCGCTGTCTCCACTACAAATCTTCATTCCTACGAACCTTCTTTTCATTATCACAAGTTGAACGCCTTGAAGGTTACTCTACATGTTTCGGAGATGCATGTTCATTCCTCCTACTAGGTTGTATTGGAGCATACCGCTTTCTCATCACTGTTTTCAACTCTTTCTACGTCTCGATCGGACGTTCTCTATACCTTTTTCTGTTACGCACAAATTCAGCCCACCATGTAACTGCATAATCAGAAAAATCTTGAACTGCAAGTTTGAACTTCTTGTACTCGGAATAATTATGATAGCCAAACTCTCGTTCCTTCCTTTCCTCCCAACTTAAATAAGCTTCAGGATCGCGCCTTCCTTGAAAAGATCTCTTTTGCCACTTATAATTATTTTCACAATTATATCCATACATGATTGCTGCAAAACAAAGGTTAGTAGATAAAAAAAAATTTCCTCACACACTCCCTTACGTGTTTCGCTCAAACAGTATATCACACAATTATAAAAATCGCTCGTGTATCGCTCAATAGGCTTTTACCCTCAATTGATCTCACACTCTTGCCTTTTACCACTCTAATTCCCTCTAATAGGTTCTTTTTGAATTCACCAAATAATTTCACAATTTGCTTTTCAATCCAATAAGAACTTATCACAAAACAAAATATAGTAGTATAGGACGTATGATAACCAATAGAGTTCCACAATCGCCAATTTAGATCCTCTTGAGTGAAAACCCTGATGTCTTCAAATTTCACAAATTCCAACAATAGAACCAAATGATAGATTCTTCAATATAATCCCAAAATTCACGAAACTTATGAAACCCAAGCAATTGCAACAATAATAATTTTTCCCAACACTTTTTTTTCTAACTCACGAATTTTTTTTTTCAATATATAATCAACACGAAAAATAAAGATAAATAACTGGCTAGAAAACGTAGCTCTGATACCAAATGATAGACTCCGCGGCACGCTTGCGTGAGGTGGTCGTCGCCCGGATCGTTTCCAGCAAGTTATGAAGGTGGAACGCTCACAACACCTTAACCCTTCGCCTATATTGAGAAGCTTGCGTTGAATGGACACCAACGACACCTAAACCCCGTGCTTATAAGAAGCAAGAACCTCGGTACAATCGACGATTGATGGTTCGGTAGAATGACGCCACAAACAACTATGATTTGTTGAATGATAAGTCGGTAATTGAATCTTACGAAAACTAAGAAAATAATCTAGGAATTCTTAAAGAACCAAAAAGATGAGAAGAATCTCATAATAATTTCATTAATCAAAAAGTGTAGTCTTAATAATTGTCTCTATTACATAAGTTATGTATTCTATTTATACTAATAGAATAAAACCCTAAAAAACCCTAAATCCTAAAAGGAATAGAAATCCAATTGGAAATCAAATTCTACCTAACTAATTAATATGGAAAACAAATCATATCTAATAAATATCCTAATTACAATAGAAATCTAAAAGATATGTCAAAACCTGCGTGCCTCGAAAAACGTGTCCGACAAATTCACCTGTTCTCGCCGGGGCGAGAAACTTTGCACTAGAATCCTCGCTGGGGCAAGAATGGGCAGAGAGGACTTGGTCGGGGTGGCTTCAGTTTGGGCCGGGGCGAAAATATCCAGGGGAGTTCTCGCTGGGGCGAGAAAAATAAGCCTGTGATCCTCGCTGGGGCGAGAACCCTGAATCCCAACTTCTGAGTTTGTTTTTCCAAGCAATTCGGCCTCGTGTTGTCCCATGATATGACATAACCTCTTCAGCTTTCTTGGACATCCATAACGTCGTAAGAACGCTAATCCTTGCATTAATTTACATATATCTTCATTGTTGATTAGACGAACACGTCGAACATGATGAACACTATCTCGAACGCTTAATTTGCATTGATTTGGTCTTACTACATAGGTTATATCTAGCAATCCCAAATCACATGAATGATCCTCTCCTCGATGTTCATATGAATTGAGCTCCAATGTAAGCATCCTTGAGTAGATTCTAGCCCAATCACTTGAATTTATTTGTTGAACCCTCGAAGCTTGAGTTGAGTCGATGACGCTTAATGCGAGCCTGGTCAGGATCTCATCATGTTGGTGCCATTTACTATTGGGAAGTATGTGGATGAAATTTTGTGCGACGTGGTTCCAATGCAGGCGGGGCACATATTGTTTGGTCGACCGTGGCAATTTGATAGACGTGTGAAGCATGATGGCTTTACAAATGAATATTCTTTTGTTCACAATAAAAGGAGGGTTACTTTATGTCCTATATCACCACAACAGGTGCATGAGGATCAAATTCATCTGCAGATAGATCATGAAAAAAGGAAAAAGAGTGAAGAAAAGAAAAATCATGAGGGAAAAAATAATGAGAGGGAAAATAAGAGAGAGAAAGAAAGACAAAAAAGAAAAGATGAGGAGCGAAAAATAAATATCTATGGAAAAAAGAGCGATGTGAGGTGAGCTTTAGATGCTAAACAACCGATGATTATACTTCGGTATAAGGAGGCGCTTTTGAACACTAACGCTAATGATTCTTCTTTGCCTAGTGTTGTTTCATCTCTTTTGCAGGATTATAAGGATGTGTTTCCTGAGGAGCTTCCGCAAGGATTACCACCTATTCGGGGAATCGAGCATCAAATTGACTTCGTACCCGGTGCAACCATTCTAAACCGTCCAACTTATCGGAGCAATCCCGAGGAGACAAAGGAGTTGCAAAAACAAGTGGGCGAACTTATGGAAAAGGGGTTCGTAAGAGAGAGCATGAGTCCATGTGCAGTTCCGGTGATCTTAGTACCTAAAAAGGATGGGAGATGGCGCATGTGCATAGATTGTCGAGCGGTGAATAATATTATAGTAAAATATCGACATCCCATTCCGCGTTTAGATGATATGTTAGATGAATTGCATGGGTCATGTATATTTTCTAAACTTGATTTGAAAAGTGGTTATCATCAAATTAGAATGCAAGAGGGTGATGAATGGAAGACTGCTTTCAAAACAAAATATGGTCTTTATGAGTGGCTAGTGTTACCTTTTGGTTTAACTAATGCTCCTAGTACTTTCATGAGATTGATGAACCATGTTTTGCGACCATTCATTGGCAAATTTGTGGTAGTTTATTTTGATGATATCTTGATATATAGCAAAAACTTGGGAGAGCATGCATTGCATTTGAAATCTGTTTTAGATGTTCTTAGAAAAGAAAAGTTATTTGCTAACATGGATAAGTGTACGTTTTGTACGGATAGAGTTATTTTTCTTGGATTTGTTGTGAGTTCATAGGGAGTTCAAGTGGATGAGGAGAAAATACGTGCAATCCGAGAATGGCCGAGTCCATCAAATGTGAGTCAAGTTCGAAGTTTCCATAGACTGGCAAGTTTCTACCGACGTTTCGTGAAGAACGTTAGCGACATCACAGCACCATTGACGGAAGTAATCAAAAAGAGTGTGGGTTTTAAGTGGGGTGAAGAACAGGAAAAGGCGTTTAAATTGATTAAAGATAAATTGACTAACGCTCATTTGCTTGTTTTGCCTAACTTTACTAAAACTTTCGAAATTGAGTGTGATGCTTCAGGTTTAGGGATTGGAGCGATGCTGATGCAAGAAGGGAAGCCAGTAGCATACTTCAGTGAGAAGTTGAGTGGAGCCGCTTTGAACTATCCGATGTATGACAAGGAGTTGTATGCATTGGTTCGAGCGTTGGAGACGTGGCAGCACTACCTTTGGCCTAAAGAGTTCGTGATTCACACGGATCATGAAGCGTTAAAATACTTGAAGGGACAGCATAAGTTGAACAAGCGACATGCCTGGTGGATGGAATTTATCAAGACATTTCCATATGTCATCCGATACAAACAGGGTAAGGAGAATGTTGTTGCTGATGCTCTTTCGAGAAGGTATGTGTTATTAAATACTCTTGATACAAAATTGCTTGGGTTTGAACGAATTAAAGAGTTATATGTTAATGACCTTGAATTTTGTGAAGAGTTTAAATCTTGTGAAAAGAATGATGTAGGTAAATATTTTAAAGTTGATGGTTTTATGTTTCGAGAAAATAAGTTATGTATACCTGCATGTTCTTTGCATGAGTTGTTGATTAGAGAGTCACATGGGGGAGGTCTAATAGGTCATTTTGGTGTTGAAAAGACTTTATCTGTTTTGAAAGAGCATTTTTATTGGCCTCATATGAAACGAGATGTGGAAAGAATTTGTGATAGATGCATTACGTGTAAGCAGGCTAAGTCTCGTGTTCAACCTCATAGATTGTATACACCATTGCCTATATCTAGTGAGCCTTGGATTGATTTGTCTATGGATTTTGTATTGGGTTTACCTAGGTCTAAGCGTGGTCATGATTCTATATTTGTGGTCGTGGATAGATTTTCTAAGATGGCACATTTTATTCCATGTCACAAAACTGATGATGCATCCCATATTGCTGATTTATTCTTTAGAGAAATTGTGTGTTTGCCTGGCATGCCTAGAACAATTGTTTCAGATAGAGATTCTAAATTTTTGAGTTATTTTTGGAAGACATTGTGGTGTAAGTTAGGTACTAAACTGTTATTTTCAACTACTTGTCATCCACAAACTGACGGTCAAACCGAGGTGGTAAATAGAACTTTATCTGCGTTGTTAAGAGCTATTATTAAAAAGAACATTAAAGTGTGGGAAGAGTGTCTACCGCATGTTGAGTTTGCATCTAATCGATCTGTTCATTCTGCTACACAATTTTCACCATTTGAAATTGTATATGGTTTTAATCCGTTAACTCCATTGGATTTATTACCATTACCTTTGTCTGAATATACTAACATGGATGGAAAGAAAAAGGCCGAATTTGTTAGGCAGATACATGAGAAGGCGAGACTCAACATTGAAAGGAGAACGGAGCAATATGCAAAATAGGCCAACAAGGGTCGTCGTCAAGTGATTTTTGAACCAGGAGAATGGGTGTGGTTACATTTGCAGAAGGAAAGATTTTCAGCTCAACGACGTTCAAAATTGCTTCCAAGGGGAGATGGTCTATTTCAAGTTCTCGAGCGCATCAATGATAATGCCTACAAATTGGATTTGCCTGGTGAGTATAACGTTAGTGCAACCTTCAACGTTACTGATCTTAGTCCGTTTGATGTAGGTGACGATTTGAAGACAAATCTTTCTCAAGAGGAGAGGTATGATGAGGGCATCCTTGGTTTGGGAACGAATGACAATCATAAAGCAGATCCTATGTGTATGCCGGATGGGTCTGTGACAAGAGCTCGGGCTAAACGATTCAAGGAAGGCCTTAATGGATTGATACAAGGAATGTGGAGCGAGGTTAGATCAAGTGTAGAGTTCGAGGAGAAGGATTCTAAGGCTTTACATTTGGTCATGATGATAAAAGCAAACACGCCAACGTTGGGAACGATGGAAACGAGAGAAGACAAAAATTTCCAAGCTGCAGAGTTCTCGCCCCGGTGAGAAAATCAAGGCCAAAGTTCTTGCCCCGGCGAGAACCTCTCTGTCCATTCTCGCCCCAGCCTAAACCATTTTCGCCCCGGCTGTAGAGTTCTCGCCCCGGCGAGAAAATCAAGGCCAAAGTTCTCGCCGCGGCGAGAACCTCTCTATCCATTCTCGCCCTAGCCTAAACCATTCTCGCCCCAGCCAAGAACTCTCTGTCCATTCTCGCCCCAGTGAGAACTTCAGTACAAATCTCTCACCCCGACGAGAATAGTCAGTTTTGGTTGGCACATTTTTTGAGGCAGACGTGTTTTTGACAATTTGGAACGTGGATTTCTTCCTTAATTTTAGGGATTTCAGTATATTTTCATAATTCTATTGTAATTAGGATATTTTAAGATAGGATTTTGATTCCAAATCAATTATTATTTCCTTTATGGATTCTAGGGTTTCATAGTTAGTATAAATAAGTTTTATGCTTGTAATTCAACAACAATTCAATAATAATCTGAGTTTATTCATACTTGAGAGTTATTCTCTACTTTTAGTTCTTTGAAGAATTTCTAAGCTAATTTCTTAGTTTTTCTTTTGAGATTCATATTTAACTTATCATACAACAAACCATAGTTGTGTGTGGCGTTATTCTATCGCATCATACAATCATACGGAGATTATCGTTTTCCATCTAAACGAGGGTCTAAGTGTTGTTGGTATTCCATCCTACGCGAAATTCAATTGCTTGATCGAATATGTCAAGATTCTCGTCTTCAAATTAGACGTTGGGTTAAGATTTTGAAAGAGTCCATCAATTGTTTACTAGAAACGATCCGGGCGACGACCACCTCACGCAAGTGTGCCGTGGAGTCTATCAAAACTAGAACGAACTAATAGGACTGCTAATCACCTCTTTCTTTGACAATTTGAAGGAACGATTCAAACAATAAGAAGGTCTCCCTAAATCATGACTTCTGTGAGATGTACACATCGTTTTGAACGTGATAGTGATGGGATTGCTCCTTTTGATGCTAATTGTTGCCTCTTTTTAAGTCTTTAATAAAAGAGCTCTAACTCGTGCAAGTGTACACGGTCAACAAGTAATACAGAGGAAGTAGAGTATCGTCCCACAGAGAAAGGAGTAAATTAAATCACTATGCATCAGTTCTATCACTATACTTATTTGCCTAAACTATTGACTTACTTTTGGTGACAAAATTATTTCTATATCAATTAATAACTAAATATGCAAATACTAACGAAATATATCAAGCTTGGAATTAATGGGATTCTAACTTCATTTAATAGTTCACCTAATTACCACCATCATGCTAGACAGTTCACATATCTCAAGAAAATAGCCAAGGGCACTAATATAGACATAACCATCTGTCAATGTATTATGACCTACTTACATAATATCCATACTCAATAGACACCATGTAATCACCACTATAACCAAAATCACTATATTTCTATGTGAAATTGCAATTATATTGATTCTAAACACAAGCCCTTATTCTAGCTCCTACGGTGAAACAGTATATTTCTATCTGACTCACACAATATTAAGCTATCCAATTAAGCCTCATATTCGCAAGCTATCATGATTACAATCCATACTTATATGTTATTTTTCAATTCCATACAAGTACTGAGAACGAATGGTGATCAAGCATTCATACATGCAAAACAATCATGATAGAAATTCCTTATGATATGCAAAACAATCTAACAATCAAGCTTATAATTAGTCTACATATTAAAATCCGTTAGAATCCCATAACGGAGATTAGTTCATGTCTGAACCAAAAGCCATTATGGGATCAAAACTAAACATGGAGAATAAACAATCAATTGAAATAAGAAGAAGTAGATTGATCAAACCCAATTGAAGAATAAAATTCAAAGTAAAGTTTAACCCACATCAATATTCAGCACTTCAATAATAATAATCCACAATAAAACTTCACCAAATCTCTCTAGAAAAGTAGAATAGTAATAATAAAAGTCTCTAAGTTCCTTTTTAGGGTTTCCTTCTCACTATCTGATCAATATTCACTAGAATCCTCTTCCGAATTGGCTTCTTCTTTTCCTTTCCAGCTGAACTTTGGCATCCCAATTCGTGAACTAGCGCTTCTGGCGCTAGCTTAGTACTAGACCAAGCGCTTCTGGCGCTAGCCCATGTCCAGGAATTTACAAAAATGCCACCAAGTGTATTTTAAGCTCCAAATTTACCCTTTTGCCCCTCCAGCTCCAACCTACAATAAATAAACACCAAAAACAAGTAAAATAATACTAAAAACACTTAAAGACCACAATACTTAAGTCTAACAATACCTAATTCGTAGGTATAAAACCCACTCATCAAATACCCCCAAACTTAACCAATTGCTTGTTCCCAAGCAATGCAATGATGCAAATGCAAAGTAACTAACATGCCTACGAATTAATCAATCAACCAACATAGTATCCAACACCAGGCCTCAAAGATATCATACAATACTTAAGCAGAACCTCTAACCAATGCAAAGTTCTAACTTTAATCAATTAGTTAAGTTACACCTGTCATCACCCATGTTGTGCGTGTGTGTATATCAACCACTTCAATCAATTACAATTCAAATCCATCACATAATTGACTTCTTAGAAGAAAACTTTCAATTGCAACTCAATTCAACCCGTGAACACAACCAATTCAACTGATTCAAGCAATCACTAAGCATAAGGGTATCACTAAGGTTATTTAACACATTTAAATCCTTTTTAAACCCTTCCCAGGAATTTAAAATAATTTTTTTTCTTTTTAGTGAGTGCATTTTATGCTCCATCTCACTTTCTTTTGAACGAGTACGTTTTACGCTCCATCTCGTTCCATGTGTTTATGAGTGAGTGCGTTTTACGCTTCATCTCAACCCACCACATGTATTTTGAATTTTCTAATTCTCTCTTCTTTTTTTTTACCCCAAGATTCCCCCAAACTTAGATTCTTGCCTGTTTTTGATTTAATGGACGTTTCACCGATATTATCAAGTGGTAACCCAAAGCTTCCACCAGAAGAAAATTATGCAATAATTTGAATTAAATTGATCAAAACAATTGATTATGTGCTTTCCTTGCTAACAAAAGTTTCAGACAAGTTAAACTTCACTTCCTAATCAAAGTCATCACTAAGCACTAGTTTTCAATTCTTCTCAAGTTAAAACCATGAAACCAGTCTTATCATTGGCCACATTAGATACTATATCAATTTATGCTTAATTCATGAAACTAGATGCATAACACAACCTAAAACGCAATGCAACTACCATGCAACAAGGCTAAACACAATGAAACATAACAATCTATATGCATGAAAACAACAAAAAAACTACCCCCCAAACTGAACAAGACAATGTCCTCATTGAAAAATAATAAGAAATTAAGAACAGAGGACTCCCCTGATGAAGAACATTACGCATCATCACTGCCATCGGCAGCGTCATCATCATCATCCTCATCCGCATCAGGAGGCGAGTCAGGTGGTGGGTAAATAGAAAGAGGAGGAGCTGGTGGAAACTGGAATGGTCCTGCTGAAGGATTCAACCGCCCAAACATATCCGCCAAGGCTGTAGAACAATTAACATTATAGGCATAAATCTCCGCCTGGCGCTGAGCAAGTCGACTCTACTGTCGAGTCATCCGATCAAAACCCCTCTGAATCGATCCTGCCACTAAGTCTATCTGTCAAGTATGGTGCCGAAGGTCCTGTCGGATAGTCTCAACTATAGTGGGGCCTGGAATCGGATCCTCAACAGGTGGTGGTTGTTCCTGTGGCTGCTCCTGCGGCTGCTGCTGTGGTAGAATGAAACCAAAGCCCCTCGGGTGCGACTCACCTCCACCCCATACTCTGTACCGTCCCATTACAACATGATCAATTGGAGGCAATGGGGCCTGCATAAGTTCATCTTTATCCCACTTGACTCCAGCACGACGGCACAAATCTGTGATCAATGAAGGGTGAGGCAGTCCACCTGTGGTACTACCCTCAAGTGCGTGTATAATAGATTCATGAATTACTTCCCCTATATCCACGGTCTTCCCTTTGGCAATGCAAAACAATAACGCCGCCTGCTGATTAATTACATCACTCATATGGCGGCACGGCATCAACTTAGCACATATAAAAGCATGCCATGCTTTTCCATATCTGCTCAATTTGGCTGAGGGAAAGTGCACAGCTTCTTGTTGGTCAGTCAGCTTCCATTCTGTCCCTGGCTCACAGAGGGCTTCTATAATCTCAGAATAATCCAAATCCTGTTCCAAGTATTTCGTATAGCCATCCCTGTGAATCTTCTGCGACCCATAATACGCATTAATAGCTTTACGCCCCACATTTATTTCCTGACCCCGAACTATAACCAGATTCCCATTAGCTTCTTTAGCATTGGCATAAAACTCCTTCACAATATTAACGGCAGCTGGTTCGGGTTGCGCAGTAAATACCATCCAATCTCGGCTGCGTATCATTTGAGCTAACTCCCCATCTACCCGCTCAATAGGTAGCAAGCCACGCTCAGGAATTAGAGATTTCTCGGAGGACCAATTTTTAAACCTATCACTTGCTTCTGGGCTAACAAATTTCTTCTTATCATATTTCACAAGAGCTGACGAACCTGAACTTTCCCCTCTATGTCTTTTAGGAGCCATTAATATACAATTAAACACAAATCAAGACCCAAAAGGACTTAAAATTTCGTTGGGACAATCTGTCGAGCACTTGGTAGGCACACTTTAAAAACCCTTAGACAATGTTTCCCCCAAATTTATGAATAACCCAATTTAGCACAATGAAATCTCCCACAACTTGCAAGCATAAAGATAGTCAAATGAAACTTAAACCCAATCCCAATTGAGCCAACACAAACTCAATTGGGTTACAAGCACAACCAAATAATTCCTTTTAAATATAATCAATTCAATGCAAAGGAAATACCCTCCAAATCAATTGCACACAATTAAACTTACCGATAGATATAGCTTGTATCAAACATTCATACCCAAGTGGAGAGAAAGCTGCATTCCTTTGTAATCCAAATTGAGTGGTGAAGGTTTCCGCTATTGGATTGAATATGAAACTAAGGTTGGAATTGAGTTTTGGGAGAGAAGTGTTCAAGTGGCTCGATTGGAGATTGAAATAGAGAGCTGGAGCGATTGAATCACAATAGAAAGAGAAAGGGAACACATGCGGCTAAAAGAAGGAAAAAGAAAAATTGATTTTGGGGGTGAAACCTCCTTTAGTCTGATTTAGGGTTTAACCCCTTTTTTTCTAAGTTACCTGCCTAGCGCCTCTGGCGCTGCGATTCGTGTAGAGAGGAGCGCTATTGGCGCTGTATTACAGTGACTGCTCGTATGAGTTAGCACTGCTGGCGCTGACTATATTGCACAATTGGGCGCTGTTGGCGCTGTGTTACAGTGGCTCGTGGCGAGGTTAGCGCTGCTGGCGCTATGTGTATGCTAGGTTGGGTGCTAATAGCGCTGGCTTGCAGTAGGTCGTGGCTTGGGGTAGCGCCTCTGACGCTTGGTATGTACTAGAACGGGCGCCAATGGCGCTGAGTTACAGTGTGTTGGCATGGCCCTAGCGCTTCAGGCGCTATGTATATGCTTGGTAGGGCACTGCCAGCGCTTATAGGCACACTTAGTCAATTTTTGTCCAATTCAAGCTTCTACCTGCACACACATCAACCCAAATCCAAAATTAGTTACAAAAACCCTTTTTTTTTAAAAAAAACAAAGTTAAATGACTAAACTAAAGCAAAATAGAAAATTAAAATGCTGGGTTGCCTCCCAGATAGCGCTAAGTTATAGTCAATTAGCTTGACTGTCTCTGATTCTCATGTTGCAGAAAGGATTAAGGTGACTTTCTGTCTGTCCACCTCATCCCTAAAGTAATGCTTCAACCTTTGTCCATTCACCTTGAACGATTGATTCGGGCATTTATCGTATACTTCAATCGCACCATGCGGAAAGACCGTCTTCACTATGAATGGTCCTGACCATCTGGATTTCAGCTTCCTGGGAAAAAGTTTAAGTCTGGAGTTGAAAAGTAGAACTCTTTGTCCCGGTTCAAATGTTCTTTCTATGATCTTACGATCATGCCACTTTTTCACCTTCTCTTTGTACAGCTTCGAGTTTTCATAAGCCCGTAGTCGAAATTCATCCAACTCATTGATTTGGAGTAAACGCTTCTCACCTGCAGTAGTCGAATCAAAGTTCAACTTCTGAATTGCCCAATATGCCTTGTGTTCTAGCTCCATCAGAAGATGACAAGCTTTTCCATAAACCAGCTGAAACGGTGACATACCCAACGGAGTTTTGTACGCAGTCCTATATGCCCACACAGCGTCATCTAGCTTTAAGGACCAATCCTTCCTCGTCGGATTAACAATTTTTTCGAGGATTCTTTTTACTTCTCGATTGGATACTTCCGCTTGGCCGTTCGTCTGTGGGTGATAAGCTGTAGCAATACGATGATTTACCCCATACTTGGCCAGCAACGCTGTGAACTGCCTGTTGCAGAAGTGACTACCTTCATCGCTAATTATGGCCCTAGGAGTCCCAAATCTAGTGAAAATACTGCGATACAAAAACTTTAGGACTACCTTGGCATCATTTGTCGGGAGTGCTGCCACTTCTACCCATTTAGACACATAGTCAACTGCTAATAAGATGTAGAGATTACCGCACGAAGACACGAAAGGGCCCATGAAATCAATCCCCCAAACGTCGAAAACTTCTACTTCAAGGATTGTATTCAAAGGCATTTCATTCCTCTTTGAAATATTACCAACTCTCTGACATCTATCACACCACTGAACAAAACTGTAAGCATCTTTAAAGATTGTCGACCGGTAGAATCCTGCTTGAAGTACTCTAGCCGCTGTTCTCTTTCCTCCATAATGTCCTCCATATACAGAAGAATGGCAATCCTGTAAAATCCCTTCGGTCTCACTATATGGGATACACTTTCTTATCATTTGATCCGCACACTGTTTAAACAAATACGGCTCATCCCATATATACCATTTAACATCATGCAAGAACTTTTTCTTTTGATGCCCCACCAAGTCAAAAGGTATCCTCTTACTCACCAAGTAATTCGCGTAATCCGCAAACCATGGAACTTCCCCTTGCACCACAAACAACTGCTCATCTGGAAAGGATTCATTAATTCCAACTTTGCCGTCTACCTCCCTTTCTGGCTGCTCTAGTCGAGACAAGTGGTCTGCCACTTGGTTTTCGGTACCCTTCCTATCCTTGATCTCCAAATCAAATTCTTGCAACAGCAATATCCACCTGATCAACCTGGGCTTTGCATCCTTCTTCGCCACTAAGTGTCGAATTGCTGAGTGATCCGTATACACTATTACCTTTGTGCCTATCAAATATGACCGAAATTTATCAAAGGCATACACCACTGCCAATAACTCTTTCTCTGTGGTGGTGTAATTTAACTGTGCATCCGTAAGGGTCTTGCTGGCATAGTATATCACATGAAACATCTTCTCCTTCCTTTGCCCCAAAACAGCCCCTACTGCGTAATCACTGGCAACACACATAAGCTCAAACGACAACTCCCAATCTGATGCTGTGATAACTGGTGCTGACGTTAACTTATTCTTTAAATGCTCAAATGCCCTCATGCAAGCTTCATCAAAATTAAACTGTGCATCCTTCTCCAATAAACTGCACAATGGTTTAGTTATCTTGGAGAAGTCCTTGATGAATCTGCGGTAGAAGCCTGCATGACCAAGAAAACTGCGGACACCTCTTACTGACGTAGGTGGAGGTAAATTCTCAATCGTTTCCAGCTTTGCCCTGTCCACCTCAATGCCTTTCTTCGACACTTTGTGTCCCAGTATGACTCCTTCTTGTACCATAAAATGGCACTTCTCCCAATTCAGTACTAAATTTGTCTCAACACATCTCTTTAAAACCATTACCAAATTTTCAAGACATAGATCGAAAGAATCACCAAATATCGAGAAGTCGTCCATAAATACCTTAACATTCTGTTCGACCATGTCTGAAAAAATCGCTGTCATACATCTCTGAAAAGTGGCTGGAGCATTGCACAACCCGAAAGACATTCTTCTAAAGGCAAAAGTGTCGTATGGACATGTAAAAGTAGTCTTTTCCTGGTCTTCTGGAGCTATCGTAATCTGATTGTAGCCTGAATACCCATCCAGAAGGCATAGTCCTCATGACTCGCCAGTCGGTCCAATATCTGATCGATAAACGGAAGTGGAAAATGGTCCTTCCTTGTAGCTTTGTTAAGCTTGCGGTAGTCCATGCAAATTCTCCACCCTGTTACGGTTCGCGTTGGGATCAGCTCGTTATTCTCATTGGTGACAACGGTCATTCCACCCTTCTTTGGTACGCACTGCACAGGGCTCACCCATGAACTGTCCGAAATAGGGTAGATTATTCCCGCATCCAGCCATTTCAGTATCTCCTTCTTAACCACTTCTTTCATTATAGGATTGAGCCTTCTTTGTTGTTCAACTGTTGGCTTACTACCATCTTCCAGCAAGATCTTATGCATGCAAAAAGAAGGGCTTATCCCCTTGATATCTGCTATGGTCCATCCAATAGCTGATTTAAACTCTCTAATCACTCGTAGCAGTTTTTCCTCCTGAAAAGATGTTAGTGCAGAAGAAATAATTACAGGTAGCTTTGAATCTTTATTTAAAAATGCATACCTAAAATGTTCTGGAAGTGGTTTAAGTTCAAGTTCGGGAGGTATCTCAAGAGATGGTTTCAACTTTACCGATGTCTCTCCCGCTTTCGTAAGTGGCTCGATAGGTGTTCTGAATTTTCCGAATTTGGGGGTGGTATCCAAATATTGCACAAGTTCGGCACATTCTTCATCCTCCAAATCTGAATTTTCAGCAATTACTCTCTGCAGTGGTTCATAGCCCAACAAACTTTCAACTTCGTCATGCACTATACTATCCACCAAGTCTACTCTGAAGCATTCTTCTTCATCGGTTGGGAGCTTCATTGCTTTGAAAACGTTAAACGTCACCTCCTGATCATGTACACGCATTGTAAGCTCCCCTTTCTGCACGTCTATCAAAGTCCTCCCCGTGGCTAGGAATGGTCTCCCTAGTATGATTGGTATATTTTTGTCTTCCTCATAATCCAGAATGATGAAGTCCGCCGGAAAGATAAATTTGTCCACTTTCACCAGTATGTCCTCCACTATCCCCCGTGGATATGTGATAGATCTATCAGCTAGCTGTAGGGAAATATTTGTTGGCCTTGGTTCCGGCAATCCTAACTAACTGAATACTGACAACGACATCAGGTTGATACTTGCCCCAAGATTACACAAACATTTATCGAAGCTCATCTTTCCGATCGTGCATGGGATTGTGAAACTACCCGGATCTTTCAACTTTGGAGGTAATTTATGCTGAAGCACTGCACTGCATTCCTCCGTCAAGGCCACTGTCTCAAATTCGTCTAACCTTCTCTTCCTCGACAGTATACCCTTCATGAACTTTGCATAACTTGGCATTTGTTCCAATGCCTCCGCGAAGGGTATGTTGATCTGCAGTTTCTTAAAAACCTCCAAAAACTTTCTGAACTATTTATCGTCCCTCTGCTTGTTCAATCAGTGCGGATATGGAACTTGAGGGTGAACTTGCGGTACTGTATTCACAGGCTTCTTATCTGAACTTGCTTTCTCCTTCTCTACTTGCTGCGACTCGGACTCATCCTTCTTCTCTTTCTGTTCAGCTTCAATTTCTGTCTCAGTTTCTACCCCAATGTCATCCCCTTGTAAACTCGGTGCTGCTGTGTCTGGTGCATTTCCTGAATATTGTTTTCCTAATCTGAGTGTAATGGCCTGACACTGTTCCTTACCCTCTCTCCGTGGATTTGCCTCTGTGTTACTTGGCAATGAACCCTGGGGCCTGCTGTTAAGCATAGTCGCCATTTGCCCCATCTGAGCTTTGAGATTTTTAATAGCCACTGCCTGGCTTTTGATCATCACCTCTGTATTTGCCATGTACTTTAACATCATCTCCTCCATTTCTGATTTCTTTTCTTGTTGAGGTGCATATGGAGTAGGATGTTGTTGTTGAGAATATCTCGGTGGAAAAGGTGGTTATGGAGCATACTGTTGCTGCGCTGGCTGAGATGGAAACTGTTGATTCTGCTGAAACTGTTGTTGCTGATTTCCTTGATTACTTGACCAACTAAAATTTGGATGATTGCGGTTGTTGGGGTTGTATGTATTCTGAAACTGACCTTGGTCTTTTCTGTAAGTGTTCACATACTGTACTGACTCCGAGTTGATAGCACATTGATCTGTTGAGTGTGACCCCGCGCAAATCTCACATACGAAGGCAGCTAACTTGGCTTTGCTTTCCGACAACGAATCTATTTTCTTTGCCATAGCCGCCATCTGTGTTGACAACTGGGTAATAGCATCCACTTCCAACAAACCTGCAACTCTGGGCTGTGACGTTCTGGCTATAGGATTCTGGAAATCATTTGTTGCCATAGTCTCAATAAGGTTATAAGCCTCAGCATAGCTTGTACGAGATGTACACATCCTTTTGAACGCGATAGTGATGGTATTACTCCTTTTGATGCTAATCAAACTAGAACGAAGTAATAGAACTGACCTCTTTATTTTACAATTTGAAGAAACTAATGAAACAATAAGAAGGTCTCCCTAAATCGTAACTTGTGCGAGATGTACACATCGTTTTGATCGCGATAGTGATGAGATTACTCCTTTTGATGCTAATCAAACTAGAACGAAGTAATAGGACTGACCTCTTTATTTTACAATTTGAAAGAACTAATGAAACAATAAGAAGGTCTCCCTAAATCATAACTTATGCGAGATGTACACATCGTTTTGAACGCGATGGTGCTCGGATTGCTCTTTTCGACGCTAATCAAACTAGAACGAACTAATAGGAATACTAATCACCTCTTTCTTTGACAATTTGAAAGAACGAATCAAACAATAAGAAGGTCTCCCTAAATCATGACTTGTATAAGATGTACACATCGTTTTGAACGTGATAGTGATGGGATTGCTCCTTTTGATGCTAATCAAACTAGAACGAAGTAATAGGACTGACCTCTTTATTTTACAATTTGAAAGAACTAATGAAACAATAAGAAGTTCTCCGTAAATCATGACTTGTGTGAGATGTACACATCGTTTTGAAAGCGATAGTGTTGGGATTGCTCTTTTCGACGCTAATCAAACTAGAACAAACTAATAGGACTGCTAATCACCTCTTTCTTTGACAATTTGAAGGAACGAATCAAATAATAAGAAGGTCTCCCTAAATCATGACTTGTGTGAGATGTACACATCGTTTCGAATGCGATAGTGATGGTATTACTCCTTTTGATGCTAATCAAACTAGAACGAAGTAATAGGACTCCTAATCACCTCTTTTTTAACAATTTGAAGGAACTAATTAAACAATAATAAGGTCTCCCAAAATCAAGTCTCGTGTGAGATGTGAGCATCGTTTTGAAAGAGATAGTGATGTGATTGCTCCTTTTGATGCTAATCAAACTAGAACAAAGGATCACCTCTTTCTTTGACAATTTGAAGGAACTAATAAAACAATAAGAAAGTCTCCTAAAATCATGACTTGTGTGAGATGTACACATCGTTTTGAACGCGATAGTGATGGGATTGCTCCTTTTGATTCCAATCAAACTAAAGCAAAGTAATAGGACTTCTAATCACCTCTTTCTTTGACAATTTGAAGGAACGAATGAAACAATAAGAAAGTCTCCTTAAATCATGACTTGTGTGAGATGTACACATCGTTTTGAACGCGATAGTGATGGGATTGCTCCTTTTGATGCTAATCCAACTAAAACGAAGTAATAGGACTCCTAATCATCTCTTTCTTTGACAATTTGAGAGAACGAATGAAACAATAAACAGGTCTCTCTAAATCATGACTTGTGTGAGATGTACACATCGTTTTGAACGCTACAGTGATGGGATTACTCCTTTTGATGCTAATCAAACTAGAACAAAGTAATAGGACTGACTTCTTTATTTTTATTTTTTTTATTTTTTTTATTTTTTTAATTTTTTTTTTGCTAAATGACCCTTTTTTTTTGCTAAATTTGTTGAATGTATAAAATGCCAAAAATGGCCAAAATGTACAATGGCTAAGGGGCATACCCCAGACTATAGTTAATTCATCTATTGACAAGCCCAATAGATGAGGTAACTATACAAGAAACTACATTTCATACAATTTCAAAATCGAAATAATAGCCGCCAAATACAATAAGATTGATTAAAAAAAACTAGATTAATAAGTGTAAGAAAGATCCTTTGCAATGACCCAGGAATAGCCAGAGTTGACTGCCAAGCAAAGCTGACCGCCAACCATCCGTGGGCCCCAACCAAGCAGCAATGAAGCAGATACCAGAAGTACAAAGCAACCAAGCGGAATCCAACAACACATATTTAACAGTAGGTAACCCAATCAGCAGAAAATAACCCAGCATTTGCAGCAGCCATAAACACAGCGTCGGCCTACAATAACCAACCAAACCAACCAATGACTACCGCAGCAAATAGCCAGCCATAAGTCAACTCCAGAAGGAAACCAGCCCAGTCAGCCCAAGCTACAGCTCTAGCAAACCATAAACACCAAAATGGAGTGGACAACCCAACTAAGCACAGCCAATCCGACCACAAATTATAGTAGCCAGTTACAGTAGTAATGACAATAGTTGGTGGCCTTAAGAAAGGAATTATATTTAGAAAGCCTAGATTTAATAATGTTGATGACATCCTTTGCAAGGAGGTTGGGTGGAATAATAGTATCCGTGTGTAGCTTTAGATTCCTAGCTTCCCAAACCTTGTAGAAAGATACTGCCAAAGAAAGGCTCATAATATCCTTTGTGAGCTTGGTCCCTTGAAATGAGAGGAGGTACGCTGTAATACCATCCCAATGCATCGGTATGTTAGTCCAATTCCCCAGCCTGAATGAAGCTCCAAGTATGACACGAGAGTAATCACACTCGAAGAAAAGGTGGTTAAATGTCTCGGCATGCAAACTGCATAAAGGACAACTATGAACTCTACCCGAGTAATGCATAGTAACATCATTGGTTTGTATCTTCTTTAGAAACCCCAGCCAAAGCATGAACGAGTATCTTGGCACATGCAATTTATTCCAAGTGATGTTATGCCAGGTAACCTGGGGAAGCCGCTGCCGGATGCACTCCCAAACATGCCTGGCTGTAACTGAATCAATATTTAAGCTATTCCATAAAATGCAATCAGCGGAGTTGGCCGATGGTGGGTTGGCCTCAATGAGCGTACGAAAGGTAATTACCTCATGGTGATTGCTAAATGACCTTTTTATTTTACAATTTGAAAGAACTAATGAAACAATAAGAAGGTCTCCCTAAATCGTAACTTGTGCGAGATGTACACATCGTTTTGATCGCGATAGTGATGGGATTGCTCTTTTCGATGCTAATCAAACTAGTACGAACTAATAGGACTGCTAATCACCTCTTTCTTTGACAATTTGGAGGAACGAATGAAACAATACGAAGGTCTCCCTAAATCATGACTTGTGTGAGATGTACACATCGTTTTGAACGCGATAGTGATGGTATTACTCCTTTTGATGATAATCAAACTAGACCGAAGTAATAAGACTGACCTCTTTATTTTACAATTTGAAAGAACTAATGAAACAATAAGAAGGTCTCCCTAAATCATAACTTGTGCGAGATGTACACATCGTTTTGAACGCGATAGTGATGGGATTGCTCTTTTCGACGCTAATCAAACTAGAACAAACTAATAGGACTGCTAATCACCTCTTTCTTTGACAATTTGAAGGAATGAATCAAACAATAAGAAGGTCTCCCTAAATCATGACTTGTGTGAGATGTACAGATCGTTTTGAACGTGATAGTGATGGGATTGCTCCTTTTGATGCTAATTCAAATAAACAAAGTAATAGGACTCCTAATCACCTCTTTTTTTGACAATTTGAAAGAACGAATGAAACAATAAGAAGGTCTCTGTAAATAATAGATGAATAACCACAACAAGTGGCGCAGTGGTGCAAGCCGCCCTGGGAACGAACCGTAAACCCGGAGGACTCAGGATCGACTCCCACTGGCAACATTTGGAGGGGCACTAATAATGCTCCGTTGTGGCCACTGGCCCCCCTTAAGCGCAAGCTGGGAAGCAGACCGCCTGGGCTCGGGCTGGGGAGATTAGTCGGGTTGCGACCCGGAAACTCCACATTATCAAAATAAAAATAAAAATAAAAAATAAGAAGGTCTCCCTAAATTATTACTTGTGTGAGAAGTACACATCGTTTTGAACGCGATAGTGATGGGATTACTCCTTTTGATGCTAATCAAACTAGAACGAAGTAATAGGACTGACCTCTTTATTTTACAATTTGAAGAAACTATTGAAACAATAAGAAGGTCTCCCTAAATCATGACTTGTGTGAGATGTACTCATCGTTTTGAACGCGACAGTGATGGGATTACTCCTTTTGATGCTAATCAAACTAGAACGAAGTAATAGGACTGACCTCTTTATTTTACAATTTGAAAGAACTAATGAAACAATAAGAAAGTCTCCCTAAATCATAACTTGTGCGAGATGTACACATCGTTTTGAACGCGATAGTGATGGGAATGCTCTTTTCGACGCTAATCAAACTAGAACGAACTAATAGGACTGCTAATCACCTCTTTCTTTGACAATTCGAAGGAACGAATCAAACAGTAAGAAGGTCTCCCTAAATCATGACTTGTGTGAGATGTACACATCGTTTTGAACGTGATAGTGATGGGATTGCTCCTTTTGATGCTAATTCAAGTAAATAAAGTAATAGGATTCCTAATCACCTCTTTCTTTGACAATTTGAAAGAACGAATGAAACAATAAGAATGTCTCTGTAAATAATAGATGAATAACCACAACAACTGGCTAAGTGGTGCAAGCCGCCCTGGGAACAAACCGTAAACCCGGATGACTCAGGATCGACTCCCACTAGCAACATTTGGAGGGGCACTAATAATGCGCCGTTGTGGACACGGGCCCCCCTTAAGCGCAAGCTGGGAAGCAGACCGCCTGGGCTCGGGCTGGGGCGATTAGTCGGGTTGCGACCCAGAAACTCCACATTATAAAAAAAAATAAAAAAAAATAAAAAATAAGAAGGTCTCCCTAAATTATTACTTGTGTGAGATGTACACATCGTTTTGAACGCGATAGTGATGGGATTACTCCTTTCGATGCTAATCAAACTAGAACGAAATAATAGGACTGACCTCTTTATTTTACAATTTGAAGGAACTAATGAAACAAAAATAAGGTCTCCCTAAATCATGACTTGTGTGAGATGTACACATCGTTTTGAACGCGATAGTGATGGGATTGCTCCTCTTGATGCTAATCCAACTAAAACGAAATAATAGACTCTTAATCACTTCTTTCGTTGACAATTTGGAGGAACGAATGAAACAATAAGAATGTCTCCGTAAATCATGACTTGTGTGAGATGTACACATCGTTTTGAACGCGATAGTGATGGGATTGCTCCTTTTGATGCTAATCCAACTATAACGAAGTAATAGGACTCCTAATCACCTCTTTCTTTGACAATTTGAAAGAACGAATGAAACAATAAGAAGGCCTCCCTAAATTATGACTAGTGTGAGATGTACACATCGTTTTGAACGCGATAGTGATGGGATTACTCCTTTTGATGCTAATCAAACTAGAACGAAGTAATAGGACTGACCTCTTTATTTTACAATTCGAAGGAACTAATGAAACAATAAGGTCTCCCTAAATCATAACTTGTGCGAGATGTACACATCGTTTTGAACGCGATAGTGATTTGATTACTCTTTTTGACGCTAATCAAAGTAAAACGAACTAATAGGACTGCTAAACACCTCTTTCTTTGACAATTTGAAGGAATGAATCAAACAATAAGATGGTCTCCCTAAATCATGACTTGTGTGAGATATACACATCGTTTTAATACGATATTAATGGTATTACTCCTTTTGATGCTAAGCAAACTAGAACGAAATAATAGGACTCCTAATCACCTCTTTTTTGACAATTTGAAGGAACTAATTAAACAATAAGAAGGTCTCCCTAAATCAAGTCTCGTGTGAGGTGTGAGCATCGTTTTGAAAACGATAGTGATGTGATTGCTCCTTTTGATGCTAATCAAACTAGAACAAAGTATCACCTCTTTATTTGACAATTTGAAGGAACTAATAAAACAATAAGAAAGTCTCCTAAAATCATGACTTGTGTGAGATGTACACATCGTTTTGAACGCGATAGTGATGGGACTGCTCCTTTTGATTCCAATCAAACTAAAGCGAAGTAATAGGACTTCTAATCACCTCTTTCTTTGACAATTTGAAGGAACGAATGAAACAATACGAAGGTCTCCCTAAATCATGACTTGTGTGAGATGTACACATCGTTTTGAACGCGATAGTGATGGGATTGCTCTTTTTGATGCTAATCCAACTAAAACGAAGTAATAGGACTCCTAATCACCTCTTTCTTTAACAATTTGAGAGAACGAATGAAACAATAAGTAGGTCTCCGTAAATCATGACTTGTGGGAGATGTACACATCGTTTTGAACGCTACAGTGATGGGATTACTCCTTTTGATGCTAATCAAACTAGAACGAAGTAATAGGACTGACCTCTTTATTTTACAATTTGAAAGAACTAATGAAACAATAAGAAGGTCTCCCTAAATCGTAACTTGTGCGAGATGTACACATCGTTTTGAACGCGATAGTAATGGGATTGCTCTTTTCAATGTTAATCAAACTAGAACGAATTAATAGAACTACTAATCACCTCTTTCTTTGACAATTTGAAGGAACGAATGAAATAATAAGAAGGTCTCCCTAAATCATGACTTGTGTGAGATGTACACATCGTTTTGATCGCGATAGTAATGGTATTACTCCTTTTGATACTAATCAAACTAGAACGAAGTAATAGGACTGACCTCTTTATTTTACAATTTGAAGAAACTAATGAAACAATAAGAAGGTCTCCCTAAATCATTACTTGTGTGAGATGTACTCATCGTTTTGAACGGGACAGTGATGGGATTACTCCTTTTGATGCTAATCAAACTAGAACGAAGTAATAGGACTGACCTCTTTATTTTACAATTTGAAAGAACTAATGAAACAATAAGAAGGTCTCCCTAAATCATAACTTGTGCGAGATGTACACATCGTTTTGAACGCAATAGTGATGGGATTGCTCTTTTCGACGCTAGTCAAACTAGAACGAACTAATAGGACTGCTAATCACCTCTTTCTTTGACAATTTGAAGGAACGAATCAAACAATAAGAAGGTCTCCCTAAATCATGACTTGTGTGAGATGTACACATCGTTTCGAACGCGATAGTGATGGTATTACTCCTTTTGATGTAATCAAACTAGAACGAAGTAATAGGACTCCTAATCACCTCTTTTTTGATAATTTGAAGGAACTAATTAAACAATAAGAAGGTCTCCCTAAATCAAGTCTCGTGTGAGATATAAGCATCGTTTTGAACGCGATAGTGATGCGATTGCTCCTTTTGAAGCTAATCAAACTAGAACGAAGTATCACCAATTTCTTTGACAATTTGAAGGAACTAATAAAACAATAAGAAAGTCTCCTAAAATCATGACTTGTGTGAGATATACACATCGTTTTGAACGCGATAGTGATGGGATTGCTACTTTTGATGCTAATCAAACTAGAACGAAGTAATAGGACTCCTAATGACCTCTTTTTTGACAATTTGAAGGAACACATGAAACAATAAGAAGGTCTCCCTAAATCATGACTTGTGTAAGATGTACACATCATTTTGAACGCGATAGTGATGGGATTGCTTCTTTTGATGCTAATCCAACTGGAACGAAGTAATAGGAGTCCTAATCACCTTTTTCTTTGACAATTTGAAAGAACGAATGAAACAATAAGAAGGTCTCCCTAAATTATGACTTGTGTGAGATGTACACATCATTTTGAACGTGATAGTGATGGGATTACTACTTTTGATGCTAATCAAACTAGAACGAAGTAATAGGACTCCTAATCACCTCTTTCTTTGACAATTTGAAGGAACGAATGAAATAATAAGAAGGTCTCCCTAAATCATGACTTGTGTGAGATGTACACATCGTTTTGAAGGTGATAGTGATTTGATTGCTCTTTTCGACGCTAATCAAACTAGAACGAACTAATAGGACTGCTAATCACCGTTTTCTTTGACAATTTGAAGGAACAAATCAAACAATAAGAAGGTCTCCCTTAATCATGACTTGTGTGAGATGTACACATCGTTTTGAACGTGATAGTGATGGGATTGCTTCTTTTGATGCTAATCCAACTAAAACAAAGTAATAGGACTCCTAATCACCTCTTAATTTGACAATTTGAAAGAACGAATGAAACAATAAGAATGCCTCCCTAAATTATTACTTGTGTGAGATGTACACATCGTTTTGAATGCGATAGTGATGGGATTACTCCTTTTGATGCTAATCAAACTAGAACGAAGTAATAGGACTGACCTCTTTATTTTACAATTTGAAGGAACCAATGAAACAAAAATAAGGTCTCCCTAAATCATGACTTGTGTGAGATGTGCACATCGTTTTGAACGCGATAGTGATGGGATTGCTCCTTTTGATGCTAATCTAACTAAAACGAAGTAATAGACTCCTAATCACTTCTTTCGTTGACAATTTGAAGGAACGAATGAAACAATAAGAAGGTCTCCGTAAATCATGACTTTTGTGAGATGTACACATTGATAGACTCCACGGCACGCTTGCGTGAGGTGGTCGTCGCCCGGATCGTTTCCAGCAAGTTATAAAGGTGGAACGCTTACAACACCTTAACCCAACGTCTATATTGAGACGAAAACCTTGGTATAATTGCTTTGCGCTAGGAAGTGATGAGCGGGTTTATAGCTGTGAATTAGATATATCTTAGGCTTATTTCTTTACTATCTTTGAGTATTTTTAGTGTCATTTTACTTGTTTATGCATTGGTTTTGTAGGAAATAAAGCAAAGCCATTTGTACGTCAATGCTTGGGTGTCTTGTTTGCCATTTTTGAGCTTTCGATTGACATAGCAGCTGCTTGCGGCTCAATTTCACCCATGATCCAATCCGGTTCTCTCAAAACTCAAAGAACGAAAGTTATATATCTTGATCTCAGCTTTCGGGAACATCTTGCACCATCCAATTTGAAGTTCGTATGAGAGAGTTATGATCATTTTACCATCAGATTTGGCATGAATTTTACATAGCAGTTGGTTCCTGGCCATTTTGGACCTTTCTCTGATCAGTCTCGACGAGCTCCAGTTATGAAAGTTGTAGAGCTACTTCTTATCTTTTCGTAGCCTCTTGAATCGCATTAATCCGAGTTCGGACGAAAAGTTATGACCATTTTTCCAACAGACGTCGAGGCTGATTCGGGCAGCAGAAGTTTTCTCGCCGGGGCGAGAATCTCAGGCTTAAATTTCTCGCCGGGGCGAGAATGCGCGGAGAGAAAAAAATATTGGAGTTCAGTTCTTTTGGAAAATTGATTTGGAATTGGATTCTTTCTATTGATTTGATTCAGAAACTATAAAAGAGATAGGGAGAGATGGAAATACAGGGGAAGATACATAGATACACACATACATGGAACATTCATAGTTACACATATACGCAAGGATTGAGATACAGAGCTGAAATTGGGAGATTGGAGACTAGAAGCATCGCAAGGAATTCAGATTAGAGACTTGAAGATTGAAGAACTTCTACTGAGTTTTTCTTATCCTCTATCTTAGATTTGTAATTTAATTGTGATGACTTATTTGGGATTCATGTTTTCTATTTTCAGTATGAACTAAATTTTCAATTAAGGCTACAATTGAATCTTTTATGTTTATGGATTAGTTATCTATTTGACTCCAATTATTATTTCATATTGAGTTGTCTATTATATTTTGTGTTTATTGAGTAATTGATTGATCATCAATTAGCGGAATACTTTAGATGAATTCGGGAGATGAAATCTAGGGTTAGATCTGAATGTGATAACATGTATTATTAATTATTTGCATGGGATGAATAATTGGGGTTGTGAAGTGAATAGGGATATCTCTTTACTGCATGTAACTATTGGGAATTGGTGTTTAATAAATTTAATTCTTTAGTTTTGCATAGGAATATTGCAAAATTAATTGAGTTAGATAATTTTATTTGATCACTTTGGAAAGGGCTTATAAATAACTTTGAATTCCTGTTAACAACTCTATTGAAGTTAATAATTGGATGAATTGGATAATTAGCTTGTATTGCAAAATTGGGGATATTGTAGTCTTAAGCCTTTAAAAATATTAATTTCAACCTTTGTGTTAGCTCTTATTCTTAGTTTTAATTTAATTAGCTTAAATCGTTATACAAATTATGATTGTTTAAATAAAATTGAATTGATATAGGACTAGTAGTTGGAAATTATTGAACAGAGATTCCCTGTGGGTTCGACACTCTATCTTATCACTTTATTACTTGTTGATCGTGTATACTTGCACGTAATTGTTGATTGTGAAATCTGACGACAGGAAGCTTGCGTTGAATGGACACTAACAACACCTAAACCCCGTGTTTATAGAGAAACAGGAACCTCGGTACAATCGACGATTGATGGTTCGGTAGAATGACACCACAAACAACTATGATCTGTTGAATGAGAAGTCGATAATTGAATCTCAAGAAAAATAAGAAATTAATCTAGGAATTCTTAAAGAACCAAAAGATGAGAAGAATCTCACAATAATTTCATTAATCAAAAAGTGTGCATATCTATTACATCAGCCATGTATTCTATTTATACTAATAGAATAAAACCTTAAAAAAAACCCTAAATCCTAAAAGGAATAGAAATCCAATTGGAAATCAAATTCTACCTAACTAATTAATATAGAAATCAAATCATATCTAATAAATAACCTAATTACAATAGAAATCTAAAAGATATGTAAATCTCTAAAATAAAAGAAAGAAATCTGCCAAAAACTGCGTGCCTCGAAAAACATGTCAGGCCAATTCACCTGTTCTCGCCGGGGCGAGAATGGCCTGAGAGGTTTTCGCCGGGGAGGCTTCAGTCTGGGCCGGGGCGAAAATATCCAGAGGAGTTCTCGCCGGGGCGAGAAAAATAAGCCTGCGATTCTCGCCGGGGCGAGAACCCTGAAACTCAACTTCTGAGTTTGTTTTCCGTGCAATCCAACCTCGTGTTGTTCCATGATATAACATCCATAACGTCGTAAGAACGCTAATCCTTACATTAATTGACACATATCTTCATTAAGGATTAGCTGATACCAACGAACATGATGAACACTATTTCGAACGCTTGACTTGCATTGATTTGGTCTCACTACATAGATCGTATCTAGCAATCCCAAATCACATGAATGACCCTCTCCTCGATGTTCATATGAATAAAGAATCCTGATACATTTAAAAAAAAGATGAATGATCATATAAGAATAATAGCTTTTTATAATAAGAATAAAAGCTATGTAGCATAAAAGTAATGAAAAAAATAATAGTTATATTCATTCAACACTCAACCTTGTTTATGACATCAACTTCCTGATTACGTTCAATACAATCTGTTGGCTCCTGAAACAAATATAGACATATTATAAGCACTGGTTTTCACAATAGCATACTATCATACTATATATAAACAACACCAAAATTTTCAAATAATCTAACCTGCTCAGTAATTAAGGAAGAAACAAATTTTTCAATGAGGGTATCATCATCTGTCACCCTTTGAATAACATATATATCCCAACTGTCACTTAAATTTGCTTCTTTAATTTTAACTTTGAATAACATTTTCTTGTCAAGCAAACAATCCAATTGAACATGATAATCGCGTTCATTCTGTTCAAGATCCTACAATATAAAAAAATGAACTTTAATATTCTTAAAAAGTAATACTGACTAACAAACTAAACAATATAGTATATATACATTTTTCGAAGCAGCACACATGACATCTGTTGCAGTCTTTCCTAAAAGCTGGACAGCCTCCTAATCAAACAACAAAAAGAAAGTAGATACAGTTTTATTAATAACTTTGACTTGAATTTTAAACCTGTAAAATTACAAATATAAATCATAGATTCATATTTGAATTAAAAAATCATATAAGAAATGAATTTAATACAAACCTCTGCAATGGGTAGCGTACAAAATCTTCACACTTGTCACAATACCAGGTACGGCCAGCCAGTTCTACTTTTCTTGGACATTTCTTGCAAGAATTGTAAAACTATCTATATGTACTATCAATTGCAATAATTGTTGCACATGTTACAAATGTCCCAACCTGTTGTTAAAAAAATAACAATTTAGGCACCATTTATTTGTCGATTAGAAAAAATTGATTATAACTACCTTTTTGCTTTCTAGAATCTCATCAATTATCCTCTTCTCTGTGAGGACCAGAAAATCATCAGCAAGGGAATAGGTAGATGGTCCAGACAATTGGCTAACCCTTTGGGATTGAGATTCTTCAGTACTCACAAGTCTATAACATTTAATTGTTAGATTAAATAAATAATCATTATAAACATTAATTAATTGACAACTTAAAAGGTTTTACTTATTTTTGAAATCGATGGCTTCCTCGGTTATCGGGTTGATCAGCATTCTTAAACCAAAGTAAGCATTTGACACTCTCACCTTGCCTGATGTTTTTCACACAATATGATTAGTTCAAGGTCAAGAAGTTAATACAATAATACATAGTTCAAAGAAACTTACATATGGCATGAATGAATGACACATCTAACAACACAAGGTAACATGGTATTCAACTTTTATAACTTACAAAAATATTTAAAACCAATCATAAGATTGCTATAGTGTTCAACTTTTTGACAATAAGATCTGGCAATATGGTCTAGTATCTGCCAACCAAGTGGCATATAACATATGATCATTATAACATCAGCAATTCAGAAACATCAATTAGGCTTACAACATGAATTATGGATCAAAATTAACAAAGAAGATAACAGGGTAATAGTGCCAATATATTTCTGATACATAACAAAGTTCAATTCCACATCTAGTTCCAATACCTACCACAAAATATAATTTATTCTGGCCATCCAAACATGGATAAAGCAATATAAATATTCTCCAAGATGATTAAAGGAAACATAATACTATTTCAGTCTATACTTAAAAATCAAATATCCGCTAATAATGTTTCAAAACCAAAAAAGAGTAATATTGATCCATTCTCGTTGATAAAGAATATGTGCAGAACAAAATTGTGTCCCACATCTACTTCCAATACCTTTTAAAGTACTCATATTGTTAAATAATCAATTCAAATCAAATGTGACGGAAAAAAATAAATGAACTATTCAAAAATTTCAAATTAAAGTTAGGTATAGTAAATTATTACTACCTAGTATGACTGATAATAATAGTTGCTTCAACCATAATCTAACAGCTCCAAACCAAAAATAAAACAAAGAAAGCACAACAAAGTTCAGTGTACCTGAAAAAGGGACAATAAAAGGATATATGTTTAGTGAATATTCCGAAATAAAAAAAATTCATTCTTAAATATGTAACAACTCTATCAAAACAAATAACTCAATAAAAGAATTGGACTTTGGAATTGATCTGGTATGTAGAAAGATAGAGAAAAAATAAGAGATTCTAACACAACCCACATCTTATCCATTCTAATACCTATCAAAGTACTGATATTGTTAATTAAAAGATTATAATACAAATCATATCTCATCCATTCCATTGGACATTTTTAATGCATGGTTAATCGTCACTTTACTCTCATTAAATTTCGTGATCTGTAGCATCACTAAAATACAATTCATAAGAATTTGAATTTTATGATATATGATGCATAAATTAAGTTTATCATCTAAATCACAATATGATTCTTGAAATAGAATATGAATAAACAAAAATATACAACATACAACAGCTTAACATCTAATATGAGAAGACTTTTCCTCATCAAAGATAAAAAGTACAATCTTTTAACCCATAAAAAATGAAATCTTAAAACAAATAGTTTCTTTGCATCTAATAATCTATTCAGAAAACACCGTCTATTTTAAACATAGCAAGCCACAAGGAGAGCAAACTTTCATTTCCTTAATAATACTTAGTAATACATTTGTTTTATGCTAGGAAATGAAACAACTAATGAAGGGAAAGATATATCTGAAGGTTCAAGGTTATATGGTGCATAAGGACCACAAAATAAGCCTGACACATAACATAAACATCAATACTTAAAAAATAAAAATTTCTTGTTGAATATATTGAAATATTTTATGAAAAATTAATAATATTATTACATACCTACTTCAAAATGTAAAACACTTCTTTAAATACTACATTGGTTGTAGTATTACTCAATTGTCCATCGTTGTTAACAATCAATAACTTCAGCCCATTTTTACTTTTTACCCGAGAGATCGCAACATATAGTTGTCCATGACTAAAAACAAGCCTCGGCAAATATAAACCAACATGAGAAAGTGATTGCCCTTGACTTTTGTTTATTGTCATTGCAAAACAAATAGCTAGAGGATATTGTCTTCGTTGAAATTTAAATGGGAACCGAGAATTTGATGGAGATAGGACCATCCTAACAATAAATACCCTGTCTCCCATGTTGTTTCCAGAAATGACCTTAGCTTCTATAACATGTTTTCCCAATTGAGTTACTATCAATCTTGTTCCATTACATAATCCAGAAGACTGATCAATATTCCTCAACAGCATAACTGGAACTCCAATCTTCAATTTTAGTTCATGGTTTGGAAGACCAGATGATGAAATGGAATTTAAAAATTCAGATGTGTATAAATCTTCATGACTATCGACATTGACATCTACTTTGCAAGCACTATCAGAACTCAAATAAGTTTTTTCCTCGCCTGGAAGTATTGAAAGTATAAAGTCATTCACTGTTTGTACAATTTCAAGTGTAGGTGTAAGGATTGCCCTCTCTTCTATATAATTAGCATCACCCATTTTCTGAATCAATGATGGATAAGTGCTTTCAACAATTGCTGCTAATGGATTATCTGAGTCCTTTATAAGGAGATCATTAGGTATTTCTATAATTCCCTCACCATCCTTATGATCTCCAATCTCACCATCTCCTATCTTTAAGATCCATTCTGAGAACTCCTTTATATGCTTCAGATTAGAATCAACAACATTTGATAGAAGCCTCATATTTTTTCTCAATTTTAAAACCTTGCAAAACTTCCACAAATATGAAGAGTTTATTGTGGCAAACACGATGTCTTGTCTTGTCCCCTTTGGAACAACAGGCAATATTTGTCTGAAGTCACCTCCAAAAACATAACTTTACCTCCAAAAGGTTGCTGAAAACTATTAGGATTTGAAAATCTATGAACATCCCTCAATGTGCGGTCCAAAGCTTCAAATGAATATTTATTAGTCATTGGAGCTTCATCCCAGATTATAAGCTTGCACTTACTTATTAGTTGAGACAAATGACTTCCTTGTCTAATATTGCAACATGAGTCCTCATTGATACACAAAGGAATCCCAAATCTAGAATGAGCTGTCCTCCCACCAGGAATCAACAAAGATGCTATTCCACTGGAAACAACATTAAGAACAATTTCTCCCTTAGATCGCAAGGCTACAGATAGTGTTTTCCATATAAAAGTCTTACCAGTTCCTCCATATCCATACAAAAAAATATGCCTCCATTATTTACCTCTACAACATTCATTATTGTTTGAAAAACTCCCCTCTGCTCATCAGTAAGGCAAGGAAGAAGTTTTTTGTACTCTTCAGCCAAGGCAACTTTGTCATAGGAAAGCTCATCTCGTATTAAACTATTTTGAACTTCAGCGACATAAGTTTCATTTGGGAGTGGCATTGGAGAATAATCTTTAAGACTTTTTCCATTTCTTTCTAACAACTTCTGAATCTCTGCAAGAGTTAGATCTTTAACCTCCATATCACTAAGTTGCAAATTGGAATGCATTAAACAGGTAAATGTAGATGGTGAGAATTATATTCATTTCCAATTTCCAATAATAACTAAATTGATGAAAAATATTGGAATGAGAGAGTAAATAGATTATAATGAAGTCGCAAAGTTACCTTGTATTTGTAAAATACTTCTTTGTTTGTGAAGCACATCTTCTTCGAGCAATGACCACGTTTGTTCCCATACAAATTCAGGTCTAGACATGCAATTCGACAAAAGCAGAGTAACAAATAGATTTCTAATGTAATATGCTGAACCCTATAAGCTTGCTTCTTTGATGGCATCAACATATTCTCTATCATCATCAAGCAATCCCAAAGCATAACACGCTTCTTTAAAGGAAGAATATCGAACTCCATTGATAGTTCTAATATCTTCATAGCACATGGGACCTTTGACAACATTCAACATAATTCTCAGATAATGCATGTCACCACAACCTGGATGTACATAAAACAACCTTCCAATTGAGAATCCTCTTTTCCTTGGGAACCATTTACGCTCTTGTTATTTCCACACAAATTTTGTTGGAAATTCAGCATATGAGAGATTTCTAGCTTCTTCATATTGTTGATTTGCATCCATCCAAGCCATAAACATTAATTGTTGAGATTCTTTCCTTGTCAAAACATCATCTATTGCTTCATCATCAGGAAAAATAATAGTTTGCTCATTAGGAAGATGGAAAGACAAACGTTCAACTGGAGGATTTCTGTAATGAAGATCAAATGCAAAAATTCTCCAAGATGCCTCACTGGGAGATACATATCTACAATCATAGTACATCTTGATCTCATCTATGTTATTTTCTCCTTGATCAGTTCCTTGGCTTTGATAGAACGTAGCAGTAACCCTGTCATGACCTTTATTCACATATTTAAATAGATATTTGATAGATCTTGACTGATTACACCATTCAACATTGATATGAGCATGATACTTCTTCAAAAGGAATGCATTATATGGAACTACAAACTGTTATCAATTTCAATTCCTTTCTTCTTAATTATTCTACCATTATCCCTTCTTCTGTAGATAGGATACCCATCTGAATCAATGAATGTTTTGTCATTGAATTTTTTAGGAAATTTCTTTATACACTTTGCGTTCTTCATGCACGGCGAACGTGTGTTATAACTTCCACAAGGTCCATGGATCATGTTCTTCTTCACAAGGTCATATAACTGAGGATCATTTTCCATATTTGGAATCTCAGTAGAAATGATCTTATCAATATCATCACCGCTTTCTACTTTGTTGCTCGGATGCAAGAACAACAAAATATGAGCATGTGGAAGACCACGTTTTTGAAATTCAATTGTGTACATGGCTGCATTTACAAAAAAACTTTGATGTTTTAATTTTGTAATAGATAGTATAAATGTTAATTACAAAACATATATTCTAAAAATAAAGTTCCAAATAATATACTTACCAGCACTAACAGCTCCAAAAATTTGTCTTTTCTTCAAGTCACTCATCAATTCTTCCAATTTAATCTTGAAAACTCTACATAGTATATCTGGTCTATCCTCGGGTCTTAAACCTTTCCCATTGTAAAATCTTACAATTTCTTCCCATTTTGGATTGCAAGTGAAAGTTATAAACAAATCAGGGTAGCCAGTCTACTTACAGATAGCCATTGCATCTTGGTAATTTTGAATCATATATCTTGCTCCACCAGTAAACGACGATGGAAGAATCACTCGTTTTCCTTTAGATGAAGGACTTGTTTCTCCCCTCAACACAGCTTCAGACAATCCTTTATAATATCTGCTCTCAATTGTTTTCGATGGCAACGAATGAAACACAAACGTTATGAATTGCAAAGGCAAGTATGCAGTGTGTAATTCACTAATGCGTCTTAACAATCCACTTTGTGTTTCCAAAATAATATCTCTTTCAAAATTATCAGGACCAATATCTCCCGAAATAAGAGCAGCAACTTCAGAAGCAGTGGGTAGATTGTATCTTCTTCCATCAGATATTCGATTTTGAATCAATCTAAGCTTCATATTCACAAGACCTTCTGAATGAAACCTATCTATGGCCATCCTAAATGATTTTGCTAGAACATTTTGTTCATCCAACATTTTTTTAAGATCACAAAATATTTCATGATCAAATGAATGAGACCTGTTACTCTGCCTGAAAAATATGTTTATATAAAACTACAATTAAATGAAGATCATGATTAGTATTAAAAATGTAAAAATTTAATAATTAGTTTTTTCTATTATAACTTTTTCAATATTTAACATACCTAATAGCACTTATTCTGTTTGCAACTTCATTGTCAGTATCATAGATATATAGTTGAGCAAATTTTGGGGAGGAACCTGACGTGGGGAGCAAGCTTCCGATCAAGTGATGATTTTGTCCATTGAGAACGTAAGAATATGGTCCAGGTCCTTTATTAAGACTGGAATCAATCTTACCTCCCATTGATATAAAACAAAACATCATGTTGTAAGCTCGAATATTCTCAATAAAATGTTTGCTTTTAGCATCCCCTAAGTGCAAGAGATCATATAATGGTTGGGGAGCATTTTCCAATAATGGAAGTTGTACCTTTCCGCCCATACAACACAATGAAAACTTTGGATTATACTGTTGCCTATATTTTCCAATTCTCTCATTGTACCAAAACAAAGCACCACAACTTTCACATTCAAAAGTTGGGTCTCCTATGTCACAATAGTCTAGCAGTAATGAAATATTAGAAATATTAGTACATATCCATTAAAATCATAATAAAATGTCGATAGTAAAATATTACGAATCATATAAAATCATAACCAATTTCAAACATTACAGATATAACAATATATAATTAATAATTGTAAAGGAACTACAAACCTTTATAGGATATTTGAGCAGAATGATCATCATCTTCAAAAATAATAGACATAAAATTTATTAGCATATAAATTTTGATGTAAAATAATAACATAAATTCAAGCAATAAGTTTAACAAATATACATGATAAATTAAACTTCACGAACACAAATCACAAATTTACCACTGTCAATAAAGTTGTGCATGTTATTCTCAAACATAAAAAAATGTATGAGAACAAAAACAATGATTATTTTCTATGCATATTAATATATTATATCTTAAAAATAAAGAATTATTATACCTTTAGATGCAATTGTTTGCAGCATGGTCCTGCTATGAATAGCATGTTTCCCGACTTTTAATTGCTTGAACAATATCTTTGACTGATTTATCGTTGTTTTTGGAGGTTTTTCTGATATTACAGATAAAGCATGTAGACTGCTATTTGTTGGGACTTGATGGTGATCGAATGTGATTATGCTTCTACCAGTCCCATATATGGGTGTCAAAAGATTTTCAACTCCATCTGAAATAATTTTGTGCCCAGTATAAGCTACATCTGCAGGTTGATGTTCTAAAAAGCCACTGCAATTGGTCAACGTAGATGGAGAATCTTTTTCAATAGCTATACCTATAAAAGACAGATATACAACCATTAGTTTCTTTAAACAAATAAACTACAAATATAATTTATACATTTATAACTATACTATAAATATATTGTGCATACCATTTACTGAAAGTGATTTTAAAATGGTCCTATCACTAATGGTATGTTTTCCAGATCCCATCAGTTTGGAAGTCAGCTTTAGTTGCTTTGGAGTAGTGAAATCATTTGGAACCTTGTTCGGACTCTCTAAAATAATTTGAACAAACAAATAGTAATCGTAAAATGTCAAACACGAATTATTTGATCCATGACAATCTTCACATATAGATTCAGTATGAAGTTACCACTTGAGCTATCATTCATTGTCATGTTCGATTTCCCTACCAAACTATCATTCCTCGTACTTTTTCGCAAAGGTTCTGAATTCATTTTCATGGCATGTGATGGTGCATCATTTACTTTTGATGCTTTTGATTTATTACCTGATCAAAAAGAAAAGATTATCTGTTTCAATCACTGTCAAAGCAATGAAAATAAAACATACTATTTTAAACAAAAGCCCTTACCTGGGTTTGCCATTTTCATACGTTTGCTTACATGTAACATTGGCGCCATCGTCAACTCATTGTCTATCAGAGAGAATGAAGTAGTTGAAAATTAGTGAAGACAGAATAAAATATATGACGAAACAAACAGACACCAATTTTTCTTTTAAAAAACACTATAGTTACAATAGTTATAATTATTACATTCAAATTGGTTATATATTGTCAATTCATAATATATATATATATATATATATATATATATATATGTAGTGCATTCTAAAATATAGCAGGAGTAAGATCATGAGGCAAATTTGTGTACAAAGTTTAAAAAATGCTTAGAATGATGTATTCTGTCCTGCTTTTTCATGTATCTTACATCATCACTACAAAAATAAAGATGCAATAACACATGAGTAAGTTACTATTTATTTAATATTTGAATCTAATATAATAGTTTGAGTTTATTATGTCTATAATTGGACAGTGCATGTTCTTATATGTAAACTAAGCAAAATAAGGAAAATGATAAACACTAAATACTTGAGCACTAACATGTTTTTTTGGACCCAATTACATATGAACTTACCATTTGATATGTCATTCAAAGGCATTTTGGATTTGCATACCAAACTGTCATTCAGTGACCTTTTATGTACCCCTTCATAATTCATTTCAATGGTAGTTGTAGATGGATCATTTTCTTTTGATAACTTGGATGAATTACCTACACATATCAACATCAGAAATAAGAATTTTCTATATGTCAATGATTGACAAAGCAATGAAAACATACAATATTATAAAAAAAACATGACTCCTCACCTTCCTTTGAGGATTTCCCACGTTTGGAGAGTAAATTCTACATTGTTGTTATCATACTCACTTCAATAACATATAGAACAAAGGAATGTAGACACCCAAATTTTGCACTTCGTATACTAACCCTGACAGGAGGGCAAAATCGTCAATTGTCCCAGCCTACGAGAACGAAGGGTGGACATAAGTACGAACACTCAGAGCCACCGCAACGACATGCGATCAAAGCCGACACGACAACGATCAAAGCAGAATGATATGGCACGTTTCCCAGTAGTTCCCGAACTGCAAAATACAAGCCTTTCAGCGAAAACCAACGGTACGACACGAAAATCGAGGTGCGGTATGAAAATTGAGAAAATCAGCCCAGCCAGCCGCGGATTGATCTGCGGCCAATGATTAAAATAAACTGAAGTGTGCGGCGGGCGCGGAGGAACCGAGGCCAGCCGCAGATCAATCTGCGACTGCCTCTAATCCGCCTTTATCAGCACATTTCTTCATTTGGCATACAGAGAGTGGAGAGGCGGAAAAAGAAAAGAAAAGAAGAAGAATCAGCAAGCAGCAGCAGCGAGAAAAGAGAGAAAAGAGAGAAGAAAAATGAGGATTTGCATCCCTTTTGCTAGATTGTATCACAAATAGTTTCTACTTTATTCAATATACGAATTTATACGCATCGTGGTGTCATTTGCAAGGTGAAAAGACATTTTTTATAGCATTTTTTGTTATATCATTTCGGTAAACTTTTATCATTCCGGCTATATTAAATGTAGTTTTCTGTATATTATTGAGAATACATGGATTAGGGACTATTAGTGAGGGTTCCAATGGAACAAAATTCTTCCTAATGGCCCGATGATATCCATTTGGTGATTTTTAGCCCGTTAGGATAATGTGTTATGCGTAGTGTGTTTAAATTGCTATTTTAGGATATTGTGGTGTGTTAGGCGACTTGGTGTTGTTCATTGGTGTATTATCCATTTTATGGGTGTGTAGAGGTTTCGGATGTGAGCCTAGGAACGTGACCCCGTGGTCCAAATCCGATGATGGACATTTTTGATGTATGTAATAAGATCGATTATCCTTGATTGTAAATATGTAATCGTCGGGCCTTAAAACGATATCAAGTTGAAAATCGGGTTTAAGGCCCCGTAATAGTGAAATACGTGATTGTGGGCGTTTTGGGTTATTTTGATGGCTCACATGCCCATGAATAGCCCCAACGCATTTTAATGCTTGATTTGATTCACGACACACAAAATTGATTTCAAAGCTAAATGATGAAGATTTCCATAAAATCAATCAAATTAGGTTATTAGAACCACGAGGCTTAAAATTGGAAATGCTAATGGATGTCGATTCCTGGTTAAACGAGAATGTTAAAGAAAGATCGTGTTCAAACATCACAAAAAATGGCTTCATGAAAATAAGTGACGTTTTATTAAACCATTGTGCATAGGGTTAAAGAGATCCTAGAAATTACCGTCATTTCATTACGAAAGCAACGTATAGGTCTCGATTCCTATTTTTGATGAAGGTTTAAAAACTCTTGTTTGCCGAAATGACACCTAATGAAAAATCTCACAGCTTTTTGACAATTAAAATCAAACCTTTCTCATAAAAAATAAATCTTTCTCGTATAAGCCGTAGGACATTCTAAAGCACTCTCAAAACACGATTTCCCATAAAAAAAAACCCCAAATGATTCTTTCATACAAACTCACCACAACATTCACATAGGCACACACACGCGCACACATACACATTTTAAGAATTAAAAGGATAGGAAAAACATCAAGATTGCGGTAACTGTGTTTCACGAAAGTCGGGGGGTGCCTAACACCTTCCCCCCACTTAAGCAAGCCCCCGAACTCTATGAATCTCGGTTTGCAGACCAATTAATTCGAAGTCATACATGAGCCAGCGATTTATGAAAATGAAACTCGGATGAGTTGGTACATCCATTTCAAATATACCAACTGGCGACTCTGGTCAATTGGCTCATCATCAAAAAACGATCTTTCAAAACCCCGTCGACATTAGTGCCGACCTTTTCCAAAAAATCATTTAATAAGAAGGCTAAAATTAGAAAGGGTAATAATCACCACAGAAGCGGTTCTCCCGGCGTCGACAGCTGGGGACTCTGCTGGGGAGATTAGAGGGCTTAAGCCGCGTTCAAATCTTGATGTTATACTATCCTTTAAAAATTTATGAATGTGTATATACGTGCGATATTTTGACCTATTTTACTTGTTGTTGTTGTGTGAATGTGTTTTTGTCCAAATGAATGAATGATTAAATGGAATTACTTTACTTTAAAGTAATCATTTGCATACGGTGAGGACGATGAATGTGAATGTATGTTGAGAGTGTACCTCCTCCTGAGGCGAACCCATCGGTTGCTTATTACTGGACTCGAAGGGGCTGCTCCCCGGAGATGGCTCAGGAAATGCACCACCCAGATCCGCTCCAATCGAAAGGATTCAGACGAGTAGATTGCGAAGATTTGGGGACCTTCATGCCAAAAAGCCGCGAGAGTAACCTTAGGGTAGGTCAGCCTCAGATTAACCCAACGCAGGAAAAGTCTCTTCATGCCCTTTTACGTTTACGCGCATAAATGTCATAGTCCCATTTAATATTCTTACCTCCCTTGTGTCAAAAGAAAGTACTAACCTCTATGTTTTGCAGGGAACATCTGGGAAAACATAATAATTCGTGTCTAGCATTTATTATTATAACGAGGGACTGCTAACATTTTGTTTTGCAGGGAAAGATTAAAAAACCCAAAAACACAAAAGTTACAGCTTTAGCATGCATCCTCATCTTTCATTTCCCAAGAACTAAACTCCAAACTGTTTTCCCTTGTAGGATTGCTCCTCAAACGTGTTTGCAATCTAGGAGGGCCCAGGTTTCTACATCTGAAATGGCTGATATTCCACCTCCTAATCCTGGTTCCATATCTCGGGAGGAATTCGATGATTTTAAAAAGCAGATGTTGGAAATGGCCACGATGCTGAGGGAGCAGTTGCTACCTAAACAGGATCAACCAAGCAAGGATCCGCCTAAGGATGATCAACCCCAACCTAAGGGCGAGCCAGTCATCCCCAAAGCCATTCCTACACCTAACAGGACAGTAATCACTATTCTAGAGGAGGGAGACACTGATGATCTTCGAAAGAAAATGAAGCAGATGGAGGAAACTATCCAATCTCTGAAAGGCATAGGTTCCCTGGACAGGGTGAATTATTCAGATCTATGTGTCTTTCCAGGAACCAAGTATCCGGAGAAGTTCAAGATCCCTGAATTTGAAAAATATAATGGGAAGGGAGACCCCTATACAGACCTGAAGATATACATTGGGGAACTTGGGTCTTATGCAGAGGACGAAGGACTGAGGATGCAGTTATTCCAAAAGAGCCTAACGGGGGAAGCAAGAACTTGGTATGCCCGCCTTGACAATGCTCGGATCCACAACTGGGAGGAGTTGGCCCATACTTTCTTGACACAATACAGCTTCCAAGCACAAATGGCCCCTGACAGATATCAGATGACAAAGATCAAGAAGCAACCAAAGGAATCTTTTAGGGACTATGCCCAGCGGTGGAGGGTATGGCTGCACAGGCGAATCCCCCAATGAGCGAGGCAGAGATGGTAATGACATTTGTGGATATTCAGGAGGCGCCCTATTATGAGCGAGTGATAGCGGGGATTGGAAGACCTTTTGCCGAAATGATAAAGCATGGAGAAATGGTTAACATGGGGTTAAAGTCTGGCAAGATCCGGGACTTCACAGCTCTAGAGGCAGTTGCGGAGCAAATCCAGAGTGGAAACTATGGTAGTACTTCCCGCAGGACCCAAAAGAAAAGGGAAGAGGACGTTTCCCTCATCCTGCAGGGCTCATCTAGGAAGGTGGATAATAGCCCTCCAGTGCAAGTACAGAGAATCGTGCCACCCAGACCATCTAATTTCAATAACCAAGGGACGAACAGACGAAGAAGATTTGAGGCCACAAAAGATCGGGTATTCACCCCGCTTGGGGATCCTCTCGAACAGATTTTGGCAGTCTTAATAGCACAGAGAAAGATAGTCGATTTGGCACCCCCGATTGACCCGAAAGGGAGAAGATTTGACCCGAATAAGAAGTGTGCCTACCATTCGGGTTCCCCTGGTCATGATACTCAGGAATGCTGGACGCTGAAGCACAAGATTCAGAACATGATCGATAGTGGGGAGATCGTGGTGGAGCAACCAGAGTCACCAAATGTTAAAATCAATCCTCTACCTAAGCATGATGGGGAAGGGGTCAATATGGTGGAAGCCAGCGAAGCCAGAGGACCACCAAGGCTGAATTATATAAGGAGAACCGATGAGATGATTTGCATGACAAGTGATCAGGGGAATATACGAGGGATGCCGATTAGGTTGGCGGGTCTAAGCAGGAGTATCACGGAGAGGCCTATCAGGTTAACAGCCCCGAAACCTCTCACCATTGTTGCGAGACCACAAATCCCCATTAGCAGTCTGAAAATAGTACCGTGGAATTATGGGGGAGTATCAGAGGAGGCGGCCAGTTGTGCTTCGGTAACATCAAAGGGGAATCCTTTATATCTTCCAGGACGAGTCCTTGAGAGCAAAGAGAAGAGGAGCGAAAAGATATCCAAGGAGAAAGCTGTGGAATTCTTAAGGAAGATGAATCATCCACAAGGGGGATCAAGGTATTGAGCGAGGAATCGACTCTGACATCTATCATGGATTTGGTATTATCATCCGACGATCACTGCAGAATCCTGGCCAAAGTCCTGGAAGAGGCGCACATCCCCAAGGTGATTAGCAAAGAAGGTTTCGGCCATCTAGTGGACTATCTGTTAGAAAACAATGTAATATCGTTCACAGATGATGATATCCCCGAAGAGGGGAGGGGGCACCAGAAATCGCTGCATATTGCGGTAATCTCATCAGGATATGTTATGAATGGGGTGCTAATTGATGGAGGATCGGCATTGAATATCTACCCATTAGTACATTGGAAAAAATGAACGTCAATCTCAAGCGCCTGCGGGCCAGTTATGTGGTAGTACGAGCCTTTGACGGATCCCGGAAGGATACGATGGGGGAAATAGAATTGCCTCTGGAAATATGGCCTTGTACTTTCGATATTTCATTCCAAGTCCTGGATATCGCGGCAAGTTATAACATGTTATTGGGAAGGCCATGGATACACATGGCCGGGGCAGTTCCCTCTACGCTACACCAGCAAATTAAGTTTATCATCGACGGGAACCTGGTGATGGTCTCTGCGAAGCATAATGACCCTTCTCCTTACAGGAATGGCCTGCCGGTGATTAATTTGGACGAGACGGTGGTGCCCGCCAGTTTTCAGGCACTGGAAATCAATACTCCCCACTACAGATGTCTGGGGGCTCCAGCCGTGAAACCTAAGGTCTCTCCTGAACTTACCTTTGTTGCTAGAGAAATGATGAAGATGAAGTTTCGACCTGGGCAAGGGTTGGGAAAAAACAGTCAAGGAATTACTGAGCCTATTCAACTGCCCAATCAGATAGGCAAGGCAGGGTTGGGATATTATGGAGGCATGGCATGGAAACACTCTCAAAGGGAAACCCCAACTCGACTGGCCGAAAGTCTGATGCCAAAAATCAACAAGGAACAAGGTACTGGCGAGCCTATGTCTGAGACAGGAGGTGGAAAATTAACCCCCACAAATGATGAGTCGGCCAAAAAGGAGAGTTTCCTGCAGGAGGTCATGCAACAGTTTGAAGTCAAGTGTTATATCCCTGGACAGTCAGTAGGCGGTGGAAAAGGGAAGGATGTTGCCACGCCGTCAAGAGCCCAACAGAATGTGCCTGTCATCAATTGGGCGGGGCTGACTATTCCTGAAGAGGTTATGAAGAAGGGCCAATGCGATGTAGATTTAGTCGTCGGGGAAGTTTTCGATGCGAAGCCGCCTTTCATCTGTCGTATTCCGGCCAATCTGACCCCCGACAACTGGACAATGGAGATAGTAATATCCAAACGAGGGTAAAATATGGCGTCAGGGTGGTATACCCCGGATGGTGGGGGATGAATGGATACCAGTTTTTGTCCTTTATTTTGAATTTTGCATGGTTATGTTATTTTGTCATGTTATTCTAAAGATGATCATTGTGGGAAAATGACTTATATATATGACAAATATTTTTGTTTCATGTCAGGTGTACCAATTTGAGTATTTCTTGCCTAACAAACGATGTTTCAAATTTGAAAGATGACTATGATTTTGATATTGAGTTGGATTTCGATTTAATGGGCATTGAGCAGGATGAGACAGATAATGACGACACGCCTGACGAGATCAAAGGGTGGGTCGAAGACAAACCCAAACCCAACTTAGACCAAACCATCACCATAAATATCAGAACCCCTGACAAAACCAAAGAGCTCAAGATAGGGACAGACCTGACCCCTAGCCAGAAAAAGGAAATAACCGAGTTGTTAAGCCAGTATGAGGTTGTTTTTGCTTGGTCTCATGAGGACATGATCGGATTATCCACCGACATTGTGGTACACCGGTTGCCCATCAAGGAGGGTTTCAAGCCTGTCAAGCAGAAACTAAGAAAGCTAAAACCGGAGTGGAGCTTGAAGGTGAAGGAAGAAATCGTCAAACAGTTCAAGGCCGGAATCATTATGGTATCCACTTACCCGGAATGGCTGTCCAATATAGTCCCGGTGGCTAAGCCTGGAGGGAAGGTGAGGGTATGTGTCGACTATAGAGATCTGAACAAGGCCAGTCTCAAGGATAACTTCCCAGTGCCTTTTATACACATCCTGGTGGATAACACAGCCCAATACGAGATGTACTCTTTCGTTGATTGCTTTGCGGGGTATCATCAGATAATGGTGGCAGAGGAAGACCGGGAAAAGACCGCTTTCATCACCCTTTGGGGCACCTTCTACTACAGACGATTGGCCTTCGGTCTCACAAATGCGAGGGCTACTTATCAGAGAGCCATGATGGCCCTGTTCCACGACATGATGCACAAGGAGATAGAGGTCTACGTGGATGACATTATCGTGAAGTCGAAGGTAGAATCTGATCATATGACCCATCTCAAAAGGCTGTTCGATCGGCTCAGAAAATATAATTTGAAGCTCAATCCGGCAAAGTGTGCTTTCGAAGTGCAGTCGGGCAAGCTTTTGGGATTCCTGGTTAGTAATCGGGGCATTGAGTTGGATCCGGTGAAGATTAAGGCCATTGTGGATATGCCAGCACCTCACACAGAAAAGGAAATCAGAGGATTTCTGGGAAGAATAAACTTCATCAGCCGCTTCATATCCCACTTGACAACTACATGCGAGCCGATTTTTAAACTGTTAAGGAAGGATGTCTCCCAAGAGTGGAATAAGCAATGCCAGAAAGCCTTTCAGACCATTAAGAAGCAGCTGACAGAAGCACCGGTGCTGGTACCCCTGAAGGATGGGATCCCTCTGTTTATGTATATATCGGTCAATGCCATTGTAATGGGATGTATGCTGGGACAGAAGAATGAATCAGGCAAAGAGCAGGCCATCTATTACCTCAGCAAGAGATTTAGCCGATGCGAACAGAATTACACCCCCATCGAAAGGACCTATTGTGCTCTAGCGTGGGCCGCAATGAGATTACAACACTATCTCCATGGGCACACCACGTACCTAATATCGAGGATGGACCCCCTGAAGTATATCTTTGAAAGGCCCATGCTGAATTGTCGATTGTCAAGGTGGCAGTTAATCTTACAGCAGTTCGACATCGTGTACGTAACTCAGAAAGCCATGAAAGGGCAGGGAATTGCAGATCAGCTATCAGAAATGCCAGCAGGGGGGATGGAGCCTTTAGAAACTCCTTTGCCGGGCGAAGACGTATTCTGGATCTTACACACGAGATGCGGTGACAAAGGGCAGTTCTGGAAGTTGTATTTTGATGGTGCCATGAATGCCGAAGGGGCAGGAGCCGGTGCAGTCCTGGTATCTATCACCGGAGAGCAATACCCCGTGGCCACTAAATTGCAGTTCAGTAACTCGAATAACTTAACTGAGTATGAGGGATGTATATTGGGACTCCGTTTTACCCGCAATATGGGAGTGAAGAGACTAGCGGTGTTCGGGGATTCAGAGCTGGTGATCAGACAGGCGACCGGGGAGTATAGCACGAAGGAGCTCCGGTTGCTTCCATACCACCGATGTGTTATCCAATTAATGCGAGAATTTGAGAATATCGCTTTTCGACATATCCCCCGGGGACGAAATGATTTTGCCGATGCATTGGCAACTCTGGCTTCCACATAATCAAAAACAGGGACGTTCCGCAGATTGAAATAGCGGTACAGAATGCCCCGACCTACGAAGAACATGTGGCAGTATTATCGGAGGTGGTGGTTCTGCCAAAGCAACCTTGGTATCACGACATAAGGGAGTATCTGAGGGATAGATCCATTCCTGGCCAAGTAAGCCGAGCTGAGAGGTTGAGAATCCAAAAGATGGCAGTGAAGTTTTATCTGAGCGGGGATTCACTGTACAAGAGGGATGCCGGTTTGGGATTGTTGCGATGTGTAAATTAAACGCAGGCCCAAAAGATTATGGACAAAATACATGGTGGAGTGTGTGGGCCACACATGAGTGGACTGATGCTGGCCAAAAAGATCTTGAGAACGGGGCATTATTGGTTAACACTGAAAGCCGACTGCGATGATCATGTCAAACGATGTTACCAATGCCAGGCACACGGCAACGTAATCCATGCGCCTCCCAATGAACTGCATTGTATGACCTCCTCTTGGTCATTCTCAATGTGGGGTATGGATGTAATCGGACCAATAGAGCCCAAAGCAAGCAACGGACACCGATTTATCTTCGTCATGATCGATTACTTCACTAAATGGGTAGAAGCAGGTTCTTTCCTTAAAGTAACTCAGGAGATCATCATTGGTTTCATTAGGAATAATGTCATTTACCGATACGGGTAACCTGAGGTCTTAGTCTCCGACAATGCCAAGAATTTGAACAATGCCCTCATGAAGGAATTATGTAACCAGTTTAAGATCAAACATCTCAATTCTGTCATTTACTGTCCTAAGATGAATGGGGCAGTGGAGGCTGCAAATAAGAATATCAAGAAGATCATGGCGAGAATGTCCGCCAATCATCGGGGATGGCCGGATCTGCTACCTCTCACCTTGCTGGCGTACAGAACGTCGGTGCGTACTTCTATAGGGGCAACCCCTTACGCTTTGGTATACGAAATGGAGGCTGTTCTGCCAGTTGAGGTTGAGATGGCGTCCCTCAGAATCTTGATCGATGCTCAGATAAGCGAGGAGGATTGGATGCAAAGTCGGTACGACTAATTGGCCCTAATTGATGAAAGGAGGGTGGCTGCTGTTTTGCACGGTCAGTTATATCAGCAAAGAATCTCTCGATCGTACGACAAAAAGATAAGACCTCGAAAGTTCAAGGAAAATGACCTAGTGCTAAAGAGAGTCCTGCCTTGTCAAGATGAAGCCAAAGGGAAGTTTGCCTCGAACTGGGAAGGACCTTTTGTGATTAAGAAAGTGTTGTCCGGAGGAGCCATCATATTGCAAGAGATGGATGGTGAGGTGTTTCCACAGCCCATCAATTCGGACTCGGTGAAGCGGTTCTACGCTTAAAATCATCATCATTTCCTCCTCTTTCTTTGAAGAGCGAACTACGTAGGACCTGATCTCCCGACTTGTGGGAGTACGTAGGCAGCCATCACGGCACGGTCCATTTCCTTACAAAATAATACTTTCTCTAACCAAAACCGATTTCCAACAGCCAGAAAAACCTTCCTATACCCTCGAAACCTTCCCGAAACTAGCCAGCTAATCAGCTTCATCTCAATGACATAACCCTAACCCAACCAAACAGTTAGCCAAAATCTAAGACTCAGCCCGATGAAATCAACAGGGTGTGCGGCAATATCTGTCAAATCTCCGTCAAGACTTGAGAAGAGAAAGAAGGCGAAATATCAAAATCATTGTTAGCTGGATAAAATGAGGATCCAATGAAAGGCAACGATACGAAAAAAAGGGAAAATGACTAAATTTAAATGTCTGTCTATATATATAAGTCATTTTGTTACAAGATTTCTCTTTCAATAATCGATAAAACTGACATAGTGTATGCAGGAAATAAAATGATGTACAAATCTGAAACTAACTGAAGCAGGATGGATAAGGTGGTGGGTAGATCTGAAGCATCGGTATCCCTTGCAATCTGCTGTCCCATCTTGGAAATGCGATCCAATAAAGCAGTGGCTCGGCTGACAGTCTCAGAGTGAGAATCTATAACTACCCTAGTCTGCAATACAATGGCGTCTTTGTCAGCAAGGGCAGTATCTCTGGCCAGAATGGCAGCATCTCTCTCAACAAGAGCAGCATCCCTCTCAGACTCCGTAGTAATCAAGGCCAGACAGATCCGGCTACCCTTAGTAACCCGACTAGGGGCAGAATCAGCTAAGATGGAATGAGGAGTCTGGGCGGGAGTGGAGAAGCCTTCAAAATCACATTTGGATATCATCTCTGCAGACTCAGGAGGGACAAATACTTTTGGGGTGGTATCATCTGTGAAAATCACTCGAGAGTCATCAAATACTCCAATCTGACTCAAACCGACCATATCGGAGTCTCCGTGCAACCATTGCACATAAGCAGATGTCTGAGTGGGGCAACTCTCACTATACTCGGCAAAGATACTGCGAGACCAAAGAGAATATACCCGCAGTAGATCTCTCTCTGTCTGGGGTGATATGAGGAATCGGTAGTCGGCTGCGCCCGTGAAAGGGTAAAAATCCTGTATCTGATCAAATTGCCCCATAACCGCCAAAGGATGATAAATCGTCACGCCCCTCAAGCCAGAAATAGGGATGAAATCCAAGGTGGGCACGTGAGTCGAGAAGCTCATGAAGGAGCAATAACCCGAATAGATCAAGAAATGAAAAGGCTCCTCAATAGCCGATAAGAATTCTGTCCAGGAAGCCGCATCAGTACAGCTCACGGGACGGAACGAGAATTGCATGGCTATGTCATGGCTGAAGCAAAACCCACGGCGACGGAAATGACCGATAGGGCTGAGATGGCTCATAAACCACATATACAACAAAATGGAGCTCCCTCTGAACACTCTGCCTCGAAAAGACTGACAATATGAGGCTGACATGTAGGTGTCTGCTAGTATCATAGGAATAATGGTGTGAGCCTCCTGAAGGGCTCTAACGGCCGCAATAACTCGCATATCCAACAGATCGAATCCGACTGGCAGATACAAAACTGAGATAGCGCAAGCCATCAAAACATCTACTCTCAAAGCGCCCCAGCGCTCCTCAGATACGGAAAAATCACTAAAGAACAGATGAAAACTGGCGGGTGAGCCGAATCGGTCAATCAGGAAATGAAGGGGAACTAGATGGTCTGATGTGATCACCGACAACAAAACCGTCCTCCGCAACCCAGTAAAAGTCAAGAACTGACGGCGCATGGGACCAGTTGTGACCCTGGCACAAGGACCATCCAAAGACAAGTCGGTAAAGCAGGCGTACTCCTCGAGAGTAGGGGTCAGCTCCACTGTCCCTAATCTGAACACCTGATGGGCGGGGGCCCAATAGCTCAGAATACCCTCCACAAAGCCCGCCGGCACCTGAAAGGATAATAAGGACCAGGAATGTCCCAGAAGACCATCTGCGATAACCCTGTCGGCCGGTGACAAACTGTCCAACCAGCGGAGAAGACTGCCAACCAACCCTGTGGGAGGAATGAGATCCAAACGTACCACGGCGTCTGGTGACGACATCTGTGAAAAATAGTATCAAAAGACTGTGCAGGGGTCATTCTCTATCCATGAATAAAAAGCATGCATCATACAGTTAATAATAGAGCAATTGAACGATCATAATGATAAAACTGTGCATAAATAAACAAATGAGTTCAATACATAGTGCATGAAATGAAAAAGAAGCTGAACAGGTTCAGGTACAAAGGCCCTATCCTGTCATGATCTAATCAAAGGTGATGTCATCTATGAAGTCGGGATCCTCGAACTGATCCCCTGGAGTCGTCGAAGTCGAAGCCCCAAAGTTCATATCAGGGATATATGGCTGCACGGGGGCATCAGATGAGCTCGGGCCTCTGTCAAAACCCGCACTGTCAGGATCATATGCGTAGGCATCCTCTGGGGTCCGGCCTAACACCCGAAGGTATAAGGATAGCTGGTCCACCTGACGGGTCAGAGTGGCAATCTGCTCGGCATGGGTGGGACTCCGAACGCAGGCGGCCCAATCAGTCATCATCACCGAGCCGGGGACCATATCTCCGAGGAAGAATGTGGCCCGAGTCTGAGGACCGATAGTGCGGGGCACCCACCAGGTACGAAAAGCCTCACTCGTGCTGGGACCTGAAGAAAGTATCCGGCCATCCTCCCCTGCAAGCATAATCTCTGAGGGCTGAGAGTCCAACGGCCAAGATGTAGTGAAGGGAAGGGAGTGCGGAATGCGGATCTCTCCAGTAACGCATCTGAATGCGTGCTCTCCCAGATACATCACCCATCCCCCAACATTCTGCAAAGTAAGGCGGTGGGTGGAAAGTTCGAACTCTAGGCCGAAGGAATATCCATCTGTAAATCCCACGGTCAGATGCTCAGAAAGATAGAGAACCTAGACGACCTCAGCGGCGGTGATCAGCTCCAGCTGAATGCGGCAGTGTGCGAAGCTGCCAGATACCGGGACCTCCTCCAAAGTACTATGGTGCCACCGCCGACCCCGGGGATAGGTATCCAAGCCGAGAGTCGTGACAGGCCTCAGACATGGGAGTCGCTCGTAGGCCCAGAACTGTGAACAGAAACAAGAAACGGCCTGAGTAACCGACAAATGCAGAAAAGAAAAATGAAATGATATGAGGTGCAGTAAGAAAAGAAGGCTTACTAGCAGAAAGGGGTAGAACCCAAGCCAAGCGTCTGTCTGTCCCTCCGAACGAAGACGAAGACCGTGGAGGAAGTAGGCAAAAGTGAAGGACCCCCAATCATAGTCACCGATCCGGTCTACATCCCTGACAGCTCCGACGACGCTGAAATGAATGGTAGAGGAGTTGTTCCCTAGGAAACAACCCCTCATAATGGTCAGGAACAGACGCCGGAGCAGAATATCACGAGTGGCTCGATCTGCAGGGAAGGGCGTCGCATATATGCCTCTAACAGCGTCAACAGCCGAAGCTCCGGACCAAATGCTGCGGGCCTTGAAGACCCGGTCCTCGGTAGCGAAACCCAATAAAGCTCGGACCTCCGCTGGAGTAATGTCTAGATCCAAAGGGACACGGACTCCGGTGAACTCAATACCAGTGATGTACCTCTAATCCCAAGGAGTCAGCACAACCTCGCAGTCCAAAAGATGAAGGGACTGGGTCTGGTGGAACCATCGCTCAGACAAAGCCCTCATATAACCCCAAGGGCACTGACGGGGAATGATGGTGAAGAAAGAGCGGAAATCCCAGGAGTCCACCACCGTGCGGTAATCGGTGTGCAAGGCTGTGTAGAGGGAGTAGATGTTAAACCAGTTACCCCTCGGCTGAGTGAACTCGGGCACCTGTGACAAACACTAATGGATCAGTCCAGATATGAGCAGAGATCATGAGGGAATTCAGAGGAGAAATGAATATACCTCATTAGCAACAAGAGATGCTGAAGGGTGACGACTGAGATCCCGACCCAATAGATCGGGTACCTGTACAGAGGCGCCAGGTAGAACGCGACGAGTAGATGGAGCCGGTGTGCTGGAGGACGGCCCCTCTGCCTTAATATCTGGAAGAACGGCCTCGTCAACCTTAGGATGGTCAGGACGAACGACAGCCTCCGCCAGTCGACGAGCCTGGCGAGTCCGAGGCAAAACCGAGGCAGGTGCAGCCCTACGGCGGCGAACACCCGAAGCACGAGATGCAGTGGAGCTGCTGGGAATGTCAGGATCCATAGCTGGAACGACACAGTCAAAGGGGGAGGTACATTATATTTCGAATTGTGTCACAAAATATTTTATCTGCCTATCTTCATCACACAAATTAATGCAGCATGATGCATGGTTACCATATATGCATAAATTAGATTTTAGTGGGACTTCCAAAAAAAAAAATCGGCAGAGTTTCGTCTATAAAATGAGCATCCCATGCACAACCAAGCCAAGCCGCAACAGATCAAAATTGCATTTTATACGGTTAATTACGACATTAAAATGACCATAATGCATGCTTTCATTCAAAAACGACAAACATGTATGACCCGCATCATGAACACAAAATATGACTCGCACAGTTGAGACATAACATATACATGCAATGATACATGGCATAGCATTTCAAAGCATACATTTCTATCTCTAAACATGTAAAATAGCCAAATGTATAGCGAAATATTGACGAAATGAGAAAACAATCGGTCAAAATGTTACCTGTAGCGTGTAGATCAATCTAACCGGAGCGGTTTTTGCGAAAAGGTTAGAAAAATCGGCAAAAGGGACGTGCAAAGGCTCAAAATCGCGAAAACCAATGTCGGGTACGGGTTGAAAGTGACAGATCTGGGAAGGGGCGAGCCGCTTATAAGATCCGATCTTGGCCGCAGATCAATCTGCGGCTGGCCGTAGATCCATCTGCGGCTGACCGCAGATCCATCTGCGGCTGGGCCCTGTTTCCCTCCTTTATCTTCCTGTGCAAAATTGATCCAATTCAAATCCATTTGACTTAAAATATGAGGTTTCAACCAATCGGGTATGCAATATAACGAATCAATCAACCGGATACGAGACCCGGTGCCGACAAGACGATTGGCCGGAGACGAAACCCGGTACAGACGAGTCGACCAATCAGAGATGAGAACCGATACAGTCGAATCAATCAACCGGATACGAGACCCGGTGCCGACAAACCAATCAACCGGAGACGAGACCCGGTGCCGACGAGACGATTGACTGGATACGAGACCCGGTGCAGACGAATCGACCAATCAGAGACGAGAACCGATACAGACAAATTAATCAACCGGAGACGAGACCCGGTGCCGACGAGACGGTTGACCGGATACGAGACTCGGTGCAGACGAGTCGACCAATCGGAGACGAGAACCGACACAGACGAAACGATCAACCGGATACGAGACCCGGTGCTGACGAGACGATCCACCAGAGATGAAACCCGGTGCCGACGAATCGATCCACCGGAAACGAGACCCAGTGTTGACAAGACGATCCACCGAAGACGAGACCCGGGGCTGACGAATCAATCAACCGGAGACGAGACCCAGTGCCGATGAACCAGCCAACCGGAGACGAGATCCGGTGCCAACGAGACGACCAATCGGAGATGAGAACCGATGCAGACAAGTTGACCGATCGGAGATGAGAACCGATACAGACGAGTCGACCAATCGGAGACGAGAACTGATACAGATGATCAGCCGGATACGAGACCCGGTGCCAACGAGACGATCCACCGGAGACGAGACCCGGTGCGGACGAAACGATCGATCGGATACGAGACCCGACGGTTGTGAGACGACGACGATTCCAAGGCGATGACGATTACGAGACGGCGTACGACATCTACGATAACGAGTGTAGCAACGACCTGTCAGAGACGGAAACCGACAACAACGATGCGATCAGTGATCGAGTTCTGTTGAGATCGATACTCACAGTAAATTTACGATGGCATAATGCATTGACGCCTTTACGAATGTTTGCATGCTTTACATTTTGTGTGCACCATAAGCTATATGTGTTGCATCATGTATGTACTGTCATTCTTATGCACTGTCATTCATGCATCGGGTGTCTATTCTTTATCACGTTCATTTCATTTAACATTTCATAAACGTGATAAAGAGGGGCAGCTGTAGACACCCAAATTTTGCACTTCGTATACTAACCCTGACAGGAGGGCAAAATTGTCAATTGTCCCAGCCTATGAGAACAAAGGGTGGACATAAGTACGAACACTCAGAGCCACCGCAACGACATGCGATCAAAGTCGACACGATAACGATCAAAGCGGAATGATATGGCACATTTCCCAGCGGTTCTCGGACTGTAAAATACAAGCCTTTCAGCAAAAACCAACGGTACGACACGAGAATCGAGGTGCGATACGAAAATCGAGAAAATTAGCCCAGCCAGCCGCGGATTGATCTGCGGCCAATGATTAAAATAAACTGAAGTGCGCGGCGGGCGGCTGAAGTGCGCGGCGGGCGCGGAGGAACCGAGATCAATCTGCGGCTGCCTCTAATCAGCCTTTATCAGCACATTTCTTCATTTGGCATATAGAGAGTGGAGAGGCGAAAAAAGAAAAGAAAAGAAGAAGAATCAGCAAGCAGCAGTAGGGAGAAAAGAGAGAAAAGAGAGAAGAAAAGTGAGGATTTGTATCCCTTTTGCTAGATTGTATCACAAATAGTTTCTACTATATTCAATATACGAATTTATACGCATTGTGGTGTCATTTGCAAGGTGAAAAGACATTTTTTATAGTATTTTTTGTTATATCATTTCGGTAACTTTTATCATTCGGGCTATATTAAATGTAGTTTTCTGTATATTATTGAGAATACATAGATTAGGGACTATTAGTGAGGGTTCCAATGGAACAAAATTCTTCCTAATGGCCCGATGATATCCATTTGGTGATTTTTAGCCCGTTAGGATAATGTGTTAGGCGTAGTGTGTTTAAATTGCTATTTTAGGATATTGTGGTGTGTTAGGCGACTCGGTGTTGTTCATTGGTGTATTATCCATTTTATGGGTGTGTAAAGGTTTCGGATGTGAGCCTAGGAACGCGATTGTGGGCGTTTTGGGTTATTTTGAAACGATATCAAGTTGAAAATCGGGTTTAAGGCCCCGTAATAGTGAAATACGTGATTGTGGGCGTTTTGAGTTATTTAGATGGCTCACATGCCCATGAATAGCCCCAACGCATTTTAATGCTTGATTTGATTCACGACACACAAAATTGATTTCAAAGCTAAATGATGAAGATTTCTATAAAATCAATCAAATTAGGTTATTAGAACCACGAGGCTTAAAATTGGAAATGCTAATGAATGTCGATTCCTGGTTAAACGAGAATGTTAAAGAAAGATCGTGTTCAAACATCACAAAAAATGGCTTCATGAAAATAAGTGACATTTTATTAAACCATTGTGCATAGGGTTAAAGAGATCCTAGAAATTGCCGTCATTTCATTACGAAAGCAATGTATAGGTCTCGATTCCTATTTTTAATGAAGGTTTAAAAACTCTTGTTTGCCGAAACGACACCTAATGAAAAATCTCACAGCTTTTTGACAATTAAAATCAAACCTTTCTCATAAAGAATAAAGCTTTCTCGTATAAGCCGTAGGACATTCTAAAGCACTCTCAAAACACGATTTCCCATAAAAAATCCCAAATGATCCTTTCATACAAACTCACCACAACATTCACATAGGCACACACACGCGCACACATACACATTTTAAGAATTAAAATGATAGGAAAAGCATCAAGATTGCGGTAACCGTGTTTCACGGAAGTCGGGGGGTGCCTAACACCTTCCCCTCACTTAAGCAAGCCCCCGAACTCTATGAATCTCGATTTGTAGACCAATTAATTCAGAGTCATACATGAGCCAGCGATTTACGAAAACGAAACTCGGATGAGTTGGTACATCCATTTCAAATATACCAACTGGCGACTCTGGTCAATTGGCTCATCATCAAAAAACGATCTTTCAAAACCCCGTCGACATTAGTGCCGACCTTTTCCAAAAAATCATTTAATAAGAAGGCTAAAATTGGAAAGGGTAATAATCACCACAGAAGCGGTTCTCCCGGTGTCGACAAGGAATATATGAAAAGAAATAAAACTAACCATTTATCAGATGAACTGCAATTTAAGCGTCGAACAAAAATAAAAATGACCACAACAATTTAAGCTACCTCAAAGCAAAATGCGATATCACTGCACAAAATTAATAAGCAAACTATTTATCACAGGAACAACATTATTGATTGACTAATGATTCGTTTTAAAAGTTATACGCAGTTGTTAGTATATACATACCTGTATATTTGGGATACTCATGCTTTGCAGAAAGAAACTCGACATCTGAAAAACAGGGGAAATAAGAATCCAATCGTTATAAACAATGGAAATAGAATTTGGTGGTTTTATGTTTCTAAGCAGTTGGGATCTATGCCCTAACCCAAACGTATTGTGTTTGTGAAATGAAACGTACAACTTTACTGGTATTGAAGTCTGTTGATTTCTATATTACAATGTTATAGGGGTTGATATGTATGGGTCGAAGTTCAGGGTTACAGATAAATAATAAATTGCACATATATTTAACGATAATTCTAGGGAGCCCTGGACTTGGTGACTGGCCCAATTTTATTTTATTTTATTTTTTTTGTTTTCACTCCCAAATAATTTATATGATTTATTGGAACTGAATTTTTTTTAAAAACAGTGAATCCAAATCACACCTGAATCCCTGTTTTTTAAAAAAAATTCAGTTCCAATAAATCATATAGATTATTTGAGAGTGAAAACAAAAAAAAATGTGCCGGTCACCAAGTCCCGGACTCCCTCCCTAGAAGGACTCTATATTTAATTTAATTACTAATTATGTTTCAATTTCTTTTTAATCATTTACCACTCATATGGAGCATTAAAATATAATTTAATTATTATTGTCAAGGAAGTGTCGAGGGAGGAAACGTAGTGTTTTAGAGCAACGTCCTCGGCGTGGGTGGAGTAAACAACTTTACCGCTCTCTCTTTTCTGTTTTAATAAGTTGATGATTATGTTTTAGAAATATTAACCACCATATTATTTTATTATTGTACTAAATACGTTTCAAAAATATTAACCACTATATTTATTTTATTATTTTACTAAATATGTTTCAGAAATATTAACCACCATATTATTTTACTATGATTATTTCAGAAATATTAAATTGAAAGTAGTATGCACACAAGCTAATCATATTTGATATGATGTAGCATATACTTTGTAATCTTATTCATTTATTAATAAAGGAATTGATTTTCTTAAAAGGCATTTTATATTATCTACATAGTGTTGTTATATTAAATGTGATAAACCCATAGTTTTGAGCAATACTTTTAGAATCATGATGGTGATCATGCTAATGAGATCTAAATTCAAGATAGCTCACAAACTAAAATCGTTCCTAATCGTTGGATTACTAAAAAGGGGATTAGTAAATCCGGATAGATTAGTACATGCGTTGCTTGCTCTTAGGAAGAGGATGATTGATCTCATAATCATTTGTGTGGAGACACTAAAGCAAGTATGTAAGTGCTTATTGGAGAATAAGTTCACTGAACGTGACTCGCTAAGGAATACCTAATGGAGTTTTACTCGCCTGTCAATAGGAATTCCTCTAGTGATAGTAGTACAAGTGATCCTTGGACTTGAGATCATCATAGTATCTTGTGTGTGATGAGTTATACTTTGACATGTCCCTTAAGACCTTCTGGGTATATCAAAGGGTATGGTTGGGTATAATTAGTTGTACATGGAGATAGGTGAATGATCAACAAAGAATCTACCTCGTCTAGTAAAAGATGAAATGTCCTATTTGATTCGATAAATGACAACTCAGTAGTCCTTGGCCAATGCAGAATGAAATTAGAAAGGAGTTTCTAATTTGCATTATTTAGAGTTGTGCATTTAGGAATCGAAATACATATAATTAAATAAAATAAGACTTGATAGTAAATCCATGTCTTATATTTAATTGGGACGTTGTATGGTAGAAGGATTGAATTGTACGGTAACTATGCACTGAAAGGTTCTTTTGTGATTAATGTTGAAATCTATATTATCTGGAAAGTCGTTGATCGCTAAGGGGGACTTACCCTTATTGTAGAATAAATATTATTTATTTAAATGAATTAAATAGTTTAATTTATTTATTTAAATAAGATTAGAATTGTTCTAATTGATTTATTCACAACCGGTTTAATATGGAGAACCTAAAGGGTCACACCGCAAAAGAAAAATATCTATTTAAGAAGTAAATGGCATAATTGTAATAATAAGATAAGTGTATTTAATTTAATCTATGGAGATAGAATAAATTAAATAGCTTAATATTTATTATTTAATATTTTGGAAATATTAAATATAAATTAATAAGAGGAGTCTTATTATTATTATTACTATTACTATTATTTAATTCCTAATAGGGATTGGAAATTAATTAATAGAAGTACTCTCCCATGAATTCCTAATTGGATTAGGAGCATAATTAATTAAAGGAGTTTAATTATAATAAAAACCCTAATCCTAAATAGTTTAGGGAAGGGTTTTCCTATATCTATAAATAAGAGGAGTCTTATCATAGATTAGGGTTACACACTCTTGCATTAGATTGTGGAGAGTACTTACTATTTTCTATAGAGATAGAAACTAGGGTTTTGCCAATACCCAACTTCTTGAATACCTATTCTTCCTTGGTGGATCACCTCTAGAGGCCAAACACTTGGGTGGCTAACGTTGATCAAGCAAGGGAATTTAATTGGTGGAATTCGAGGAGAACACGAAGGACTAGGAGTTGAACTTGTACCCGAGGAAGCTTTGATCTACGAGGTATAATTCTTATTCTCTTTCTCTTTCGTTTATATTGTTAATTGAGCACATAAATTGATCATGGTGATGGTTTGTATAAAATTTTAAAATCTGTTTTATCGCGCTTCCGCTCTATTTATGTAATTTGATTGCATGCTTGCGTTATATACAAACCTAACATAAATACCAATCACAGGATTGCTAGAATATTCAACTATTTGGCAATATGGTCTACTATCTTGCAAATCCCATTATTTTAAGTGCCAATTTATAATTATGACCTTAATCTTTTCCAAATTACATCTTTAAATTCTATAACAAATTCTCATTTATAAGGAAATAAATGAGTAGCTATACTTTGTACATTATATTCCCTAAATCATATTATCTATTCATCCTTTGTTCATTTCGCATAACTTTCTAATAAATAAGGATTCTGGTTATATATGTCATCAGTAATATGATTTTGAAAAAGATACTATGATTCAATCATTCCACACACTAATAGATGTCCCTTTTAATTCTTCGTCACTGCCTTTGGTAACATCTGAATAATTTGTCACAACATACAAATTAATGAATAACAAAATCTAATAAACTTAAAACAGTTTCCTCTAACCATTTAGCTATAAATCTTGTTACCATCAACCAACCAATCAATATTCAAAGAAGTCAAAAATAGAACCATAATATAAAAACTACTTTAATTGATCAAAGAGATTCATTACAACCATTTTGCATCAAGAGATTCATTACAACCAAAGAGATTCATTACAAATAAATAATCAACTCAAGATAAACCCATAAAAAGTCTTACAACTATAGCTTCAAAAGCTATTCTGATTACTCCTTCTCAATTTTAATATTCTTCCTCATCTTGTTGGTTGAAAGTTGTGACTGTACATCATCACCCAAACTTAATTCCACAATTTCATTATTAAAAGTTCTCTTTGAAGGTGTTTTATTTGGCGAGATACCATCTGTCTCATCACAAATTGAATCCTGATACATTCAAAAAAAAAGATGAATGATCATATTATTATAAAAGCTTTTTATAATATGAATAAAAGCTATGTAGCATAAAAGTAATGAAAAAATAATAATTCTATTCATTCAACACTCAACTTTGTTTATGACATCAACTTCCTGATTACGTTCCACAATTTCATTATTAAAAGTTCTCTTTGAATGTGTTTTATTTGGGGAGATACCATCTGTCTCATCACAAAAAGAATCCTGATACATTTACAAAAAAGATGAATGATTATATGATAGACTCCACGACACGCTTGCGTGAGGTGGTCGTCGCCCGGATCGTTTCTAGTAAGTAAGTTTGATGGAACTCTTTCGAATCCTTAATCCCTCGACTGAATATAGACGATAACCCTTGGAATCGTCGATCAAGTAATTTTAAATGCGTGATGGATGAAACACCAACAACACTTTGACCCTCGTTTAGATGGAAAACGATAATCTCCGTATGTTTGTATGATGCGGTAGAATAACGCCACACACAACTATGGTTTGTTATATGATAAGTTAATTATGAATCTCAAAAGAAAAACTAAGATAATAACTTAGGAATTCTTCGAAGAACCAAAAGTAGAGAATAATCTCACAAGAATTGTATTGAATAAAATTTGATGTGTCTATTACATAAGCCATGTATCCTATTTATACTAATAACATGAAACCCTAATCCTATAAGGAAATAAGAATTTGAAAGGAAACAGAAATCCTATCTAATAAACATCCTAGTTATAATAGAATAGGAAAAGATCCTCAAAAGATTGCATTAAATCTGATCAAAAACCTTCCTCGGAATCCGTGCTCAGGCCCAAGCACTCTAGGCGCTCGAATTGCCTTGTTTGGAGCGCTTTAGGCGCTAGCTTGCAGTGTCTCCACATTTGGCAAGCGCTTTAGGCGCTAGAGTATTTCCTGCCTCGACATCCTTTGGAAACATGGCCATAACTTTTGATTCGAAAAGAGTTATGGGACCTGCCACCTATCAAATCGAAGATCTCGACGAGATCTACAACTTTCATTCTTTGTGTTTTGCGAGATTCTAGCTGGATCAAGGTCGAAATTGAGCCCGAAGTGACTGCTACGTAAATGACATCTCCAAACTCCTCAATTTCCATTCCAATCATCCTTGAACCAACTTCCATTGTCCCAAACATTGTTCCATGCATTGCATGATGCCTTGGCTTGCGTTGATTCGGCCTTGCTAAATAGATGGTATCTAGTAATCCCAAATCACATGATTGATCCTCTCCTCGCCGTTCATATGAATTTAGCTCCAATATACGCATCCTTGAATGGATTTCAATCCAATCACTCGCGACTAACTGATGAACCTCTTGAACTCGAGTTGAGTGAATGTTGTTCGATGCGAGCCTGGTAAGGATTGTATCATTCCCCTCCTCTTGAAAAGGATTTGTCCTCAAATCTGATATCCCCTCCTCTTAAAAAGGATTTACCCACAAATCTGATACTACATAAAAACAAACCAAATTAGTAGCATCAAACAAAACATACTCCCAAAACTCATCTTGCAAATGAAATATATAAGCAATATCAACAATGCAAGTAAAGTAATGAAAATAATAATCAAAAACTCAAACTCCTGCAAAGAACATAGCAACATCTGGAAACTCCGACATATCGACAAGAACAACTTGTAAACATCTCTTTCCAAGCAGTGATCGAATCAGCATAACACCCTGCAAGCTCCTCGTAACACAACTTGGAAACTTAATCTTTCGATCTCCCTTAAACGAGAACTTGATCACATCAACACGATGCTCTTCGACGCAAAATCCAAATTCTTCCAAAATAATAACTACGCCAAAACAAACTAAATAAGCAACTATGGCTATAATGTAAACAAAATTTTTACCTAAGAAATCAAATGCATAAATAATAAAATAAACACAAATAAAACTATGAAAAGCTTTATCTCCTCCTGGATCAAATATCAGCATGTAGAACTCCTCATGTAGCATAATCTTGCATTCACGAATTCCCAGATCGAAAACCAGTCTGATGATCTTGACCATTCGTAGATATACCCATCGACAAATTCCCGGATCAAAAGTGAACCTTATGATCTCGATCATTTGTACTAACTTCCGTTCCAATGTACCCGGGTCAAATACCAAAATTTGAAACTCGACACGATGCATTAGCAAGCGCTCTTGAATTCTTGGATTAAACACAAAACTAAACGAATCAACAAGTTCCTTTTGTTTAATCACGAAGAAATCAAATAACTCAAAATTACATGCAAAGTCTATTAAAACAAAATTCAAAACACTTCCCTTTAGACTTTCCATGCATTGCTCGAATTGTTTTGCACCACAACTTATATTTTCCCTCTCGACGAGTATAAACCCATCTCGAACCTGCAAAACAAACTCAACCTTTCTCTTCCCATTGACACTAAAACATCTAAGATCAATTAGGTGCATCAACGGAAAAGAAATATCACATCCCACTTCATAAGATGAAAACTCACTAGCACACTTATGATACTCACATTCAAACTCAACATATGCCAAAGAATTTTTTCAAGTGTCAACAAAAGTCAAAGTATCATCAAAACAAATATTATCATATTTCCCCATGAAAGAATGCAAAATATGATTTAATTTGAAAACATCTAATGCATTAGTTAATCCCAACGATTTAACTAAGCATGTATGTAAACCATATCTCAACCCAATCCGATGATAATCACTTTTCAAATCAATACCAAATGACAATAATTCTTTCCCATTCAAGACAACATTCTCAAAATCATGCAATGATAACAACTCTAATGGAAAGACATTACCAAATGACAGTAAATCATGCAAAGAAGATTTCTCTACTGAAGAATCATGATCACTACCATTATCAATTAACGACATGCCATGTAAAGATTGATCAAAATCTAATTCAACATATGAATGAAAAACCCTTGATTGAATTTCATGCAAGTACATACGTTGAAAACGAGAATACCCACAAAAATCATTAGAATAAATTCTACGAAGATATGCACTTTGACAATGAGAATTTACCAAATGATAGTAAAAATATTGACAACGAGAATATAACGCAAGCTCATAAACTGACTCAACAAATATCAAATACCCTCCAAAGTTTATGATAAAGATGATTCTACCATCAAAATAGCCAAACACAAATTTATCCATGGAAACATGCAAATCATGTTTTAAATAACTCATGAAAATACTAGATGCATTAGTTAATCTAACAGAAATAACTATCCACCTATACAAGTCACATGTTAACACAACTTTTCAATCATTATATTCTCTCATGCTAATTTGATTAGGCATAAACATCACATGATCGTCATCAAATGTAGATAAAACATAAGCACTATGCAATTTATCAAGCATAATATCTAAGTAAAGAAAATAAAAACGATACTTGTTTACTAATTTAAAATCAACGAACAAGCTCGACATTCTATCTTCCTTAGGTACTATGATCTCCTGAATAGCACATGCATTGGTAACTCCCACGATACCTGCTTTGATGAAATTGGACTTCATCAACTCTCCAACCCGCATTGGTAACTCCGTCGTCTCCTCGGGAATACTACAAGCTGGCTGATATGGAATGATAGCTCGGGGTATATCCTCAATCACCTGTATAAGAGAAACAACAGAACTAGATAAAGAAGAGTTAATCTTGTTAGTATTCAAAAGCACCGTCTTGTACGAATGTACAGTCATTGGCTTTTCAAAATATAACTCCCTTTTCAACTCACTCTCCTCTCTTTTTTCACTCTTACTCTCCACTGTTTCTTTCTCTCATTTATTTTTACTCTCATTCTTTTTATTCTCTCGTTTCTTTTCATATTCTCTTTTTCACACTTTTCTTTTTCACACTCAATCTTTTTTTCAATTTCTTTTTCACTTTTTTTTTGTCATTCACTTTCTTGCTTTCGACCACAATCTGTTTGTACAATCATTAAATCTTCATGGACTTTATCATGTACACTAGAACCTAACAATTCTCCTTGGATTGCATATTTTACTCCATCGTCCACCTCTCTCGGCTGATTTTGCTCCTTTTGTGCCTTAGAGACATTTTGATGTCGCTTCAAATGATCTTCCCTTATCTCATTATATGTTCTCATGATGTCCTCAATTGATACCGATTCCCTATACACCTTAGGAGTTTCTCGTGGTTGTCTCCGATGCAAATCTCCATGCCTATGATCCTTCCTTTCATCATCCTAATTTGAATGCCTTGAAGGTTGATCATCATATTTTGGCGTTGCATATTCATTACTTCGATTAAGCTATCTTGGAACAAACCGCTTCCTCATGATAATTTTTAATTCTTCCCATGTCTCGATCGGATGCTCTCCACATCTTCTCCTGTTAATCGCAAATTAATCCCACCATTTAACTGCATGATCAGAAAAATCTTGAACTGCAAGTTTGAACTTCCTCCGCTCGGAAGACCATGATAGTCAAACTTTCGCTCAATTTTCCCCTCCCATCGCAAATAAGCATCTGGATCATTCCTGCCTTGGAAAGAATTCTTTCGAGACCCATAAGCACTTTCATAATTATAACCATACATATTTGCTGCAAAACAAAGGTTAGTAGATAAAGAAAATTTTCCTCACACACTCCCTTACGTGTTTCGCTCAAACAGTATATCACACAATTATGAAATCGCTCGTGTATCGCACAATAGGCTTTTACCCTCAATTGATCTCACACTCTTGCCTTTTACCACTCTAATTCCCTCTTATAGGTTCTTTTTGAATTCACCAAACAAATATCACAGTTTCTTTTTAATTCAATAAGATCTTATCATAAAACAAAATATTGCAAGTGTGACGTACGATAACCACCAAATTTTCACGATCACCAATTAAGATCCTCTTGAGTGAAACCCCAATATCCTCAAAACTCACAAATTCCAACAATAGAATCAAATGATAGCTTCTTCAATATAATCCCAATATTCACGAAACTTATGAAACCCAAGCAATTGCAACAATAATAATTTTCCCTCTTTTTTTTTACTCACGTATTTTTTTTTTTATAATTTTTTTGACTCACAATTCAACGAAACAATAAAGATAGATACTTAGCTAGAAAACGCAGCTTTGATACCAAATGATAGACTCCACGGCACGCTTGCGTGAGGTGGTCGTCGCCCGGATCGTTTCTAATAAGTAAGTTTGATGGAACTCTTTCGAATCCTTAATCCCTCGCCTGAATATAGACGATAAACCTTGGAATAGTCGATCAAGTAATTTTGAATGCGTGATGGATGGAACACCAACAACACTTTGACCCTCATATAGATGGAAAACGATAATCTCCGTATGTTTGTATGATGTGGTAGAATAACGCCACACACAACTATGGTTTGTTGTATGATAAGTTAATTATGAATCTCAAAAGAAAAACTAAGATAATAACTTAGGAATTCTTCAAAGAACCAAAAGTAGAGAATAATCTCACAAGAATTGTATTGAATAAAATTTGATGTGTCTATTACATAAGCCATGTATCATATTTATACTAATAACATGAAAACCTAATCCTATAAGGAAATAAGAATTTGAAAGGAAATAGAAATCCTATCTAATAAACATCCTAGTTACAATAGAATAGGAAAAGATCCCCAAAAGATTGCATTAAATTTGATCAAAAACCTTCCTTGGAATCCGTGCTCAGGCCCAAGCGCTCTAGGCGCTCGAATTGCCTTGTCTGGAGCGCTTTAGGCGCTAGCTTGCAGTGTCTCCACATTTGGCAAGCGCGTTAGGCGCTTGAAATACAAAGGCTGTAGCGCTTTAGGCGCTAGAGTATTTTCTGCCGCGACATCCTTTGGAAAAATGGCCATAACTTTTGATTCGAGAAGAGTTACGGGCCCTGCCACCTATCAAATCGAAGATCTCGACGAGGTCTACAACTTTCATTCTTTGTGTTTTGCGAGATTCTAGCTGCATCAAGGTCGAAATGGAGCCCGAAGTGACTGCTACGTAAATGACATCTCCAAACTCCTCAATCTCCATTCCAATCATCCTTGAACCAACTTCCATTGTCCCAAACATTGTTCCGTGCATTGCATGATGCCTTGGCTTGCGTTGATTCGGCATTGCTAAATAGATGGTATCTAGTAATCCCAAATCACATGATTGATCCTCTCCTCGCCGTTCATATGAGTTTAGCTCCAATATACGCATCCTTGAATGGATTTCAATCCAATCACTCGCGACTAACTGATGAACCTCTTGAACTCGAGTTGAGTGAATGTTGTTCGATGCGAGCCTGGTCAGGATTGTATCATTATATAAGAATAAAAGCTATGTAGCATAAAAGTAATGAAAAAATAATAGTTATATTCATTCAACACTCAAACCTTGTTTATGACATCAACTTCCTGATTACGTTCAATACAATCTGTTGGCTCCTGAAACAAATATAAACATATTATAAGCACTGGTTTTCACAATAGCATACTATCATACTATATATAAACAACACCAAGATTTTCAAATAATCTAACCTGCTCAGTAATTAAGGAAGAAACAAATTTTTCAATGAGGGTGTCATCATCTATCACCCTTTGAATAGCATATATATCCCAACTGTCACTTAAATTTGCTTCTTTAATTTTAACTTTGAATAACATTTTCTTGTCAAGCAAACAATCCAATTGAACAGGATAATCACATTCATTTTGTTCAGGATCCTACAATATAAAAAAAACGAACTTTAATATTCTCAATAAGTAATACTGACTAACAAACTAAACAATATAGTATATATATACATTTTTCGAATCAGCACATATGACATCTGTTGCAGTCTTTCCTAAAAGTTGGACAGCCTCCCGATCAAACAACAAAAAGAAAGTAGGTCCAGTTTCATCAATAACTTTGACTTGAATTTTAAACCTGTAAAATTACAAATATAAATCATATATTCATATTTGAATTAAAAAATCATATAAGAAACGAATTTAATACAAACATCTGCAATGGGTAGCGTACAAAATCTTCACACTTGTCACAATACCAGGTACGACCAGCCGGTTCTACTTTTCTTGCACATTTCTTGCAAGAATTATAAAACCATCCATATGTACCATCAATTGCAATAATTGTTGCACATGTTACAAATGTCTCAACCTGTTGTTAAAAAAATAACAATCCAGGCACCATTTATTTGTCGATTAGAAAAAATCGATTATAACTACCTTTTTGCTTTCTAGAATCTCATCAATTGTCCTCTTCTCTGTGAGGACCAGAAAATCATCAACAAGGGAATATGTAGATGGTCCAGACAATTGGCTAACCCTTTGGGATTGAGATTCTTCAGTACTCACAAGTCTATAACATTTAATTGTTAGATTAAATAAATAATCATTATAAACATTAATTAATCGACAACTTAAAAGGTTTTACTTATTTTTGAAATCGATGGCTTCCTCGGTTGTCGGGTTGATCAGCATTCTTGAACCAAAGTAAGCATTTGACACTCTCACCTTGCCTGATGTTTTCCACACAATATTATTAGTTCAAGGTCAAGAAGTTAATACAATAATACATAGTTCAAAGAAACTTACATATGGCATGAATGAATGACACATCTAACAACACAAGGTAACATGGTATTCAACTTTTATAACTTACAAAAATATTTAAAACCAATCATAGGATTGCTATAGTGTTCAACTTTTTTACAATAAGATCTGGCAATATGGTCTAGTATCTGCCAACCAAGTAGCATATAACATATGATCATTATAACATCAGCAATTCAGAAACATCAATTAGGCTTACAACATGAATTATGGATCAAAATTAACAAAGAAGATAACAGGGTAATAGTGCCAATATATTTCTGATACATATAAGAATCTCAAATGTAATACTTTTACAAACAGAAACTGTTTATATACCTTGGTGCTCCTTAACTCTACATGATTGAAGTACTAGTATGTTAGGTCCCTGAATAGTTTCGGTTAAATAAGAACATAGTTCTTCAGCAAAATTACCCCACAATGTACAAACCAACTGATCCTTTCTGGAAATAAAGAATAATCAGGCAGAATTAAATAATAGAAAAATAGTATATGCAATAATTTTTTTTAATGCAAATATAACATGCTCACTCTGCATCTTCCAAAACAACATCAACTCTCTTAGTGATTTTTCCATCCTTTGTACTCCGAATAAGATCACCAGTTTCTACAATCTCCCCAATAACATCTAAAATAATAAAAGGATTTGACATTTGCAAATAACAACTTGAGTTAAAAATAAAATCAAAGAAAATATAATCATACTATAATATCATGATCATACCAATAAGATATGACTATATAGGTAAAAGAAACAAATAAGAAACCTTCCTTGGGGATATTCAACTCTATTGGAGGAGATACATCAGTTGTTGCCATAAAATTTAACTTAAACTTATGATGGGTGGATTTAAATTTGGCACTGTTGTAACCAACAATAAAATTGGTCATACAGTATCCAACACCCTCTACCAGAATTTCTTTGAACCTTCTTAGTAAAGAACTCTTGCCTGATGCATGGATTCTACCAAACTGTTATGAAGAGAGGAACAAAAATGATTAACTAAATATGATTATTTTAACAATTTTAACAAATAAAGGGAACTAAATATTAATTTACAATTTGTATACCTTTTCATCGAGTAATATCATCTCAATCGTATTAATATGTTCTGGATTCACAAAATTTTGGATGGTCCACAGGCGAATTATTCGGACTCTCAACCTCCAATCATGTCTGTCTGGAGTTATAAAAGAAATGAAGTCCACTCTTCGAGCCATTGATAGTAAAAGACACTGCAAAATTTTTAAAAATGGAAATAGAAGAAGAAGAAAATATAAGATTGTAGTGTAGAAGCAAACTTATGAAATGACTGGATCAGATCATCATATATATACATAGCTCATAAACAAATACCGAGTGATTTTCGAAAAGTCCTCCGAATTAAAGATTGAAGACGAATAGAATTGGATCCAATCATCTGCCCTATTTGTATTCTCGAAAATAAATACTATAGAAGAAGAGAAAATGAAAAGATTTGTGAATGAGACTGATTGGGTTAGGGTATTTTCAAAAAATGAAGTTTCAAAGCCGAATGTGAAAGGATTTTGGTTGGGTTAGGGCGATGAAGAGTTAATAGCATGTAAGCCAAATCATCAAATGTCCAATTTGAGTTGAATCCATCGTGAAAAGAGAAACTGGTAATAAATAACATTAAAGAAGGGGAGTCAGATTTGTTGTTAAATAGGTAATGATATAAAAGAGATGAAGAGTTTTTTTTGTTAAATGTGTAAAATTTAAAATTGTGATAAATAGCATTAAAGAAGGGGAGTCTGATTTGTTGTTAAATGGGCAATGATATAAAAGAAATGAAGACTTATTTTTTTAGTAAATGTGTAAAATTTAAAATAGGAGAAAAAGTATACAGATGATAGTGAAAGTTTTGGGGGGGGGGAAAGTTTTGGGTGGGAAATTCTGTTTTGGAGGGAAAAAATTAGCTTCAGTATATTCTACTTTTATATATAGTATGATTTGTTCAATAAATGTTTAATTAGCTTAAACTCATTCATTTGCCATCTAATACAACCTAAATAGTAATCATCTTGAGTTATTATTAAAGATAGATAGTAACTAGTTATGGTTACTTATTATTTAATTATCAATTAAATAATAAGTAATTTAAATTATAAATCTTTAACCAATATTTAACACGAAGTAATACTCAATTTATTCTTACCCTCAAGATGCCTTTAATTATTAATTACCATTCAATAATAATTAATTACCTTTATTTATTATTCAATTGTTAAATAATAAATAGTTGATAAGACTTTATTCTTACGTTTATTTTATCTTTAATAATAATTAATTAATCATTATCTTTATTATTTAATACTAATTAAATAATAATCAATCAATACCTTTATTTATTATTTAAATGTTAGTTAGATAATACATGATTACATAGAGTTTTATCTTTGGCTATAAAAATGCATTTGTTATTCATTCCATTTGAAGAATACTCAAAATATTTTAAAGGTTATTAGGTATTATAATAATACTGCAATTACCCAGTACCGTTCTCAAACTCTATTAATAGCATATTGAGACTTGGCTATTATTATCAAACTTGCAATAAAAATTTAACGGTTAATCAATATTATTCACCCTTTTGATGATATGATACTACTTAGTTAACATTATTAAACATTTAGTAATGATTTAATTATTTCTTAGCATTATTAAAACAATAATGTAACTACAAGATAATATCATTAATCAGTTTGCAGTGAACCTTTTAGACACCCAAATTTAGTATAACAAGCCAAGCCCAGGACCAACGACGGCGGCTCAGCCTTCTTTGCTCCGAATTGCCTAAGGCTTGCTACCGTTCACATTACACACACACCAAAAACCATAATCAAGACCCATAACAACAAGCTTCGATTAGCAACAGTATGCATACAATATTTGTTTCAAAGTCTGAGACCAGCCCAAACACTATCACATAATAACCAAAGTTTGATTTTATAAGCAATGTTGCTAATGAGGACATGCCTAGCTTGGGCAAGGATGAGAGTTATGGAGTGAATTCGGTGCAAGTTCCAGTTGGACCAGTGACAAAAGCTCGGGCTAAACGTTTTAAGGAGGGGATTAACGGATTGATTCAAGAAGCTTGGAAGGATGAAGAGTCCAGGATGAAGGCTTTGGAGTTAGAGTCCAAGATCGTGAACATGTTACAATTGTATATTCCAAGCCAAGAATTGGGAACTAGTCAAAAGGGCCAAAAATTCCAGCCCGGCGCGCCCCGCGCCAGTTTTGTGCCTAATCTGGCGCGCCCCACGCTGATCATACAGGAGTATAGTGCGCCCCGCGCCATTTGTAGCGCGCCCCGCGTCGAGCCGCTTTGAGGACCTGCATACCTAGCGCGTCCCGCGCCATTTGTAGCGCTCCCCGCGCCAGTCGTGCGGCACGAAATTCGAGGAACGCGTTTTTGAAGATTTTATCAGATTTCTTTCCTTAATTTTAGGGATTTCAGTATATTTTCATAATTCTATTGTAATTAGGATATTTTGAGATAGGATTTTGATTCCAAATCAATTGTTATTTCCTTTTGGATTATAGGGTTTCGTAGTTAGTATAAATAAGTTTTATGCTTGTAATTCAAGAACACATTACAATTATTTTGAGTTTATTCATACTTGAGAGTTATTCTCTACTTTTGGTTTTTGAAGGATTTCTAAGTAGTTTTCTTAGTTTTTCCTTGAGATTCATATCTAACTTATCATACAACAAACCATAGTTGTGTGTGGCGTTATTCTATCACATCATACAATCGTACGGAGATTATCGTTTCCCATCTAAACGAGGGTCTAAGTGTAGCTGGTGTTCTATCCATCACGCATTCAAAATTGCTTGATCGACTATTCCAAGGTTTATCGTCTGTATTCAGGCGAGGGATTAAGGATTCGAAAAAGTTCCATCAAACTTACTTGCTAGAAACGATCCGGGTGACGACCACCTCACAAAAGCGTGTCGTGGAGTTTATCATTTGGTATCAGAGCTGCGTTTTCTAGCTAAGTATCTATCTTTATTGTTTCGTTGAAGTTGTGAGCAAAAAAAAAAGAATATAGAAATTTTATTTCAGTTATTTTGTTTGTCCGTAGATTTCATCTTCAATTTCGTAATCGAGATTGTTGGTACTTATAGTCATACCTATTATAGTTGTTTATGATAAGTTATTTTGAATTGATTAGTAAAACCGAGGATTTTGCTAGGTAAATTCGAAAAGAACCTATTAGAGAGAATATTTAGAGGTAAAAGGCTTAGTTGTGAGATCATTCGAGGGAAAAAGCCTATTGAGTGACACACGAGCGGAACATTGATCGAGTGAAACACGTAAGGGAGTGGTGAGGAAAATATTTTGCTACTAACCTCTATTGTGCAGGAACATGTCTAGTTCCAAAGATAAAGGTGTTATGGAAGATCCTCCAGCAAAGTTTGATCCAAAATTTGTGATGGAAGCTATGATGAAAAAGTTCACTAGAAAGTTGGATATGGCGATGGAGCAAGTGAATGAGCGTTTCGACCAAATGAGTGCGTCCCAAGGACCCCAGTTTCAACATCCTCATGGGGCACGTCAGCACGGAAGAACGCATCAAAGAGAAGCTAGACAAGAGGAAAATTACCATGAAGGGGGATTTAGTGAAGAAGAGGACCGTGATTCTGACTTTATCCATAGGAGGCGAGGAGCAAGGGATAGAGGCGGTAGGAATAGAGAAGATGGCAATTTGGATAGCATCAAAATGAAGATTCTAGCTTTCCAAGGGAGGAGTGATCCTGAGGCATACCTAGAGTGGGAAAAGAAGATGGAGTGGGTTTTTGAATGTCACAACTATTTAGAACTCAAGAAAGTCAAACTTGCCGCTACGGAGTTTTCAGCTTATGCAGTTACTTGGTGGGATCAGCTGATGATCAACCGGAGAAGGTAAGGAGAACGACCAATTGAAACTTGGGATGAGATGAAGACAGTTATGAAAAAAAGATTTGTACCAGACTACTATCACCGTGAGTTAGTTCGGAGTCTACAAAGTTTGAAACAAGGTAGCCGGAGTGTAGAGGACTATTACAAGGAGATGGAGATGTTGTTAGCTAGGGCAAACATCAATGAGGATAGCGAAGCAACAATGGCTAGTTTTTTGGGGGGACTAAATTGGGAGATTTCAGACCTCGTAGACCGACAACATTATGTGGTATTGGAGGATATGGTACACATGGCTATCAAGATTGAGAAGCAGATTAAGAGGAGAGGTAGCCAACGATCAATGTCAAATCCGAGTTCATCATGGAAACCCAATATTGGCAAGCGAGAGGAGAAGCCAGCCGTGAGTAGACCCAAATTTGAGCCAAAACCGGAAACGACTAATAGAGGAGTACAAGGTAAAACTGACCCTACTTCTTTTAGTCGTAATCGAGATATTAAATGTTTTAAATGTCAAGGTAGGGGACATATTGCGAATTAATGTCCGAATCAAAGAACGATGTTGTTACTTGACAATGGAGAGGTGGAGATCGAGGGGGAAGATAGTGATACTGATTCTATGCCACCATTGGAGGCGATAGAAGACATGTTGCTAATGAGGACATGCCTAGCTTGGGCAAGGATGAGAGTTATGGAGTGAATTCGGTGCAAGTTCCAGTTGGACCAGTGTCGAGAGCTCGGGCTAAACGTTTCAAGGAGGGGATTAACGGATTGATTCAAGAAGCTTGGAAGGATGAAGAGTCCAGGATGAAGGCTTTGGAGTTAGAGTCCAAGATCGTGAACATGTTACAATTGTGTATTCCAAACCAAGAATTGGGAACTAGTCAAAAGGGCCAAAAATTCCAGCCCGGCGCGCCCCGCGCCAGTTTTGTGCCTAATCCGGCGCGCCCCACGCTGATCATACAGGAGTATAGCGCGCCCCGCGCCATTTGTAGCGCACCCCGCGTCGAGCCGCTTTGAGGACCTGCATACCTAGCACGCCCCGCGCCATTTGTAGCGCTCCCCACGCCAGTCACGCGGCACAGAATCCGAGGAACGCTTTTTTGAAGATTTTATCATATTTCTTTTCTTAATTTTAGGGATTTCAGTATATTTTCATAATGCTATTGTAATTAGGATATTTTGAGATAGGATTTTGATTCCAAATCAATTGTTATTTCCTTTTGGATTCTAGGGTTTCGTAGTTAGTATAAATAAGTTTTATGCTTGTAATTTAAGAACACATTACAATTATTCTGAGTTTACTCATACTTGAAAGTTATTCTCTACTTTTGGTTCTTTGAAGGATTTCTAAGTAGTTTTCTTAGTTTTTTTTTAGATTCATATCTAACTTATCATACAACAAACCATAGTTGTGTGTGGCGTTATTCTATCACATCATACAATCGTACGAAGATTATCATTTCCCATCTAAACGAGGGTCTAAGTGTTGTTGGTGTTCCATCCATCACGCATTCAAAATTGCTTGATCGACTATTCCAAGGTTTATCGTCTATATTCAGGCGAGGGATTAAGGATTCGAAAAAGTTCCATCAAACTTACTTGCTAGAAACGATCCGGGCGACGACCACCTCACAAAAGCGTGTCGTGGAGTCTATCAGTTGCTGACAGACACTTAACACAAAAATGAAAGAACTGACTCGTTCAGGCATTGCAACGAACACATGGTGGGCATACAAGATTATTAAATAATTTAACCCCACTCATTATGCTACAACCACAGCCCATCCTTATAGCGCCCGGCCCTCCATTGCCCTTCCCACACGGATTTTCCCAACAATACAACAACATAACCCAAGAACAGAAAAGAAGGAAAGAAAAGTAAAAAAAAGAAACCCAAAAGAAGGATACTGCCACAATAGCTCGGTTCAAACACAGGACCATTATTATACCTTAAGGTTAGACTGGAATAAAGCTGGTTCCTTATTGTCGTTCTTCTTCTTCTCCCGAAATAGATAATGAAATCAGAGGGCATTTACTCCACCGTTAGCTCCACCGAACTGGAATCGCAACCTGTAGCTGGCTTCCTCCTATTTCCCTCTTCTCACTATGATTCTCTCTCTAATTGGAACTTCTAATTTCAGCAGCTTAGCGAAGGGATTCTTGGGTGCCTATTTATAGGAGGACATACGCCCCACACGTTGGTTAATACCCCAATTAACAAAAACAGTATCCAAGGGTTACAGGGAGTAGGCGGACGGCTGTCCACATCAAGCCCCATCCATGCCCAACTAAGTTCGGCCGTAGACCCTCGTGCATCCAGTAGGGAATTAGGCCTATGGCCGCTTGCTGACGATCATCGCAGCCCCCTTACGCTGCCCAATCCCATCAGCTAGATGCCTCGCGCCTTCATCCCTTGGTCCGACCTGTTAACGCTCGGTCGCCCATGCCCTTGTACAATCAGCCTGCCTTGAACTTTGAATACCCACCGGTCACTGAGGTCCTTCCCCAATCCGAGTCGTCGGTCGCTTCACGCTGGCACGGCCAACCCTCTACACGCCGACGCCTGAACTGGTATAGCCCCTGCCGCACATCACCCGTTCCATCTGATTGAAGACCTAAGGCATTAGGCTTTAATTTACGCAAGCCCTTCTTCTGCACCCAGTTGGTTTAACGAGTACAAATTTTCCCCCAGCCCACTTGGTTTGGCCCAACCGGAAAGGAAAAAGGAATTGGTACGAAAACAAATAATGCTGACCCATCCGAAATGAAAAGGAAAATGGGTCCAAATAACTAATTAGGATTTAATAATAATAATTATACTTCTTGCATTACAACTAAATAATTAGCTCAATTATTTAATTGCTTAAAATATTTATTTGACAATAAAACTCTCATTCAAATTATTTAATTTAACAACTTAAATTTAATACCATGAGTAAATGTAACTAGTTATTTAACCATTTTCCCAATTTTCTTGTCATTAGAATCGTAGGGTTGGACTACTAATTTAATCAGACCATTAGTGAATCCCTTAAAGCTAGAATTTTGTATAGTTACCTAATTAAATAATCATACACACATAGGTTTAAATTAAGCACGTAAAACTAACTCGTGAGAAATTAAATTCCATATTTAATGAAAAAAAAAATTTCTCCGGCATTACATCCTCTCCCCCTTATAAAAATTTTGTCCTCGGAATTGTAAACTAAGGTTACTCAAAAAGTTACGGATAATTCGCCCTCATCTTCTCCTCGAGTTCCCACGTAGCTTCCTCAATCGCATGGTTCCTCCAGAGAACTTTAACGGAATGGATGATTTTATTTCTCAGCTTCTGCTCCTTCCTATCGAGTATTTGGACAGGAATCTCCGCATACGATAAGTCCTTCTCGACTTGAATTGGTTCATAGGAGATAACCTGCTTGTAATCTGATTTATACGGCCGTAACACTGATACATGGAACACGTTGTGAATGTGCTCAAGTTCATGAGGTAATGCTACTTCGTATGCCACTTCGCTGATTCACCTCAAAATCTCGAACGATCCTATGAATCTAGGGCTCAGCTTGCCTTTCTTCCCAAAACGGATCTTCCCTTTCTAGGGAGATACCTTCAAAAATATAAAGCTACCATCTTCAAAGTCTCGCTTCTGACGATGTAAGTCGGCATACTTCTTTTGACGATCCTGAGCTGCTACTAAACGCGCTCTTATTACTTTGACGATTTCCACGGTCTGCTGTACCAACTCCGGTCCCAACAATCTTCGCTCACCAACCTCATCCCAACATAACGGCGTTCGACACTTCCTTCCATATAGCGCTTCGTACGGTGGCATGCCGATACTAGCGTGATAACTGTTGTTGTAAGCGAACTCTACCAGTGGCAAGTGATCATCCCAGCTGCCCTTTAAGTCCATTATAACAGCTCTCAGCATGTCTTCCAAGGTCTGAATCGTTCGCTCGCTCTGGCCATCAGTCTGAGGATGATACGTTATACTCAACCTCAACTGCGTTCCCATTCTTTCCTGTAGACTCCTCCAAAAATTTGACGTGAAGTGCGGATCTCTGTCAGATACAATAGACACCAGCACTCCATGTCGCGATACTATCTCTTTCAGGTAAAGCTTTGCTAACTGCTCCAGTTTGTACCTGATCTTAATCGGTAGAAAATGAGCAGACTTGGTCAAACGATCTACGATTACCCAGATGGCGTCTATACCCTTCTGTGTCGTTGGAAATCCTATCACAAAATCCATTGTGATGTGCTCCCACATCCACTCTAGAATCTCTAACGGTTGCAACAATCCGCTCGGCCGCTGGTGCTCTATCTTGACTCTCTGGCAAGTTAAACACCGGTTGACGTATTCTGCAACTTCCCTCTTCAAATGTGGCCACCAATAATGCTGACGAAGATCTTGATACATCTTGGTGCTACCTGGATGCACCGAGAATCTCATATTATGGGCCTCCTGTAATATTTCTTCTCTTAAGTCTGGTACGTACGGTACCCAGATCCTTCCCTCAAATCTCAGCAATCTTGTGCTGTCAATCTTGTACTTTAACGTTTCTCCTTCTGATAATTGCTCCTTAATGTCAATACATTCTTCGTCAAATTCTTGGGCCTCCTTTATCTTATTATGAATAATAAGAATTTATTTTCTTAAGGAAATTTGAATACTAAATATAAGTATTGATTATATTTGAATGTATGTACGCATAATATGTGATTAATTGTTAGTTAAAATAGGGCCCACTAATAGTTATTTAAATTAGTGGACTAACCTAAGAATATTAATATTAAACAATTGGTAAGATAGTAAGTTAATTAAATATTTAATTAAAGTGAATATAGTAAGTGAATAAATTTTGTACATTAATTAATATGTGTATTAATTAATGAGAATTGTGTGCTATATGTATAATTTATTTTAATAGTCTAATTAGAAAGAAATTCTAGTGGACTAGCCTAATTAGTTTACTAACTAAGCCACTAATTTATTTAATTGTGGACTTGGATAATTAATGTGTGGACTAATTAAATTAGCCTAACACTTATTCAATTAGTAACCAAGTATGGAATAATAAAATTAGACAACTAGTAGCCCAAACTAGATTAAAAATGAGCCCAAAAGTGATTTAAAACCAAACCCAATTGCTAGCCCACTTGGAAGATATTTTAGCAACTTGATTAAGTTATTAAAGCAATAAAAGAAGACTAAGAAAATGGGACAAATGAAGGAGAGGCCAGCCGGCAATGAAAAGAAAGGAAAAGGAGTGCATGTGATATTATCATTTAGTTTCAATAACTCCCACATACTAGCTTATATGTCATCATTTCATTGGGCCACTTTAGATTGCAATCTAGATAAAGGATAAGATAAGATAAAGAGATAAGATATGTTGGAGGATTTTTATAGATATACATAATATATCTATATCATTTTACAAACAACTAAAAGCTATTTTCTTTCTCTTTCATCCATTCTTCTTTCCAAGTATTTGCTATCAAAATAAAAACAAGAAGAATAGATAGGGAGAGGCCACGGTAAGGAGGGGAGAGAAGAGAAGAAATTTAGCAAGCTTCAAGTTTCATAGCAAGCCTAGGAAGAAATAAGGAAGGAGAAGGATAGCACACAAAAAGGTATAACAAAAATCCTAGTTTATTTCTTTTTGTTTGATTTGATTTTTGATAGTATAAAGTTATGATCTTAAGGTCTAAAATCCTTAAACTATATGATAGATGATGTTTTATACTTGGTTGTGCTCAACTTGTGTGTTGATATGTTTGGTTGGTTAAGAAAAGAAAAGGAAAACTAGGTTGTTTTAAAACAAAACTAGAAAACCCTAGCTTTTCATCACTTTGTAAGCTTATAACTTGAGATCCGTAAACTCTTTTTGCGATCCGTCAAAGAGTGGTGCTAGATATATAAGTTAACTATTAAATTCAAGTGGTAGAACTCAAAAATAATTAGTACAAAAGTCGTAGGAACTGTTTTGGTACAAATAGTCACATTTTTCTCAAAACTGTAATAAAGCCTGCTGACTGTTGGGATCCAAGGGTAATTTCATCAATGTTTTGTACTCTAAAAATTCTAGGAAACTTTGGAGTGATAAATGGGAAGTAATGTTAGTCCTGTAAAAATTTGAAGATTTTTGACCATGTAGAATGAAAGTTATGGATTTTATCACGAGGGACCACTGTTAAGAGTATACCCGAATAACTTTTTGTGGTTAATTCCAAAAATTATGAAATCATTACTGGAAGTATATATATATAGCAGGAACATAACCTGTAAATTTCAGAATTTTTGGATGCAATTTCGATTTATGAAAAATGTAGCAATATTTGGCTATTTTGGACTATTTAAATATAGTAAATATATTTTCATAAGGGGACTATATATAGTCTATTTTCAGAAAAGAAATGATTTTGAAGTTGTTTTGCTATTTTTTGTGTAAATGATGAAGTTATGTATAAATGAATTTAATTAATTATGTGATGTTGAAAATTTGGGAAATGGGTTTTTATGACTTGAGAACCCTATATATGGTCTATATAGATTTTTAATATGGATTTTGGTCATTTGTAAGGTAGTATAATATTTATGGCATTTTAGATCGATTAAATGAATTATTTAATAAAATAAAAAACTATTTTAATCCAGCTTGCTGAATAGTGTGATCCAGCTTGCTGAATTGAATAGTGTGCATCTAGGTTGCTGGATTATAAGTTAGTTCGAATCTAGTTTGTTGTATTGTAGGATAGTTTGAATCCAGGTTGCTGGATTGCAAAAATAGTTGGCTGAATTGAATAATTTGAATCCAGGTTACTGGATTGTAATCCAGATTGGAATCCAGTTTACTGGATTTGGAATCTAGTTTGTTGGATTGTGTAATTAACCTACAGAATCATAAAGAAAGACTTACATAATGAAAGACTTAGTGTTAATTCATAAAGTAGTGGTACAGTCGTACTCTTTAATAGTCGATGTATAGTATCTGAGATAAACAATTCCTTCAGGGAGCGGAGGTATATACGAACTGGCAACCGATCTAACTCACTGTGAAAACAGTATAGATGAGACGGAAACTAGTTTGTTGGTTGTTTGTGGGAAACCACTCAGCATACTATATTAAACACTGTTAAAGACTCGATGTGTGCTAACTTTAGAATTGAATACGTATGGTATTAATGTGTTATCTAATATTTGATTATGTGCTTGAATGTTAGATAATTTACTTATAAAGAAGCGATATTATAACGTATAATATGATTGGCTGACTGAAAGATCAATCTTATAACTAATAGGTCTTTCGAAAGAAGTTAAATTAAATTATGTAACGACCGAGAATTCTAGGTTTACCTTGTAATTCAAATTTTTGAATATTAGCGGATATATTATACTTTATTAATATTATTTTGTGTTGCATGTTTAAAGGTTGTGTGACAACCTTAATTATGTGAATGCATGAAATTTTACATGTTATAGTTTTGTTTAAGTGAATAATTGATTTCGCGAAGCGTCACTAAATCACTATTCACGGGGCACATTTCTCGAGGCATTATTCACGCCATAAAATTTTGTGTCCTTTTCGATGTTGAGTAATTTAGTTAATGCGTATATGCGTAGTACGATTTTTCCAAGTGTTAGAATTTTATTTGGAGTCATTGGTGATTTATTTAGGGGCCCAAATGTTTATTAAGGGTGACCCAAACCCATGACCCAACCCATGACCCAAGACTTGACCCATGTGGGATGTGGGCACAAAAATCAGCATTTTTGGTATAAGAGAGAGGGGAGTGCACGGTTGGGAGGGGAGGAGACCAAGTGTTGGGGAATTCATTTCCCAAGCACAAGCATACCAAACATTCCATCTCCCATGCAACCTAGTGTTTCCCATTTCATTTCCTAAGCTAGACCAATATCTTGAGCTTCCAAATGTTCCATCCCTCTTCCAAGAAGCCTTGAATACACCAAGAGACATCTTCAATTGGCAAACACCTCCAGCCATAACATTTTCATTTTAGCAGATTTTCTAAGAGAGGGAGAGCAAATAGGGAGAGAGGGCTTGGAAGTAAGAAAGGGGAAGAGGAGAATCAAGTTTTCCTTCACAAACTCATCCATTGCATATTGAGAGAGGGATAGGTTCAGGTTTTGAGCAAGGAGGAAGAAGGAATTGTTAGGTTTGTATATAGCGCGAACATGCAATCAAATTACATAAATAGTGCGAAAGCGCGATAAAATCGGATTTTAAAATTTTATACAAACCATTACCAAGATCAATCCTAGTGCTCAATTAACGATATAAACGAAAGATAAAGAGAATAAGAATTATACCCTCGTAGAACAAAGCTTCCTCGGGTACAAGTTCAACTCCTAGTCCTTCGTGTTCTACTCGAATGCTACGGTGTGATTCCTTCCTTTGATCAACGTTAGCCACCCAAGTGTTTGGCCTCTAGAGGTGATCCACCAAGGAAGAACAAGTATTCAAGAAGTTGGGTATTTGGCAAAACCCTAGTTTCTATCTCTATAGAAATTGCTCTCCACAATCTAATGCAAGAGTGTGTAACCCCAATCTATGATAAGACTCCTCTTATTTATAGATATAGGAATAACCCTTCCCTAAACTATTTAGGATTAAGGTTTGTATTATAATTAAACTCCTTTAATTAATAATGCTCCTAATTCAATTAGAAATTCATGGGAGAGTACTTCTATTAATTAATTCCCAATCCCTATTAGGAATTAAATAATAGTAATAGTAATAATAATAATAAGACTCCTCTTATTATATTTAATATTTCCAAAATATTAAATAATAAATATTAAGGTATTTAATTTATTCTATCTCCATAGATTAAATTAAATACACTTAACTTATTATTACAATTATGTCATTTACTTCTTAAATAAATGTTTTCCTTTTGCGGTGTGACCCTTTAGGTTCTCCATATTAAACCGGTTGTGAATAAATCAATTAGAACAATTCTAATCTTATTTAAATAAATAAATTAAACTATTTAATTTATTTAAATAAATAATATTTAGTCTACAATAAGGGTAAGCCCCCTTAGCCATCAACGACTTTCCAGATAATATAGATTTCAACATTAATCACAAAAGAACCTTTGAGTAGATAGTTACAGTACAATTCAATCCTTCTACAATACAATGTCCCAATTAAATATAAGACATGGATTTCCTGTCAAGTCTTATTTTATTTAATTATATGTATTTCGATTCCCAAATGCACAACTCTAATTAATGCAAATTAGAAACTCCTTTCTAATTTCATTCTGCCTTGGCCAAGGACTACTGAGTTATCATTTATCGAATCACATAGGACATTCACATCTTTTACTAGACGAGGTAGATTCTTTGTTGATCATTCACCTATCTCCATGTATAACTAATTATACCCAATCATACCCTTTGATATACCCCAAAGGTCTTAAGGGACATGTCAAAGTATAACTCATCATACACAAGATACTATGATGATCTCAAGTCCAAGGATCACTTGTACAACTATCACTATAGGAATTCCTATTGACAGGCGAGTAAAACTCCATTAGGTATTCCTTAGCGAGCCACGTTTAGTGAACTTATTCTCCAATAAGCACCTACATACTTGCTTTAGTGTCTCCACACAAATGATTATGAGATCAATCATCCTCTTCGTAAGAGCAAGCAACGTATGTACTAATCTATCCGGATTCACTAATCCCCAATTTAGTAATCCAACGATTAGGAACAATTTTAGTTTGTGAGCTATCTTGAATTTAGATCTCATTAGCATGATCACCATCATGATTCTAAAAGCATTGCTCAAAACTATGGGTTTATCACATTTAATATAACAGCACTATGTAGATAATGTAAAATGCCTTTTAAGAAAATCAATTCTTTTATTAATAAATGAATAAGATTACAAAGTATATGCTACATCATATCAAATATGATTGGCTTGTGTGCATACTACTTTCAATCTCCCACTTGCACTAAAGTCAATCGCCATGGTATCTAATACCCATCTTCTCTAAGTGACGATCAAACTGCTGTTGAGTTAAAGCTTTAGTAAATGGATCTGCAATGTTATCTTGAGAGTCCACACGCTCTAGGGTGACATCTCCTCTTTCAATGATCTCTCTAATCAAATGAAACCGCCGCAACACGTGTTTGGATTTCTGATGAGACCTGGGTTCCTTAGCCTGCACAACAACTCCGTTGTTGTCACAAAATAAAGGTACGGCTCCTCTAATGCTAGGAACCACTCCAAGTTTAGTTATGAACTTCTTCATCCAAACAACATCCTTCGCAGCTTCACTTGCAGCTATGTACTCTGCCTCTGTCACCGAATCAGCAACTGTTTGCTGCTTGGAACTTTTCCAACTCACTGCGCCACCGTTTAAGGTAAACACGTACCCTGAAACGGATTTACTGTCATCTTGGTCCGTTTGAAAACTTGAGTCTGTATAGCCCTCTAGTTTCAATTCAGACCCACCGTAGACAAGAAATACATCCTTAGTTCTTCTCAAGTACTTTAGGATGTTTTTCACTGCCTTCCAGTGCTCTTCTCCTGGATTCGACTGATATCTGCTTGTTACACTAAGTGCATGAGCGACATCTGGTCTAGTACATATCATACCGTACATGATAGATCCTATTGCAGAAGCATAAGGAATCTTACTCATATGGTCTCTCTCCTCAGGTGTCTTTGGGGCCTGTTTCTTGGAGAGATGTATTCCATGGCTCATCGGCATGAGACCTCTTTTGGAATCTTCCACGCTAAACCTCTTTAGCATTGAGTCAATGTACTTTCCTTGGGTCAAGCCTAGCATCCTTTTAGATCTATCTCTATAGATCTTTATCCCTAAAATATAGGATGCCTCACCCAAGTCCTTCATGGAGAAGTGTTTAGATTACCAAATTTTGATCGACTGTAGCATAGGAACATCATTCCCTATCAGTAATATGTCATCAACATATAATACAAGGAATGAAACAACGCTCCCACTAATCTTCTTGTACACACATGGTTCATCCTCGTTCTTGATAAAATCAAACCTTTTGATTATCTCATCAAAACGGATGTTCCACCTTCGAGAAACTTGCTTCAATCCATAAATGGATCGTTGTAGCTTACAGACTTGGTTTGTTCCAACCGTTGAAACAAAACCCTCTGGTTGTATCATATATACATTCTCCTCAAGCTCTCCATTGAGGAAGGCCGTTTTCACGTCCATTTGCCAGATCTCGTAGTCATAATAAGCTGCAATCGCAAGCAAAATCCGAATGGACTTGAGCATAGCTACTGGTGAGAAGGTTTCATCATAGTCAACTCCTTGTCTTTGTTTGAAACCTTTTGCAACCAGTCGGGCCTTATAGGTCTCTACCTTGCCATCTGCCCCAATCTTTCTCTTAAAGACCCATTTACACCCAATAGGCTTAATGCCCTCAGGTGGTGAAACCAAAGTCCATACTTGGTTTTCATACATGGAGTCCATCTCGGATTTCATGGCTTCTAGCCATTTCTCTGAGTCTTCACTACTCATAGCCTCTTCGTAAGTCAATGGATCATCATCATCTATGATGCGTACCTCATCATCATCCTCTATGATGAATCCATACCTCTCAGGTATCTTCGGTACTATTCCAGATTTACGAATAGGTAGTTGTACAGTAGGTTCTTCTACTTGGTCAGGTACCTGACTTTGATCCGTAGTATTTTGTGGTTCTTGAACTTCTTCAAGATATATCTTACTCCCACTGACCCCTTCAAGGATAAACTCCTTTTCCAAGAAGGCAGCGTGTTTCGCAACAAACACCTTTTGATCAGTAGGATGATAGAAATAATACCCTGATGTTTCTTTAGGGTATCCCACAAATCTACATTTGTCGGATCTAGTCATCAGCTTATCATGCTCAAACCTTTTGACATAAGCTGGACAACCCCAAGTCTTAACATGCTTAAGATTTCGTTTCCTCCCTGTCCATATCTCATATGGAGTCTTTGGGACGGATTTGGTAGGTACCTTGTTAAGTAGGTATGCAGCCGATTCTAGAGCATAACCCCAGAAGGATACTGGAAGGTCGGTAAAACTCATCATGGAACGAACCATGTCCAACAATGTTCTATTCCTCCTTTCAGATACACCATTCAACTATGGCGTTCCTGGTGGAGTCCATTGTGAGATTATACCATTTTCTTTGAGACAACTTAGAAACTCATTGGTCAAGTATTCAACTCCTCGATCCGATCGAAGAATCTTAATACTCTTACCAGTTTGCTTCTCTACTTCACTTCTGAATTCTTTGAACTTTTCAAACGATTCAGATTTGTATTTCATTAAATACACATATCCAAATCTAGAATGATCATCAGTGAAAGTAATAAAATAAGAATACCCTCCTCGTGCATTCGTTGTCATAGGTCCACATACGTCTGTGTCTACCAACGCTAACAACTCTGTAACTCTTTCTCCTTTTCCACTAAAAGGAGATTTAGTCATCTTACCCATGAGACAAGATTCACAAGTTGGATATGATTCGTAATCAGATAGCTCTAAAAGCCCATCTTTATGCAACGTGGATAATCTTGTTTCATTGATATGACCGAGTCTACAGTGCCACATAAAGGTATAATTAACATCATCTCTTTTTCTTTTCTTAGTTTGTTCAATTTGAAGTATATTTTCATGCAAGTCAAGTATGTAAAGTCCATTCAGTAAATTGCCAACACCATATAAAACATTTTTATTATAAATAGAACAACTGTTGTTCTTTATTATAATATAAAAACCATCCATATCCAATACAGAAATTGAAATAATGTTTCTAATGAGTGTTGGAACATAATAACAATTATTTAAACTAATGAACTTGCCCGAAGGCAGTGCTAAACAATAAGTCCCTACAGCCAATGCAGCAACCTTTGCTCCATTTCCCACTCGTAGGACGACTTCATCCTTGTTCAGCTTCCTACTTCTGCTTAGTCCCTGCATATTATTACATATGTGAGAACTACAGCCGGTATCCAATACCCAAGTAGAATTTTGACTTTCAGAAAAATTAATTTCAATCATGAACAAACCTAGATCGGAAGTCGAAGATTCTCCAAGCTTCTTTTGACCCGCAAGATACTCCTTGCAGTTCCTCTTCCAATGTCCCGGCTTATTGCAATGGTAGCAAATTCCCTTGCTATCTGGATCAGGTTTCTTATTATCCTTTCTTTTCACCTTGCTCTTAGCCTTCTTGTTTTTCTTCTTTTCAGAAGATACCTTGGGCCTCTTCCTTTTCTTGGAAGAATCATCCACTAGTAAGACTTGGTTCTTGTTGGATGAGAAGTGACCTTCAGCAGTTTTCAGCATGTTAAGTAACTCGGGCAAGCTGACGTCCAACTTATTCATGTGAAAATTCACAACAAATTGTGAGAAGGTGTCCGGGAGTGACTGCAAGATCAAATCTTGACTTAACTCCCCATCCATCACGAACCCAAGCTGTCCAAGTTGTTCAATCAGATTGATCATCTTAAGGACATGAGTCTCAACAGCAGTGCCCTCGGTCATACGAGATCGGAAGAGCTCCTTAGATATCTGATATCTAGCAGTCCTACTTTGCTCACCATACAACTCTTTGAAGTGCAGCAATATAGTAGGAGCATCCATAGTTTCATGCTAACGCTGAAGCTCGTTACTCATGGATGCGAGCATGATGCATTGAGCCAAGATTGCATCATCTTGCCACTTTCTAAAAGTAGCAATCTCTTCCTCAGAGGCTGTTTCTGCAACACTTGCAGGGACTGGCGAATTTAGGACATAAGAAATCTTTTCAGCAGTGAGAACAATTCTCAGATTCCTTAACCAGTCCGTGTAATTCGGTCCGGTCAGTTTGTTAGCATCAAGTATGCTACGCAGTGATAGTGAGTTTGATATTTTTAAATTCTGCATGTGAAATAGACAACATTTTAGCATACATTCAATTTATTAATTACCAAAATAAATTAGGTCTTTATTTTAAATTGGTATCTCCCACTATTTTCATCAAACTATATTACCCTCATTATATAGTTCGTCAATTCTAATTAAAGATTTGCTAGTGAGATTAAGGATCCTATTTCAAATGTATATAGCCTTGTGGTGACACAACAAACGATATATAAATAAATAGGTAGACAACTATTGTCAATTACATCACTATGTAACTCCTTGTATTTTGCCTCTTAGATTATTTTGATCCAGTGGTGACACATCCGAATCAAAATTATCCAAGTTAAGTCCAACCTAGCACTTCCATATATTCGAAAGAAAAACACTGTCCTTGTGGTGACACAACAAAACAGCATCGTTCAGTCTATTTATAAGCATCAAATGTGATAAAGCAACATCTTAAATATTTAATACTTGCCTTGTGGTGACACAACAAACTCATATTAAACATTTAATACTCTATTGCTTTACCATGCTAGAAGGCGACGTTCGATATTCCAAATATCTTTGAACGCTTAGGACTTAATATGATTCCTTTGAGGGGTTTGTTATTATTAGTCTCATCTTGATTAGCGCGCATGCACATATATGTATAAAATACGCGTCATATTATTTTACATGCGAAGCATGTTGGATAATATATAATATATATATAGTAAGCATGCACTTATAGAATACTATATTCTACCCGGATTGATTATGGACTTTTATTCTAGTTTGGTTCACTAGAGCCACCAAGTGAACCAAAAGGTCAAACCTAGGGTGCAAGAATTAAATTTAAATATAACTATTACATTTAAACCCGGGCTCCAATACAAACGGGTCTTCATGCGCTCCTTGCTCCTTTGTCTCCAATTCTTCAAAATTAATTCTAACTATTCCTATTACATGAACTATTTATAATAAATAGAAACCTTGATCAGCAGTCAAGGGGAAGTACATAGGAGGGAGATAGAATTTACATTAAGAAAAATTAGAGAAGACGAGGTACACAGACCCCATTTATAAAAACCCACACATTCAAGCATCCACTAAAATAAATCCAATCACACATTGGTCAATAGTCCATAATCAATCCCTATTTATTATCATACATATCTCTATATGTATCAATAAATAACATTCATCTCATTAATAATAAATCCATTCCATATATGCATCGATATCAATTAATGGGCAAAAGTTTTGCTAATATTTAGTTTTGAAACAAAATAAACTCTTTTATTTTAATCAAAAACCAAATCCAAATTAAACTCCTTTAATTTTAGCAATCTGAAATCTTATTCCAGATAAAATAAACTCTTTATTTTAAACTTATATCAATTAAATAAACCATTTATTTTAATTGAAGAAAAAATATTTTTCAGATTCTGCTTACCGGCGCAGCTGCGCCCAGAATAAACTGGGCAACGGCGCAGCTGCGCTGCTCCCCAGAAAAACCGACTCTGGGTTTCGGCGCAGCTGCGCTCCAGAATGAACTGGAGGCAGCGCAGCTGCGCCGCTTCGCTGATTCAGAAAAAATTTTCTGCCCAAAAATTTCAATCCAATCGCATATCAAACATACATGGAATCATCAAAATCGATAATTAGCACAAGATTAGGCTCTGATACCACTGTTAGGTTTGTATATAGCGCGAACATGCAATCAAATTACATAAATAGTGCGGAAGCGCGATAAAATCGGATTTTAAAATTTTATACAAACCATTACCAAGATCAATCCTTGTGCTCAATTAACGATATAAACGAAAGATAAAGAGAATAAGAATTATACCCTCGTAGAACAAAGCTTCCTCGGGTACAAGTTCAACTCCTAGTCCTTCGTGTTCTACTCGAATGCTACGGTGTGATTCCTTCCTTTGATCAACGTTAGCCACCCAAGTGTTTGGCCTCTAGAGGTGATCCACCAAGGAAGAACAAGTATTCAAGAAGTTGGGTATTTGGCAAAACCCTAGTTTCTATCTCTATAGAAATTGCTCTCCACAATCTAATGCAAGAGTGTGTAACCCCAAATTATGATAAGACTCCTCTTATTTATAGATGTAGGAATAACCCTTCCCTAAACTATTTAGGATTAGGGTTTGTATTATAATTAAACTCCTTTAATTAATAATGCTCCTAATCCAATTAGGAATTCATGGGAGAGTACTTCTATTAATTAATTCTCAATCCCTATTAAGAATTAAATAATAGTAATAGTAATAATAATAATAAGACTCCTCTTATTAATTTATATTTAATATTTCCAAAATATTAAATAATAAATATTAAGCTATTTAATTTATTATATCTCCATAGATTAAATTAAATACACTTAACTTATTATTACAATTATGCCATTTACTTCTTAAATAAATATTTTCCTTTTGCGGTGTGACCCTTTAGGTTCTCCATATTAAACCGGTTGTGAATAAATCAATTAGAACAATTCTAATCTTATTTAAATAAATAAATTAAACTATTTAATTCATTTAAATAAATAATATTTATTCTACAATAAGGGTAAACCCCCTTAGCGATCAACGACTTTCCAGATAATAATATAGATTTCAACATTAATCACAAAAGAACCTTTGAGTAGATAGTTACCGTACAATTCAATCCTTCTACCATACAATGTCCCAATTAAATATAAGACATGGATTTACTGTCAAGTCTTATTTTATTTAATTATATGTATTTCGATTCCCAAATGCACAACTCTAATTAATGCAAATTAGAAACTCCTTTCTAATTTCATTCTGCCTTGGCCAAGGACTACTAAGTTATCATTTATCGAATCACATAGGACATTCACATCTTTTACTAGACGAGGTAGATTCTTTGTTGATCATTCACCTATCTCCATGTATAACTAATTATACCCAATCATACCCTTTGATATACCCCAAAGGTCTTAAGGGACATGTCAAAGTATAACTCATCATACACAAGATATTATGATGATCTCAAGTCTAAGGATCACTTGTACAACTATCACTATAGGAATTCCTATTGACTGGCGAGTAAAACTCCATTAGGTATTCCTTAGCGAGCCACGTTCAGTGAACTTATTCTCCAATAAGCACCTACATACTTGCTTTAGTGTCTCCACATAAATGATTATGAGATCAATCATCCTCTTCGTAAGAGCAAGCAACGTATGTACTAATCTATCCGGATTCACTAATCCCCAATTTAGTAATCCAACGATTAGGAACAGTTTTAGTTTGTGAGCTATCTTGAATTTAGATCTCATTAGCATGATCACCATCATGATTCTAAAAGCATTGCTCAAAACTATGGGTTTATCACATTTAATATAACAGCACTATGTAGATAATGTAAAATGCCTTTTAAGAAAATCAATTCTTTTATTAATAAATGAATAAGATTACAAAGTATATGCTACATCATATCAAATATGATTGGCTTGTGTGCATACTACTTTCAGGAATAGCAAGCTAAGCATCTACACCATCTTCACCATCTTCATCTTCAACCTTCAAAGCTTCTAGAGAGAGAAAGAAGTGGGTGTGAGCTAACTTGAAGTAAAGGCTTCGGGAGAACTCAAGGAGGTTGAGGAGAGTTTCTAACAAAGCTCTAAAGGAGTTCTACCATCTAAGAAGTAGCTACAAGAGAAAAAACTTTAACTCAATCCATTCCATTTGATTTGGTTGAGGTTTTTCAAAGTTTTCATGGGTTATAAGCTTTTGTGCTTGTGAGTTAGTTCTTGTGGCAATTCTTGTTGTCTTTGTTTATGTTGGATGTTTATATATGTTGTAAGAGGTTACATAAGCCATTAATAACATCAAAGTGGAACAAAAACACAATAAATCCGTACCTATGCTTAAGGAGGATGAAGAACATGAAGAACAATGAACTTTGGACATGAATATGGACTGTTGGACGAATTTAGAGGACTCTATAGCTATGTTTCCATGTGTATTTAATTTATTTGTTGTTATGGTATTGTAGTTCCATGGGTTACCAAGCTAACCCAACTGGAATCGAGTAAAAAGGTGTTAAAACAAAGATTTGGTGATGATTTTTGTGAAGAACACTTAGAACATTCAAAACAGAGCATGAATTAATACTTTGGCCTAAGATTTGGCCATGTTAATGTTGATGGGTAGCTCTGAATTTTTGATATGTTGTAGCTCTATGTCTTAGGAGTCCATAGAGTCCGGAACAGACCAATTTGAAGGTCTAAAGAAGAAGTTATGAGGATTGGAGTGAAGGAGGGTGAAAATCGCGATGTCTGACATGCTCAGCAGGCCGCTCGCGCGCCCGCACCCACCTCCCGCGCGCCCGTGCACGGCGCGCTGCCGCACGCCGTGCGCCTGGTGCCGCCCACCCGCGTGTGCGCTGCCCGACTCAGATTCAACGTCCGTTGGGAAAATGGCCATAACTTTCTCATACGGACTCGGATTTGGGCGATTCAAGATGATCTGGAAAGCTTAGAGATAGGCCTACAACATCCATTAATTAGAATTAAAATTTATTACTTGGAACAATTTTAAAATTGACCATTTTTAGGGCTGTTATGCAAATAGAAGACGTCGGTCATGCGTGTGGGCATCGTGTAATGCTTCCGATAATAAAAGACATTGTTCTAAGTCCTAAAACATGAATGTTCTGTATTATAATGACACTTAGTATTAACCAATGAGTATTAGATAAATCTAATAGGCGTGCTAGGCGTACACAATTGTGTGTCGCTTTGGTGTTCGAATAGGCAAGTTCAGGCGTACCGACGTACAAACGTCGTAACACCTTAAGTAGTGGGCATAACCTTGTTTAATATTTTATTTCTTATTTGAATGGGACATTATAGAGTTGTATAAATAAATATTTGGTAACTATTATGTGACTAATTGTTATGTGAATGTGTACCTAATTGTGTAGGATATTAAGGAGCGTGTGTTGTAATATTGTAGCAGCGCTTCAAGCAAGTTTCCTAACGCTTGTCTAACCCTTGTGTTGGGCAAGTTTCCCTAACCTTACTCGAATTATATTTTAAGCAGATTTCATATTTTATACAGGTGTTGTATATTGTTACAAGTTTCACGACTCAAATGGAGTTATTACTTTTGAATCATATTAGTGGATTAATTATTGTCAATTACTCCACCTCTAAGATAATTATTAATATTCGCAGTTTATGCATTTGAATTCATTATCTGTTGTTGGATTGTGAAAACGTTTAAGTTCTTCATTCATGAACTGTTTAAGGAAATAGTCTACGCCATTTGTTTCGGCTAGACATGTACAGGTTATTATTTTAAAAGCTATCCAAACTAGTAGTTGGTACGGATTCTTGGACTAAGAGAGCAACCCTTATTAGGGGATTATAATGTGTCGGTTATTCGATGCAGTCAGAGTTAAATATTATGCATATACATGGTGTACAAGAGGCTGATACCCTCGAGTACAACTGACGGGGCCAGGTTTTAAAAGATTTAGTTGAATGATTGACTTTTTGGCCAAAAGTTCATGGTCGGTTGGATCACTCAGCAGTAAATAATCATTATTCATTGTTTCATTTGGACTTTGATTATGTCATTTCAGCTATTTCATCAATGTTCATAAATTGTTGATCTATGCAGCTATTATTCTTATCCATTCATGATATATCTTCATTCTTGCTTTTAAACTTGCTGAGCAAAGTAGTTGCTCACCCTTGCTATATCATGAACCTATTGCAGTTAAGTCGGAGAGTTCCAAAGCGGGCAAAGGCAAAGGAAAGCTTAAGGAATAGTTATATGTACTATCCCGTTATGTAATTGCGGAATAGTTTTGTACTATTAATATATTCTGCGATGTATTTATTTAAGGTTATAGACCATGGGACCGTAGTAAAACCTTTTGTAATGAACGACATATGTTTATTTATTCCGCATTAGTTAATTTTTAGAGGTGTATGAATGTACTTTATCGTGAGCACCAAATTCGAGGTATTGGTACCTGAATTTGGGGGTGTCACAGATTACGTAGCAGTAGTCAACGACCAAGGCAATTTTCTAACTTACATAACTTCGTACATTGTGCAAGTTCCTAATTATCGTTATGATTCTTATATATACAAAATTGTTCTGTTCTTTAGGCAAGTATCTCATCCTTTTCATTTACTTTATGAATTGGATTTGTGTAAGCAAGTATCTTAACTCAATTGTTTATTGTGCAAGTATCTGAACCTACGCATTTATTTTATGCAATAGGTGTATGTATGTAAGTATCCCATCCTTTGCATTTACTTTATGCAATGGATCCATATGTTATGTAAGTATTCTTAAACTTTATTCAAGCTATCTACAAATATCTCGATATTGTCTCATGTGATGTATTTATAATCAAAATTGTTCTATTCTTTGTGAAAGTGTCCTCACTTGTACAAATTGTTATAATTATTATAAATTCGAATTTACTTCGATTCGTTCATTGTTAAAAGTATCTTATTACTAAATTGTTATGACTCGTATTAAAAATTTGCATTCTAAGTTTGGTTATGCAAGTGTCCCCACTTGTATGAACTATTGTACATTATCAATTACCCTTGAATTCGAAATTCGTTGATAAGTTCCGATACATACTATTAAATTTCAGTATGTATACCTAGTTTAAAGATTGTCTAAGCTATTTGTCCTAGCTAGACACAATTTGAAAAGTATATGTCGAATGTTATTGGTTATGATAAAGTCGTCCAACTTAATTGTTTTAGTTAGCACTCCAGACTGAGTATGAACAACCCTAAATGGGAAATTTTATACGCTAAAAGCGGTGAAGAAAATTTTATGCGCCAATGGTGGTGATGTATTATATAGTGTTGATCAATACAGGGCACAACGGGACTAATCATCCTCCGTGTCCGTAAGACCAGACGGTTTACAGATGAATTTTTGTTCAAACCTTTTCAAAAATAAAAAATAACAGTTCATGGTCTTTTGACCACTCACTATTCAAAAGTCGCTCAGTTGTTTCAAAAATCTTAAAATAATTTGATCTGTTGTTAAGAATGTTTTTAAATGACTTCACCACTATTGATTCGTGGTAGAAGTAGTCCTCAAAGAAAACATTTACTTCTTTCAGCGCATTATTATTAATTATTATTACTTGCTGAGCAATTGAATGCTCATTCTTGCTTTGACTTAAATGTTTTCAGCTAAGTGTGATCGACCAGAAGGCTCTGGCAAAGACAAGGGCAAAGGAAAGCTCAAGGATTAGGTTTCAAGGTGTTATCTGTAATGATTAGTCTTTTGTATTGTGATCATATATATTATGTAACATGTAAAGAATGTAATTAAAGGTTGTCATACCTGGGGAGTAGACAACTCTGATATAAATATTAAGTTTGTAATTTATTAAACAGCTCAAAGAAATAGTATCGTGATGCACCAAGTACGGGTTTCAAGTACCCGAATTTGGGGGCGCCACATCCACAATACCTCTAGGATATGTAACCGGCCTATCTGCAAGCTGAAGAGAGATATTGGTTGGTTTCAGTGTAGGTAGACCCAACTGGACATATATCGATAAGGGCATGAGGTTGATGCTAGCACCCAAATCACACAAACATTTGTTGATTGATAAGCTACCAATAGTGCAAGGAATAGTGAAACTACTAGGATCTTTTAATTTTGGTGGCAACTTCTTTTGCAATATAGCACTACATTCTTCAGTTAACACTACTGTTTCATAATCCTCTAGCTTTTTCTTCCTTGACATAATTCCTTTCATGAACTTGGCATAACTTGGCATCTGCTCTAAAGCTTCCGCAAATGGTATGTTGATTTGTAGCTTCTTAAAAACTTCAAGGAATTTGGAGAACTGTTTGTTTAATTTCTGCTTCTAAAGTCTCTGTGGATATGGAACTAGAGGGTATACTGCAGATTGATTTGCTTTCTCATTTTCTTTCAGCTCAGTTTCCGTTTTCTTTTCTTTCTCTGCAAATTTTCTACAGAAATTGTGACTGGAGAAGGGCGCGGTCGCGCTGCCTCTCCTTGTATTTCAGGTGCGGCCACGCTGCTCGGCTGAAGTTGTTTTCCACTTCTAAGTGTGACAGCTTGACATTGCTCCTTACCATCTCTCTTTGGGTTAACTTCTGTGTTACTTGGCAACGATACTTGAGGCCGATTGTTCAAAATATTGGCCATCTGACCCACTTAATTCTCCAGATTTCTGATGGTAGCTGCTTGACTCTTTGCCAACACATTATTACTCGCCATATACTTCATCAACAGCTCTTCCAAATCTAGTTTCTTTTCTTGTTGCGGATGTGTAGCTACTTGTTGATGTTGATTAGGAAATCCAGGGGGATATGATGATCTAGGAGTTTGCTGATAATTTTGATTGTTGCTACATGACAAATTAGGGTGATTCATTGCCCCCGAATTGTAAGTGTTTTGGTAAGGATTTGGAGGTCGTTGGTAGCTACCCACAAACTGCACTGCTTCAGGATTAATGGGACAATAATCTATATGATGTGATCCCGCGCATAGCTCACAAACATAAGCAACTTGTTGAGTTTTTGACTCTGCTATAGCATCGATCTTCTTAGACATAGCTGCCATCTGAGCTGCTAATGTTGTGACTGCGTCAACTTCTAATACCCCGACTACCTTGTAATGATTATTCCTCGCAGTTGGCTATTGATAGTTATTTGCTGCCATTGTCTCCAATAATTCAAAAGCCTCATCAAACTTTTTATCCATAAGTGCTCCTCCCACGGCTACATCTATGCTGGATCGAGTATTACCACTTAACCCATTATAGAACGTCTCCTGTAGCCACTTGGGTAGTCCATGGTGCGGGCATCTTCTCATAAGTCCTTGAACCTCTCCCAAGTCTCATACAGTGACTCTCTATGTTGTTGCTCATAAGTAGAAATCTCGTTCCTCAATTTGGCAGTTTTAGCTGGCGGAAAGAATTTCGCAAGAAATTTCTGAGCTAAGTCATCCCAGGTCGTGATGGATCCCGGCGGAAGCGAATGCAGCCAACTCTTAGCTTTATTCCTCAAAGTGAATGGGAATAGATGTAGTCTAACTGCATCATCCGAAACATTGTGATATTTGAATGTATCGCAAATCTCAAGAAAACTCACTAAATGTGCATTCGGATCATCAGTGGCCAATCCCCCAAACTGCACCGAATTTTGGATCATCTGAATTATTCCCGGTTTAATCTCAAAAGTGTTTGTAGTGATAGCTGGCCTCGTGATGCTTGACTTGATCTTATCTATCTTAAGCATGGCATATTCCCTCAATGATTTCTGCTCTTCGTTATCCATGTTCACTTTCTCGATTGTCTCTTTACAAAATTTTCTCAACTGGCGTAACTTATTTTCAAGATCGTCCTCACACTGCACAAGTTCCGGCTGTTTTAATCGCGTTTGCATAAACGAACTGAGATCACCTGAAACAGGAAGTACCAAGAAAAATAAAAACAAAGTTTAACTAAAACGGAATTAATAAAATTGATACTTGAAATTAATAAACACCTATTTTCCCCGGCAACGACGCCAAAAACTTGTTTGCCTAAATCTATACTAGCAAAATACGCAAGTATACGCAGTCCACAAGTAATAAAGTGAAAGTAGAGTATCATCCCACGGAGAAAAACTGAGCTTATAATGACAAATTTCAATCCTAAATTATTCCAATTTTATTAAACAAATGATCAAAGATTTCTGAATTTCTGAATTTGACTAATTAATTCTAATTTAACTACTACCATAAGTTTGAAAACAAATTTTAAAGGCCTAAGACTACAACTTCACTTATTGTTTCACTTTGCTCAACACACTTCCCTTTGGATTATGCTAATTATTTTGGATTGCTAATCGAGAACTCATCAGTATTTATGACCATCTCTCAATGTTTCATAAACAACTCAACTCAAATCCACAAATGATAGATTCAAGATAATCAACCTAGTTAACTAATCCACTATATCTCTATGGGAATTACAATTAAAAAGGATTTAAAATTCAGGTTCCCTATCAGATTACATGTGGTGAATAGGTACATTTCTATCCTAAACACAAATTATGAATTTCAACGAGAAACAGAATGCACAATCACATGCTATTATGGTCAGATCTAAACCTATACTTCATCTCTCGAGTTCATATAGATTTTCCCGGTAATTATTGGTCAAATAATTAAGCAATTATGCATAAACCATAATAGACAATCCAATAATAACTAATCATAATTATCCAGGAAGCATGTCAATCAAAATCACACAATAAGATCCATTATAGCCTTAAAAAGAAATTTAGTTCATAATTAAACTAGAATCCATCATCCACAAATTTAATATCATTCAAAAGTCAAAATAAAAGAAAGAGAGAAAAGAACAAAAACTGATGAGTAATCCTTGAATCTCTCTCTAGCTCCTGCTTTGATTTCCTCCTGCTAGCAACTTGCTTCAAGTCTTCACAATTTGCTCCAAAACTAGGGTTTTCTCAAAATAAGTTCAACTCCCTTAAAATTGACTTAAAACAACTATTTATAATATCTGATAAAAATCCTAACTAATCTAAAAGTCTGAAAACCAATTACACATCAAGTTACTTTAATTAATTGAAAAGTCAAATCTGGTCAACTCCCGAACTGGCGCGGCCGCGCTTGGAATAAGCTTGATTGGGGCACAGCCGCGCTACACTGGCAGGCAATTCTTTTTCAACTCTGGAGACCGGCGCGGTCGCACTGCTCCTTAGGTCATTTTGGGCGCGGCCGCACTGCACTGATTTCCTGCAACTCTACATCTGCAACTGTTGATTCCACTCAATTCTCGCCCAGTCAATCCCCAACATGTGCAACCTACAAAAACACATAAAATGCATGAAAAATAACTACAATCCAAGGAAATAGACAATAATCTGCATTCATTGGTGTCCGATTCGTAGGTATAAAACCTACTTATCATGACTATACAAACCCGACTATAAGTATGTTATAGAATATGAACCCTTGCAATTTGAAAAAGATTTATCTTACGAAGAAGTGTCTGTTCAGATAGTTGACAGGAAAGAGCAAGTACTCAGAAATAAAGTTATACCTTCTATTAAGGTAATTTGCAGGAACCACAACGCTGAAGAAGCTACGTGGGAACTCGAAGATCATATGATGAAAAATTATCCTCAGTTATTTGCTTGTCTATGTGTAGCGATTCTGAGGACAGAATCTTTGTAAGGAGAGAAGAATGTAATGGGACAAATTAATTGAATCGTGATTCTAGGGACAAAATCCTTTTAATGGGGGAAAATGTAACGAACGAGATTTTTATATTTGATCTTTAAATATTTATTGAATTAAATAAATATTAGTGTTGATTTATTTATTGAGTTAAATAAATATTTGACGAAATTGTTGTAGATTAATTTAATTAAATGTGTTATATTGATTAAATTAATGTGAAACAATTTTATAGTGTAAAGTGTGAATTTAATTGGGATAATTAAATTAAATGAGTTGTTTAATAGTTGTTATGTTGTTCTAATTAATTTAATAATTAAGTAGATATTTATTGATTTGTCATAATTAAATAAATGAGAATTTTAATTATGTGATAATTTGATTTAATGAGTAGTAGTGGCTTTTATTTAATTAAAATTAAATAATATAATTTGATTAATTAAAGTGTGACAAATAAACTATATAATAAACAAGTTAATTAAAATAAACTAAAAACGAGTTTTTAAGTAACAAACCAAACATGGCCTTAAGAACATGGGAGCAGTTAAAGCCATTATGTGATTAACTGACACCCATATACTCATCAGTTATTTTATATGTATTATCAGTATTATTATTTTCCTAAGTCTAAAGTCAATGAAATATAGAGAGTTTTGAGAGAATTTGAGATTTAGGAAGAAGTTTGGAGAATTGGAAGAAGAGTTCCTATCATCTTGCATAGTCTAAACAACTAATCAAAGGTAATTTCTTGAATTCAAGTTTTAATTTACGTTCTTGAGTTTTCTCCATGATAGTTAAACTGAGTTCTATGTAAATTGATTTTAATGGCTAAATTGTTAAGAACTTGATGTTCGATGTTTGATAATATGCGTAATCTGTTTTATATGATTTGTATGTGATTTAGAGTAATCAAATTCATGAGATTACGTTTGAATTAGAGTTTTGAAGTTTATAGAGAAATAATACTTGAATATGGCTTAATTAAACGGTAAATTGATGATTGATTATGTTTATACATGTAGATACGAAAAGAACGAAACTTAAACGGACTGATTTGGTGTTATAACGAATATGTAATGTGTGATTTCATGAAATTCGACGAAACTTTGAAAAATAGCAAAAACATGAAAATTATGAGTTCAAATTCAGTTGTTGAGTTGTTTAAGTTGATAAAATCATGCTCTAATTGTTGGGTTATGTTTCTGTAAAGTCTAAAATTGATGGGCAGCCTTAGATTTGTTGTTTGAGCAAAGCTTTGGCCAAATTTGGTTTTTTCTGTGTTTTTCGCGAAGTTCAGGAACTGGTTCTGCATTGCGGCGCTGCAGCGCTGGTGCATAGTGTAATCCTGGCGGTGCAGCGCCGGTCCGGGTCAGGCCAGCGTCGCAGCGCCGGCACAAGGTCAAATCTTGGCGCCGCAGCGCCGGACCGGGTTAACCGGGTCGGGTCAACCGGGTCGGGTCAAAAACCCAGGAAATAAAAAATTTTCAGACTTTGAAATAAAATAATTTCACATATATGATGCAATATGATAAGTATGTAAAAGAATAACAATAGTTTAAGAGTATAGGTTTAAGTTATGTTTTCGGAAGTGATCAATCGTTTAATAAATGAAGTAATTAGTTGAGCTATGAATATTAATTGTTCAATGTGACTTGAATGTATAGGTCACTCAAAGAGCAAGTAGATAATATTAATTGTAGCAGACGTGTCAGGCAAGTATCTTATCCTTAACTTATTACTATTACGCAAGTTTTCTATTTCTGACTCGTTATCGATATGCAAAGCTCTATAACTCTAATTTCATTGAGCAAGTTCATAAATTCTGTTCTTATATTGAGCAAGTTTCTTACTCTTATTTATTCAAGTTTATAATTCTGAATGAGATGTTCTAATTTCTTTAAAGTAATACCTCGGTTATTCAATGTTTATTCAGTTGTATTTATTGAGATTCAAACTTCAATTTAAATATTATTTACATTACTGTATTGAAACCTTGATGGCTAACGAACCCTCTTTGATTCAACTAGTCCATAGTTGATGAGCGTTCTAAATTCTAGAACTACTGTTGAAGCTTATCCAAACCGAACTTCCTTCGGTGAGGACTCTTATGTCAAAACTGAGACGAACAACCCTATTATAGGGGATTATATTACGCGATAGTGTTAAGATGTTATGCACATACATGGTACGAATGGCTGATTTGAAAGTAGTATGCACACAAGCCAATCATATTTGATATGATATAGCATATACTTTGTAATCTTATTCATTTATTTAATAAAGGAATTGATTTTTATTAAAAGGCATTTTATATTATCTACATGGTGCTGTTATATTAAATGTGATAAACCCATAGTTTTGAGCAATGCTTTTAGAATCATGATGGTGATCATGCTAATGAGATCTAAATTCAAGATAGCTCACAAACTAAAATTGTTCCTAATCGTTGGATTACTAAATTGGGGATTAATGAATCCGGATAGATTAGTACATACGTTGCTTGCTCTTATGAAGAGGATGATTGATCTCATAATCATTTGTGTGGAGACACTAAAGCAAGTATGTAGGTGCTTATTGGAGAATAAGTTCACTGAACGTGACTCGCTAAGGAATACCTAATGGAGTTTTACTCGGCTGTCAATAGGAATTCCTCTAGTGATAGTAGTACAAGTGATCCTTAGACTTGAGATCATCATAGTATCTTGTGTATGATAAGTTATACTTTGACATGTCCCTTAAGACCTTTAGGGTATATCAAAGGGTATGATTGGGTATAATAAGTTGTACATGGAGATAGGTGAATGATCAACAAAGAATCTACCACGTCTAGTAAAAGATGTGAATGTCCTATGTGATTCGATAAATGATAAACTCAGTAGTCCTGGGCCAAGGCAGAATGAAATTAGAAAGGAGTTTCTAATTTGCATTATTTAGAGTTGTGCATTTGGGAATCGAAATACATATAATTAAATAAAATAAGACTTGACAGAAATTCCATGTCTTATATTTAATTGGGACATTGTATGGTAGAAGGATTGAATTGTACGGTAACTATTTACTCAAAAGTTCTTTTGTGATTAATGTTGAAATCTATATTATCTGGAAAGTCGTTGATCGCTAAGGGGGCTTACCCTTATTGTAGAATAAATATTATTTATTTAAATAAATTAAATAGTTTAATTTATTTATTTAAATAAGATTAGAATTGTTCTAATTGATTTATTCACAACCGGTTTAATATGGAGAACCTAAAGGGTCACACCGCAAAAGAAAAATATTTATTTAAGAAGTTAATGGCATAATTGTAATAATAAGTTAAGTGTATTTAATTTAATCTATGGAGATAGAATAAATTAAATAGCTTAATATTTATTATTTAATATTTTGGAAATATTAAATATAAATTAATAAGAGGAGTCTTATTATTATTATTACTATTACTATTATTTAATTCCTAATAGGGATTGGGAATTAATTAATATTACTATTATTTAATTCCTAATAGGGATTGGGAATTAATTAATATTACTATTATTTAATTCCTAATAGGGATTGTGAATTAATTAATAGAAGTACTCTCTCTCTCATTAATTCCTAATTGGATTAGGAATATAATTAAAGGAGTTTAATTAAAATAGAAACCCTAATCCTAAATAGTTTAGAGAAGGGGTTTCCTACATCTATAAATAAGAGAAGTCTTATCATAGATTAGGGTTACACACTCTTACATTAGATTGTGGAGAGTACTTACAATTTCTATAGAGATAGAAACTAGGGTTTTGCCAAACACCCAACTTCTTGAATATTTGTTCTTCCTTGGTGGATCACCTCTAGAGGCCAAAAACTTGGGTGGCTAACATTGATCAAAGGAAAGAATCACACCGTTGAATTCAAGGAGAACGCGAAGGAATTGGAGTTGAACTTGTACCTGAGGAAGCTAGAATTCTACAAGGGTATAATTATTATTCTCTATCTCTTTCGTTTAATTAATAATTGTGCATAAAGAACGATCATGGTGATGGTTTGTATAAAAATTTTAAAATCCGTTTTTGTCGCGCTTCCGCTCTATTTATGTAATCTGATTGCATGTTTGCGTTACATACAAACCTAACAGTGGTATCAAGAGACAATCTTTATGCGAATTATTAATTGTTTTGATTCTATTTATATATGGGTATGTATTTAGAATAATTTATTGGGCATAATTAGTTGTGTAAAATTATTATTTTATGAAAAACGAAATCACTTGATTTAATTAAATGAGTGATTAGTAATGGATTACACATGTGTGTGTGTGTGTGTGTATATATATATATATATATATATATATATACACACATATCACGTGATTACATTAAATCATATACTATATGATTACATATATATATATATATAATATATGTAATCACGTGATTATATATATATAATATATACCGTGGTTATAAATATATATATATAATATTCTTAATAATTTTATAATTAAAATAAAGAGTTTATTTTAATCTTGAAATTGGATTTCATGCAACTTAAAATTGCCCATTAAATGATACTCATATATGTATAGAATGATTTTATTATTCATGAGATGAATGTTATTTATTGATACATATAGAGATATGTATGATAATAAATAGGGATTGATTATGGATTATTGACCAATGTGTGATTGGAATTATTTTAGAGGATGCTTGAATGTATGGGTTTTTATAAATGGGGTCTGCGTACCTCGTCTTCTCTAATTTTTCTTAATGTAAATTCTATCTCCCTCCTATGTACTTCCCCTTGACTGCTGATCAAGGTTTCTATTTATTTGAAATAGTTTATGTAATAGGATTAGTTAGAATTATTTTTGAAGAATTGGAGACCAAGGAGTAAGGAGCGCTTGAAGACCCGTTTGTAATGGAGCCCGGGATTTAAATGTAATAGTTATATTTAAATTTAATCCTTGCACCCTAGGTTTGACCTTTGGTTCACTTGGTGGCTCTAGTGAACCAAACTAGAATAAAAGTCCATAATCAATCCGGGTAGAATATAGTATTCTATATGTGCATGCTTAGTATATATATATTATATATTATCCCACATGCTTCGCATGTCAAATAATATGACGCGTATTTTATATATATATGTGCATGCGCGCTAAACAAGATGAGACTAATAATAACAAATCCCTCAAAGTAATTATATTAAGTCCTAAGCGTTCAAAGATATTTAGAATATCGAACGTCGCCTTCTAGCATGGTAAAGCGATAGAGTATTAAATATTTAATATGAGTTTGTTGTGTCACACAAGGCAAGTATTAAATATTTAAGATGTTGCTTTATCACATTTGATGCTTATACATAGACTGAACGATACTGTTTTGTTGTGTCACACAAGGACAGTGTTTTTTCTTTCGAATATATGGAAGTGCTAGGTTGGACTTAACTTAGATAATTTTGATTCGGATGTGTCACACTTGATCAAAATAATCTAAGAGGCAAAATACAAGGAGTTACATAGTGATGTAATTGACAATAGTTGTCTACCTATTTATTTATATATAGTTTGTTGTGTCACACAAGGCTATATACATTTGAAATGGGATCCTTATTCTCACTAGCAAATCTTTAATTAGATTTGCCGAACTATATAATGAGGGTAATATAGTTTGATGAAAATAGTGGGAGATACCAATTTAAAATAAAGACCTAATTTATTTTGGTAATTAATTAAATGAATGTATGCTAAAATGTTGTCTATTTCACATGCAGAATTTAAAAAATGTCAAACTCACTATCACTACTGCGTAGCATACTTGATGCTAACAGACTGACCGGACCGAATTACACGGACTGGTTAAGGAATCTGAGAATTGTTCTCACTGCTGAAAAGATTTCTTATGTCCTAAATTCGCCAAGTCCCTGCAAATGTTGCAGAAACAGCCTCTGAGGAAGAGATTGCTACTTTCAGAAAGTGGCAAGATGATGCAATCTTGGCTCAATGCATCATGCTCGCATCCATGAGTAACGAGCTTCAGCGTCAGCATGAAACTATGGATGCTCCTACTATATTGTTGCACCTCAAAGAGTTGTATGGTGAGCAAAGTAGGACTGCTAGATATCAGATATCTAAGGAGCTCTTCCGATCTCGTATGACCGAGGGCACTGCTGTTGAGACTCATGTCCTTAAGATGATCAATTTGATTGAACAACTTGGACAGCTTGGGTTCGTGATGGACGGGGAGTTAAGTCAAGATTTGATCTTGCAGTCACTCCCGGACACCTTCTCACAATTTGTTGTGAATTTTCACATGAATAAGTTGGACGACAGCTTGCCTGAGTTACTTAACATGCTGAAAACTGCTGAAGGTCACTTATCATCCAATAAGAACCAAGTCTTACTAGTGGATGATTCTTCCAAGAAAAGGAAGAGGCCCAAGGTATCTTCTCAAAAGAAGAAAAACAAGAAGGCTAAGGGCAAGGCGAAAATCAAGGATAAAAAGAAACCTGATCCAGATAGCAAAGGAATTTGCAACCATTGCAATAAGCCGGGACACTGGAAGAGGAACTGCAAGGAGTATCTTGCGGATCAAAAGCAGAAGAAGCTTGGAGAAGCTTCGAATTCCGATCTAGGTTTGTTCATGATTGAAATTAATTTTTCTGAAAGTCAAAATTCTACTTGGGTATTGGATACCGGCTGTGGTTCTCACATATGTAATAATATGCAGGGACTAAGCAGAAGTAGAAAGCTGAACAAGGATGAAGTCGTCCTACGAGTGGGAAATAGAGCAAAGGTTGCTGCATTAGCTGTAGGGACTTATTGTTTAGCACTGCCTTCGGGAAAGTTCATTAGTTTAAATAATTGTTATTATGTTCCGACACTCATTAGAAACATTATTTCAATTTCTGTATTGGATATGGATGGTTTTGATATTATAATAAAGAACAACAGTTGTTCTATTTATAATAAAAATGTTTTATATGGTGTTGGGAACCTACTGAATGGACTTTATATACTTGACTTGCATGAAAATATACTTCAAATTGAACAAACTAAGAAAAGAAAAAGAGATGATGTTAATTATACCTTTATGTGGCACTGTAGACTCGGTCATATCAATAAAACAAGATATGGGTATGTATTTAGTGTTAGGTTTGTATGTAACGCGAGCATGCAATCAAATTACATAAATATAGCGGAAGCGCGACAAAACGGATTTTAATTTTTTTATACAAACCATCACCATGATCGTTCTTTATGCACAATTATTAATTAAACGAAAGAGATTGAGAATAAGAATTATACCCTTGTAGAATTCTAGCTTCCTCAGGTACAAGTTCAACTCCAATTCCTTCGCGTTCTCCTTGAATTCAACGGTGTGATTCTTTCCTTTGATCAATGTTAGCCACCCAAGTGTTTGGCCTCTAGAGGTGATCCACCAAGGAATAATACCTATTCAAGAAGATGGGTGTTTGGCAAAACCCTAGTTTTCTATCTCTATAGAAATTGTAAGTACTCTCCACAATCTAATGCAAGAGTGTGTAACACTAATCTATGATAAGACTTCTCTTATTTATAGATGTAGGAAAACCCCTTCCCTAAACTATTTAGGATTAGGGTTTCTATTTTAATTAAACTCCTTTAATTATATTCCTAATCCAATTAGGAATTAATGAGAGAGAGTACTTCTATTAATTAATTCTCAATCCCTATTAGGAATTAAATAATAGTTATATTAATTAATTCCCAATCCCTATTAGGAATTAAATAATAGTAATATTAATTAATTCTCAATCCCTATTAGGAATTAAATAATAGTAATAGTAATAATAATAATAAGACTCCTCTTATTAATTTATATTTAATATTTCCAAAATATTAAATAATAAATATTAAGCTATTTAATTTATTCTATCTCCATAGATTAAATTAAATACACTTAACTTATTATTACAATTATGCCATTTACTTCTTAAATAAATATTTTCCTTTTGCGGTGTGACCCTTTAGGTTCTCCATATTAAACCGGTTGTGAATAAATCAATTAGAACAATTCTAATCTTATTTAAATAAATAAATTAAACTATTTAATTTATTTAAATAAATAATATTTATTCTACAATAAGGGTAAGCCCCCTTAGCGATCAACGACTTTCCAGATAATATAGATTTCAACATTAATCACAAAAGAACCTTTGAGTAAATAGTTACCGTACAATTCAATCCTTCTACCATACAATGTCCCAATTAAATATAAGACATGGAATTTCTGTCAAGTCTTATTTTATTTAATTATATGTATTTCGATTCCCAAATGCACAACTCTAAATAATGCAAATTAGAAACTCCTTTCTAATTTCATTCTGCCTTGGCCAAGGACTACTGAGTTATCATTTATCGAATCACATAGGACATTCACATCTTTTACTAGACGTGGTAGATTCTTTGTTGATCATTCACCTATCTCCATGTACAACTTATTATACCCAATCATACCCTTTGATATACTCTAAAGGTCTTAAGGGACATGTCAAAGTATAACTTATCATACACAAGATACTATGATGATCTCAAGTCTAAGGATAACTTGTACTACTATCACTAGAGGAACTCCTATTGACAGCCGAGTAAAACTCCATTAGGTATTCCTTAGCGAGTCACGTTCAGTGAACTTATTCTCCAATAAGCACCTACATACTTGCTTTAGTGTCTCCACACAAATGATTATGAGATCAATCATCCTCTTTATAAGAGCAAGCAACGTATGTACTAATCTATCCGGATTCACTAATCCCCAATTTAGTAATCCAACGATTAGGAACAATTTTAGTTTGTGAGCTATCTTGAATTTAGATCTCATTAGCATGATCACCATCATGATTCTAAAAGCATTGCTCAAAACTATGGGTTTATCACATTTAATATAACAACACCATGTAGATAATATAAAATGTCTTTTAATAAAAATCAATTCCTTTATTAAATAAATGAATAAGATTACAAAGTATATACTACATCATATCAAATATGATTGGCTTGTGTGCATACTACTTTCAATCTCCCACTTGCACTAAAGCCAATCGCCATGGTATCTAATACCCATCTTCTCTAAGTGACGATCAAACTGCTGTTGAGTTAAAGCTTTAGTAAATGGATCTGCAATGTTGTCTTGAGAGTCCACACGCTCCAGGGTGACATCTCCTCTTTCAATGATCTCTCTAATCAAATGAAACCGTCGCAACACGTGTTTGGATTTCTGATGAGACCTGGGTTCCTTAGCCTGCGCATCAGCTCCGTTGTTGTCACAGAATAAAGGTACGGCTCCTCTAATGCTAGGAACCACTCCAAGTTCAGTTATGAACTTCTTCATCCAAACAGCTTCCTTTGCAGCTTCACTTGCAGCTATGTACTCTGCCTCTGTCACTGAATCAGCAACTGTTTGCTGCTTGGAACTCTTCCAACTCACTGCGCCACCGTTTAAGGTAAACACGTACCCTGAAACGGATTTACTGTCATCTTGGTCCGTTTGAAAACTTGAGTCTGTATAGCCCTCTAGTTTCAATTCAGACCCACCGTAGACAAGAAATACATCCTTAGTTCTTCTCAAGTACTTTAGGATGTTTTTCACTGCCTTCCAGTGCTCTTCTCCTGGATTCGACTGATATCTGCTTGTTACACTAAGTGCATGAGCGACATCTGGTCTAGTACATATCATACCGTACATGATAGATCCTATTGCAGAAGCATAAGGAATCTTACTCATACGGTCTCTCTCCTCAGGTGTCTTTGAGGCCTGTTTCTTGGAGAGATGTATTCCATGGCTCATCGACATGAGACCTCTCTTGGAATCTTCCATGCTAAACTTCTTTAGCATCGAGTCAATGTACTTTCCTTGGGTCAAGCCCAGCATCCTTTTAGATCTATCTCTATAGATCTTTATCCCCAAAATATAGGATGCCTCACCCAAGTCCTTCATGGAGAAGTGTTTAGATAACCAAATTTTGATCGACTGTAGCATAGGAACATCATTCCCTATCAATAATATGTCATCAACATATAATACAAGGAATGAAACAGCGCTCCCACTAACCTTCTTGTACACACAAGGTTCATCCTCATTTTTGATAAAATCAAACCTTTTGATTATCTCATCAAAACGGATGTTCCACCTTCGAGAAGCTTGCTTCAATCCATAAATGGATCGTTGTAGCTTACAGACTTGGTTTGTTCCAATCGTTGAAACAAAACCCTCTGGCTGTATCATATATACATTCTCCTCAAGCTCTCCATTGAGGAAGGCCGTTTTCACGTCCATTTGCCAGATCTCGTAGTCATAATAAGCTGCAATTGCAAGCAAAATCCGAATAGACTTGAGCATAGCTACTGGCGAGAAGGTTTCATCATAGTCAACTCCTTGTCTTTGTTTGAAACCTTTTGCAACCAGTCGGGCCTTATAGGTCTCTACCTTGCCATCTGCCCCAGTCTTTCTCTTAAAGACCCATTTACACCCAATAGGCTTAATGCCCTCAGGTGGTGAAACCAAAGTCCATACTTGGTTTTCATACATGGAGTCCATCTCGGATTTCATGGCTTCTAGCCATTTCTCTGAGTCATTACTACTCATAGCCTCTTCGTAAGTCAATGGATCATCATCATCTATGATGCGTACCTCATCATCATCCTCTATGATGAATCCATACCTCTCAGGTATCTTCGGTACTCTTCCAGATTTACGAATAGGTAATGGTACAGTAGGTTCTTCTACTTGGTCAGGTACCTGACTTTGATCCGTAGTATTTTGTGGTTCTTGAACTTCTTCAAGATATATCTTACTCCCACTGACCCCTTCGAGGATAAACTCCTTTTCCAAGAAGGCAGCGTGTTTCGCTACAAACACCTTTTGATCATTGGGATGATAGAAATAATACCCTACAGTTTCTTTAGGGTATCCCACAAATCTACACTTGTCGGATCTAGTCTTTAGCTTATCTTGTTCAAACCTTTTGACATAAGCTGGACAACCCCAAGTCTTAACATACTTAAGATTTGGTTTCCTCCCTGCCCATATCTCATATGGGGTCTTTGGGATGGATTTGGTAGGTACCTTGTTAAGTAGATATGCAGCCATTTCTAGGGCATAACCCCAGAATGATACTGGAAGGTCGGTAAAACTCATCATGGAACGAACCATGTCCAATAATGTTTGATTTCTCCTTTCAGATACACCATTCAACTGTGGCGTTCCTGGTGGAGTCCATTGTGAGATTATACCATTTTCTTTGAGACAATTGAGAAACTCATTGGTCAAGTATTCCCCTCCTCGATCCGATCGAAGAATCTTAATACTTTTACCAGTTTGTTTCTCTACTTCACTTCTGAATTCTTTGAACTTTTCAAACGATTCAGATTTGTATTTCATTAAATACACATATCCAAATCTAGAATGATCATCAGTGAAAGTAATAAAATAAGAATACCCTCCTCGTGCATTCGTTGTCATAGGTCCACAAACGTCTGTGTGTACCAACGCTAACAACTCTGTAACTCTTTCTCCTTTTCCACTAAAAGGAGATTTAGTCATCTTACCCATGAGACAAGATTCACAAGTTGGATATGATTCATAATCAGATAGCTCTAAAAGCCCATCTTTATGCAACTTGGTTAATCTTGTTTCATTGATATGACCGAGTCTACAGTGCCACATAAAGGTATAATTAACATCATCTCTTTTTCTTTTCTTAGTTTGTTCAATTTGAAGTATATTTTCATGCAAGTCAAGTATATAAAGTCCATTCAGTAGGTTCCCAACACCATATAAAACATTTTTATTATAAATAGAACAACTGTTGTTCTTTATTATAATATCAAAACCATCCATATCCAATACATAAATTGAAATAATGTTTCTAATGAGTGTCGGAACATAATAACAATTATTTAAACTAATGAACTTTCCCGAAGGCAGTGCTAAACAATAAGTCCCTACAGCTAATGCAGCAACCTTTGCTCCATTTCCCACTCGTAGGACGACTTCATCCTTGTTCAGCTTTCTACTTCTGCTTAGTCCCTGCATATTATTACATATGTGAGAACCACAACCGGTATCCAATACCCAAGTAGAATTTTGACTTTCAGAAAAATTAATTTCAATCATGAACAAACCTAGATCAGAAGTCGAAGCTTCTCCAAGCTTCTTTTGGTCCGCAAGATACTGCTTGCAGTTCCTCTTCCAATGTCCCGGCTTGTTGCAGTGGTAGCAAACTCCTTTGCTATCTGGATCAGGTTTCTTCTTATCCTTTCTCTTCGCCTTGCCCTTAGCCTTCTTGTCTTTCTTCTTTTCAGAAGATACCTTGGGCCTCTTCCTTTTCTTGGAAGAATCATCCACCAGTAAGACTTGGTTCTTGTTGGATGAGAAGTGACCTTCAGCTGTTTTCAACATGTTAAGTAACTCAGGCAAGCTGACGTCCAACTTATTCATGTGAAAATTCACAACAAATTGTGAGAAGGTGTCCGGGAGTGACTGCAAGATCAAATCTTGGCTTAACTCCCCATCCATCACGAACCCAAGTTGTCCAAGTTGTTCAATCAGATTGATCATCTTAAGGACATGAGTCTCAACAGCAGTGCCCTCAGTCATACGAGATCGGAAGAGCTCCTTAGATATCTGATATCTAGCAGTCCTACTTTGCTCACCATACAACTCTTTGAGGTGCAGCAATATAGTAGGAGCATCCATAGTTTCATGCTGACGCTGAAGCTCGTTACTCATGGATGCGAGCATGATGCATTGAGCCAAGATTGCATCATCTTGCCACTTTCTAAAAGTAGCAATCTCTTCCTCAGAGGCTGTTTCTGCAATATTTGCAGGGACTGGCGAATTTAGGACATAAGAAATCTTTTCAGCAGTGAGAACAATTCTCAGATTCCTTAACCAGTCCGTGTAATTCGGTCCGGTCAGTTTGTTAGCATCAAGTATGCTACGCAGTGATAGTGAGTTTGACATTTTTTAAATTCTGCATGTGAAATAGACAACATTTTAGCATACATTCATTTAATTAATTACCAAAATAAATTAGGTCTTTATTTTAAATTGGTATCTCCCACTATTTTCATCAAACTATATTACCATCATTATATAGTTCGGCAAATCTAATTAAAGATTTGCTAGTTAGAATAAGGATCCCATTTCAAATGTATATAGCCTTGTGTGACACAACAAACTATATATAAATAAATAGGTAGACAACTATTGTCAATTACATCACTATGTAACTCCTTGTATTTTGCCTCTTAGATTATTTTGATCAAGTGTGACACATCCGAATCAAAATTATCTAAGTTAAGTCCAACCTAGCACTTCCATATATTCGAAAGAAAAACACTGTCCTTGTGTGACACAACAAAACAGTATCGTTCAGTCTATGTATAAGCATCAAATGTGATAAAGCAACATCTTAAATATTTAATACTTGCCTTGTGTGACACAACAAACTCATATTAAATATTTAATACTCTATCGCTTTACCATGCTAGAAGGCGACGTTCGATATTCCAAATATCTTTGAACGCTTAGGACTTAATATAATTACTTTGAGGGATTTGTTATTATTAGTCTCATCTTGTTTAGCGCGCATGCACATATATATATAAAATACGCGTCATATTATTTTACATGCGAAGCATGTTGGATAATATATAATATATATATATATATATATATATAATAAGCATGCACATATAGAATATTATATTCTACCTGGATTGATTATGGACTTTTATTCTAGTTTGGTTCACTAGAGCCACCAAGTGAACCAAAAGGTCAAACCTAGGGTGCAAGAATTAAATTTAAATATAACTATTACATTTAAACCCGGGCTCCATTACAAACGGGTCTTCAAGCGCTCCTTGCTCCTTGGTCTCCAATTCTTCAAAATTTAATTCTAACTAATCCTATTACAAAAACTATTTACATTAAATAGAAACCTTGATCAGCAGTCAAGGGGAAGTACATAGAAGGGAGATAGAATTTACATTAAGAAAAAATTAGAGAAGACGAGGTACGCAGACCCCATTTATAAAAACCCATACATTCAAGCATCCTCTAAAATAATTCCAATCACACATTGGTCTATAGTCCATAAACAATCCCTATTTATTATCATACATATCTCTATATGTATCAATAAATAACATTCATCTCATGAATAATAAAATCATTCTATATATATACGAGTATCATTTAATGGGCAATTTTAAGTTACATGAAATCCAATTTCAAGATTAAAATAAACTCTTTATTTTAATTATAAAATTATTAGGAATATTATATACATATATATATATATATATATATATATATATATATATAAATCCGTTACTTTATATCTTATATATATATATAATATATGTAATCATGTGATATGTATATATATATATATATAAATCTGTTACTATATATTATATATATATATAATATATGTAATCCATTACTAATCACCCATTTAATTAAATCAAGTGATTTCGTTTTTCATAAAATAATAATTTTACACAACTAATTATGCCCAATAAATAATTCTAAATACATACCCATATATAAATAGAATCAAAACAATTAATAATTCGCATAAAGATTGGCTCTTGATACCACTGTTAGGTTTGTATGTAACGCGAGCATGCAATCAAATTACATAAATATAGCGGAAGCGCGACAAAACGGATTTTAATTTTTTTATACAAACCATCACCATGATCGTTCTTTATGCACAATTATTAATTAAACGAAAGAGATAGAGAATAAGAATTATACCCTTGTAGAATTCTAGCTTCCTCAGGTACAAGTTCAACTCCAATTCCTTCGCGTTCTCCTTGAATTCAACGGTGTGATTCTTTCCTTTGATCAATGTTAGCCACCCAAGTGTTTGGCCTCTAGAGGTGATCCACCAAGGAATAATACCTATTCAAGAAGATGGGTGTTTGGCAAAACCCTAGTTTTCTATCTCTATAGAAATTGTAAGTACTCTCCACAATCTAATGCAAGAGTGTGTAACACTAATCTATGATAAGACTTCTCTTATTTATAGATGTAGGAAAACCCCTTCCCTAAACTATTTAGGATTAGGGTTTCTATTTTAATTAAACTCCTTTAATTATATTCCTAATCCAATTACGAATTAATGAGAGAGAGTACTTCTATTAATTAATTCTCAATCCCTATTAGGAATTAAATAATAGTTATATTAATTAATTCCCAATCCCTATTAGGAATTAAATAATAGTAATATTAATTAATTCCCAATCCCTATTAGGAATTAAATAATAGTAATAGTAATAATAATAATAAGACTCCTCTTATTAATTTATATTTAATATTTCCAAAATATTAAATAATAAATATTAAGCTATTTAATTTATTCTATCTCCATAGATTAAATTAAATACACTTAACTTATTATTACAATTATGCCATTTACTTCTTAAATAAATATTTTCCTTTTGCGGTGTGACCCTTTAGGTTCTCCATATTAAACCGATTGTGAATAAATCAATTAGAACAATTCTAATCTTATTTAAATAAATAAATTAAACTATTTAATTCATTTAAATAAATAATATTTATTCTACAATAAGGGTAAGCCCCCTTAGCGATCAACGACTTTCCAGATAATATAGATTTCAACATTAATCACAAAAGAACCTTTGAGTAAATAGTTACCGTACAATTCAATCCTTCTACCATACAATGTCCCAATTAAATATAAGACATGGAATTTCTGTCAAGTCTTATTTTATTTAATTATATGTATTTCGATTCCCAAATGCACAACTCTAAATAATGCAAATTAGAAACTCCTTTCTAATTTCATTCTGCCTTGGCCAAGGACTACTGAGTTATCATTTATCGAATCACATAGGACATTCACATCTTTTACTAGACGTGGTAGATTCTTTGTTGATCATTCACCTATCTCCATGTACAACTTATTATACCCAATCATACCCTTTGATATACTCTAAAGGTCTTAAGGGACATGTCAAAGTATAACTTATCATACACAAGATACTATGATGATCTCAAGTCTAAGGATCACTTGTACTACTATCACTAGAGGAATTCCTATTGACAGCCGAGTAAAACTCCATTAGGTATTCCTTAGCGAGTCACGTTCAGTGAACTTATTCTCCAATATGCACCTACATACTTGCTTTAGTGTCTCCACACAAATGATTATGAGATCAATCATCCTCTTCATAAGAGCAAGCAACGTATGTACTAATCTATCCGGATTCACTAATCCCCAATTTATTAATCCAACGATTAGGAACAATTTTAGTTTGTGAGCTATCTTGAATTTAGATCTCATTAGCATGATCACCATCATGATTCTAAAAGCATTGCTCAAAACTATGGGTTTATCACATTTAATATAACAACACCATGTAGATAATATAAAATGCCTTTTAATAAAAATCAATTCCTTTATTAAATAAATGAATAAGATTACAAAGTATATGCTACATCATATCAAATATGATTGGCTTGTGTGCATACTACTTTCATTTAGAATAATTTATTGGGCATAATTAGTTGTGTAAAATTATTATTTTATGAAAAACGAAATCACTTGATTTAATTAAATGAGTGATTAGTAATGGATTACACATGTGTATATATATATATATATATATATATATATATATATAATAGTAACGGATTACATATAATATATGTTAACGAATTTATATATATATATATATATATATATATATATACATATCACGTGATTACATTAAATCATATACTATATGATTACATATATATATATATATATATATATATATATATATATATAATATATGTAATCACGTGATTATATATATATAATATATACCGTGGTTATAAATATATATATATATAATATTCTTAATAATTTTATAATTAAAATAAAGAGTTTATTTTAATCTTGAAATTGGATTTCATGCAACTTAAAATTGCCCATTAAATGATACTCATATATGTATAGAATGATTTTATTATTCATGAGATGAATGTTATTTATTGATACATATAGAGATATGTATGATAATAAATAGGGATTGATTATGGATTATTGACCAATGTGTGATTGGAATTATTTTAGAGGATGCTTGAATGTATGGGTTTTTATAAATGGGGTCTGCGTACCTCGTCTTCTCTAATTTTTCTTAATGTAAATTCTATCTCCCTCCTATGTACTTCCCCTTGACTGCTGATCAAGGTTTCTATTTATTTGAAATAGTTTATGTAATAGGATTAGTTAGAATTATTTTTGAAGAATTGGAGACCAAGGAATAAGGAGCGCTTGAAGACCCGTTTGTAATGGAGCCCGGGATTTAAATGTAATAGTTATATTTAAATTTAATTCTTGCACCCTAGGTTTGACCTTTGGTTCACTTGGTGGCTCTAGTGAACCAAACTAGAATAAAAGTCCATAATCAATCCGGGTAAAATATAGTATTCTATATGTGCATGCTTAGTATATATATATTATATATTATCCCACATGCTTCGCATGTCAAATAATATGACGCGTATTTTATATATATATGTGCATGCGCGCTAAACAAGATGAGACTAATAATAACAAATCCCTCAAAGTAATTATATTAAGTCCTAAGCGTTCAAAGATATTTAGAATATTCGAACGTCGCCTTCTAGCATGGTAAAGCGATAGAGTATTAAATATTTAATATGAGTTTGTTGTGTCACACAAGGCAAGTATTAAATATTTAAGATGTTGCTTTATCACATTTGATGCTTATACATAGACTGAACGATACTGTTTTGTTGTGTCACACAAGGACAGTGTTTTTCTTTCGAATATATGGAAGTGCTAGGTTGGACTTAACTTAGATAATTTTGATTCGGATGTGTCACACTTGATCAAAATAATCTAAGAGGCAAAATACAAGGAGTTACATAGTGATGTAATTGACAATAGTTGTCTACCTATTTATTTATATATAGTTTGTTGTGTCACACAAGGCTATATACATTTGAAATGAGATCCTTATTCTCACTAGCAAATCTTTAATTAGATTTGCCGAACTATATAATGAGGGTAATATAGTTTGATGAAAATAGTGGGAGATACCAATTTAAAATAAAGACCTAATTTATTTTGGTAATTAATTAAATGAATGTATGCTAAAATGTTGTCTATTTCACATGCAGAATTTAAAAAATGTCAAACTCACTATCACTGCGTAGCATACTTGATGCTAACAGACTGACCGGACCGAATTACACGGACTGGTTAAGGAATCTGAGAATTGTTCTCACTGCTGAAAAGATTTCTTATGTCCTAAATTCGCCAGTCCCTGCAAATGTTGCAGAAACAGCCTCTGAGGAAGAGATTGCTACTTTCAGAAAGTGGCAAGATGATGCAATCTTGGCTCAATGCATCATGCTCGCATCCATGATTAACGAGCTTCAGCGTCAGCATGAAACTATGGATGCTCCTACTATATTGTTGCACCTCAAAGAGTTGTATGGTGAGCAAAGTAGGACTGCTAGATATCAGATATCTAAGGAGCTCTTCCGATCTCGTATGACCGAGGGCACTGCTGTTGAGACTCATGTCCTTAAGATGATCAATTTGATTGAACAACTTGGACAGCTTGGGTTCGTGATGGACGGGGAGTTAAGTCAAGATTTGATCTTGCAGTCACTCCCGGACACCTTCTCACAATTTGTTGTGAATTTTCACATGAATAAGTTGGACGTCAGCTTGCCTGAGTTACTTAACATGCTGAAAACTGCTGAAGGTCACTTCTCATCCAATAAGAACCAAGTCTTACTAGTGGATGATTCTTCCAAGAAAAGGAAGAGGCCCAAGGTATCTTCTCAAAAGAAGAAAAACAAGAAGGCTAAGGGCAAGGCGAAAATCAAGGATAAAAAGAAACCTGATCCAGATAGCAAAGGAATTTGCTACCATTGCAATAAGCCGGGACACTGGAAGAGGAACTGCAAGGAGTATCTTGCGGATCAAAAGCAGAAGAAGCTTGGAGAAGCTTCGAATTCCGATCTAGGTTTGTTCATGATTGAAATTAATTTTTCTGAAAGTCAAAATTCTACTTGGGTATTGGATACCGGCTGTGGTTCTCACATATGTAATAATATGCAGGGACTAAGCAGAAGTAGAAAGCTGAACAAGGATGAAGTCGTCCTACGAGTTGGAAATAGAGCAAAGGTTGCTGCATTAGCTGTAGGGACTTATTGTTTAGCACTGCCTTCGAGAAAGTTCATTAGTTTAAATAATTGTTATTATGTTCCGACACTCATTAGAAACATTATTTCAATTTCTGTATTGGATATGGATGGTTTTGATATTATAATAAAGAACAACAGTTGTTCTATTTATAATAAAAATGTTTTATATGGTGTTGGGAACCTACTGAATGGACTTTATATACTTGACTTGCATGAAAATATACTTCAAATTGAACAAACTAAGAAAAGAAAAAGAGATGATGTTAATTATACCTTTATGTGGCACTGTAGACTCGGTCATATCAATAAAACAAGATTAACCAAGTTGCATAAAGATGGGCTTTTAGAGCTATCTGATTATGAATCATATCCAACTTGTGAATCTTGTCTCATGGGTAAGATGACTAAATCTCCTTTTAGTGGAAAAGGAGAAAGAGTTACAGAGTTGTTAGCGTTGGTACACACAGACGTATGTGGACCTATGACAACGAATGCACGAGGAGGGTATTCTTATTTTATTACTTTCACTGATGATCATTCTAGATTTGGATATGTGTATTTAATGAAATACAAATCTGAATCGTTTGAAAAGTTCAAAGAATTCAGAAGTGAAGTAGAGAAACAAACTGGTAAAAGTATTAAGATTCTTCGATCGGATCGAGGAGGGGAATACTTGACCAATGAGTTTCTCAATTGTCTCAAAGAAAATGGTATAATCTCACAATGGACTCCACCAGGAACGCCACAGTTGAATGGTGTATCTGAAAGGAGAAATCGAACATTGTTGGACATGGTTCGTTCCATGATGAGTTTTACCGACCTTCCAATATCCTTCTGGGGTTATGCCCTAGAAACAGCTGCATATCTACTTAACAAGGTACCTACCAAATCCGTCCCAAAGACCCCATATGAATTATGGACAGGGAGGAAACCAAATCTTAAGTATGTTAAGACTTGGGGTTGTCCAGCTTATGTCAAAAGGTTTGAGCATGATAAGCTAAAGACTAGATCCGACAAGTGTAGATTTGTGGGTTACCCTAAAGAAACTGTAGGGTATTATTTCTATCATCCCAATGATCAAAAGGTGTTTGTAGCGAAACACGCTGCCTTCTTGGAAAAGGAGTTTATCCTCGAAGGGGTCAGTGGGAGTAAGATATATCTTGAAGAAGTTCAAGAACCACAAAATACTACGGATCAAAGTCAGGTACCTGACCAAGTAGAAGAACCTACTGTACCATTACCTATTCGTAAATCTGGAAGAGTACCGAAGATACCTGAGAGGTATGGATTCATCATAGAGGATGATGATGAGGTACGCATCATAGATGATGATGATCCATTGACTTACGAAGAGGCTATGAGTAGTACTGACTCAGAGAAATGGCTAGAAGCCATGAAATCCGAGATGGACTCCATGTATGAAAACCAAGTATGGACTTTGGTTTCACCACCTGAGGGCATTAAGCCTATTGGGTGTAAATGGGTCTTTAAGAGAAAGACTGGGGCAGATGGCAAGGTAGAGACCTATAAGGCCCGACTGGTTGCAAAAGGTTTCAAACAAAGACAAGGAGTTGACTATGATGAAACCTTCTCGCCAGTAGCTATGCTCAAGTCCATTCGGATTTTGCTTGCAATTGCAGCTTATTATGACTACGAGATCTGGCAAATGGACGTGAAAACGGCCTTCCTCAATGGAGAGCTTGAGGAGAATGTATATATGATACAGCCAGAGGGTTTTGTTTCAACGGTTGGAACAAACCAAGTCTGTAAGCTACAACGATCCATTTATGGATTGAAGCAAGCTTCTCGAAGGTGGAACATCCGTTTTGATGAGATAATCAAAAGGTTTGATTTTATCAAAAATGAGGATGAACCTTGTGTGTACAAGAAGGTTAGTGGGAACGCTGTTTCATTCCTTGTATTATATGTTGATGACATATTATTGATAGGGAATGATGTTCCTATGCTACAGTCGATCAAAATTTGGTTATCTAAACACTTCTCTATGAAGGACTTGGGTGAGGCATCCTATATTTTGGGGATAAAGATCTATAGAGATAGATCTAAAAGGATGCTGGGCTTGACCCAAGGAAAGTACATTGACTCGATGCTAAAGAAGTTTAGCATGGAAGATTCCAAGAGAGGTCTCATGCCGATGAGCCATGGAATACATCTCTCCAAGAAACAGGCCCCAAAGACACCTGAGGAGAGAGACCGTATGAGTAAGATTCCTTATGCTTCTGCAATAGGATCTATCATGTACGGTATGATATGTACTAGACCAGATGTCGCTCATGCACTTAGTGTAACAAGCAGATATCAGTCGAATCCAGGAGAAGAGCACTGGAAGGTAGTGAAAAACATCCTAAAGTACTTGAGAAGAACTAAGGATGTATTTCTTGTCTACGGTGGGTCTGAATTGAAACTAGAGGGCTATACAGACTCAAGTTTTCAAACGGACCAAGATGACAGTAAATCCGTTTCAGGGTACGTGTTTACCTTAAACGGTGGCGCAGTGAGTTGGAAGAGTTCCAAGCAGCAAACAGTTGCTGATTCAGTGACAGAGGCAGAGTACATAGCTGCAAGTGAAGCTGCAAAGGAAGCTGTTTGGATGAAGAAGTTCATAACTGAACTTGGAGTGGTTCCTAGCATTAGAGGAGCCGTACCTTTATTCTGTGACAACAACGGAGCTGTTGCGCAGGCTAAGGAACCCAGGTCTCATCAGAAATCCAAACACGTGTTGCGGCGGTTTCATTTGATTAGAGAGATCATTGAAAGAGGAGATGTCACCCTGGAGCGTGTGGACTCTCAAGACAACATTGCAGATCCATTTACTAAAGCTTTAACTCAACAGCAGTTTTATCGTCACTTAGAGAAGATGGGTATTAGATACCATGGCGATTGGCTTTAGTGCAAGTGGGAGATTGAAAGTAGTATGCACACAAGCCAATCATATTTGATATGATATAGCATATACTTTGTAATCTTATTCATTTATTTAATAAAGGAATTGATTTTTATTAAAAGGCATTTTATATTATCTACATGGTGCTGTTATATTAAATGTGATAAACCCATAGTTTTGAGCAATGCTTTTAGAATCATGATGGTGATCATGCTAATGAGATCTAAATTCAAGATAGCTCACAAACTAAAATTGTTACTAATCGTTGGATTACTAAATTGGGGATTAATGAATCCGGATAGATTAGTACATACGTTGCTTGCTCTTATGAAGAGGATGATTGATCTCATAATCATTTGTGTGGAGACACTAAAGCAAGTATGTAGGTGCTTATTGGAGAATAAGTTCACTGAACGTGACTCGCTAAGGAATACCTAATGGAGTTTTACTCGGCTGTCAATAGGAATTCCTCTAGTGATAGTAGTACAAGTGATCCTTAGACTTGAGATCATCATAGTATCTTGTGTATGATAAGTTATACTTTGACATGTCCCTTAAGACCTTTAGGGTATATCAAAGGGTATGATTGGGTATAATAAGTTGTACATGGAGATAGGTGAATGATCAACAAAGAATCTACCACGTCTAGTAAAAGATGTGAATGTCCTATGTGATTCGATAAATGATAACTCAGTAGTCCTTGGCCAAGGCAGAATGAAATTAGAAAGGAGTTTCTAATTTGCATTATTTAGAGTTGTGCATTTGGGAATCGAAATACATATAATTAAATAAAATAAGACTTGACAGAAATTCCATGTCTTATATTTAATTGGGACATTGTATGGTAGAAGGATTGAATTGTACGGTAACTATTTACTCAAAGGTTCTTTTGTGATTAATGTTGAAATCTATATTATCTGGAAAGTCGTTGATCGCTAAGGGGGCTTACCCTTATTGTAGAATAAATATTATTTATTTAAATGAATTAAATAGTTTAATTTATTTATTTAAATAAGATTAGAATTGTTCTAATTGATTTATTCACAACCGGTTTAATATGGAGAACCTAAAGGGTCACACCGCAAAAGAAAAATATTTATTTAAGAAGTAAATGACATAATTGTAATAATAAGTTAAGTGTATTTAATTTAATCTATGGAGATAGAATAAATTAAATAGCTTAATATTTATTATTTAATATTTTGGAAATATTAAATATAAATTAATAAGAGGAGTCTTATTATTATTATTACTATTACTATTATTTAATTCCTAATAGGGATTGGGAATTAATTAATATTACTATTATTTAATTCCTAATAGGGATTGGGAATTAATTAATATTACTATTATTTAATTCCTAATAGGGATTGGGAATTAATTAATAGAAGTACTCTCTCTCTCATTAATTCCTAACTGGATTAGGAATATAATTAAAGGAGTTTAATTAAAATAGAAACCCTAATCCTAAATAGTTTAGGGAAGGGGTTTTCCTACATCTATAAATAAGAGAAGTCTTATCATAGATTAGGGTTACACACTCTTACATTAGATTGTGGAGAGTACTTACAATTTCTATAGAGATAGAAACTAGGGTTTTGCCAAACACCCAACTTCTTGAATATTTGTTCTTCCTTGGTGGATCACCTCTAGAGGCCAAACACTTGGGTGGCTAACATTGATCAAAGGAAAGAATCACACCGTTGAATTCAAGGAGAACGCGAAGGAATTGGAGTTGAACTTGTACCTGAGGAAGCTAGAATTCTACAAGGGTATAATTATTATTCTCTATCTCTTTCGTTTAATTAATAATTGTGCATAAAGAACGATCATGGTGATGGTTTGTATAAAAATTTTAAAATCCGTTTTTGTCGCGCTTCCGCTCTATTTATGTAATCTGATTGCATGTTTGCGTTACATACAAACCTAACATGATTCCCCTGAGTACGAGAAGTAAGGTCCATATAGTCTTACGACTATTAAAGGTTTAAAGTAGAAATACTCGATAACCTAGGACATAGTTCATGGTCTTGTAACCCTCAGATATACTATTGATTCTTGTTTTCTAATCTTGATTCAGAAGTCGAGCTTTCTATTATTCAGTATCCATTTATTACTCGCATGTTGTTGTTGTTGTTATTGTTATTATTATTATTATTATTATTATTATTATTATTATTATTATTATTATTATTATTATTATTATTATTATTATACTTGTGGGTAATTATTTGCTCACTCTTGCATAATAACATTGCAGCTAAGGTCGAAAGAGTTGACGAGCCCTCCACTAGTAAGGGAAAAAGCAAGGCGAACAAGTGATGAAGACTTGTTTAGATTAATTGAAAGATGTTTATGTATTATGTTATGTTTCCGCATTAATGTTTTATTTAAGGTTAGATGATCTGGGATTGATTTGTTTAAGATGTTCTAACCTTTTAATGGGAGGATTTCTATTTCAGTTATGAATTTCAGTTATTGCTTTATTTATGGGTAGTTAGATGTGAATTATTTGGATAGTGAACACCAAATCCTGTGGGAATGAAGTACTCGGATTTGGGGGTGTCACGTCAATTATGTCGGATTGTTAATCAAGAACTCATTAGTATCTATAAGCACCTTTCGATGATCTTATAAACAAATTTTCATAAATCCAATAAAGATTAGAATTAGAAAGAACACCCTAGCTAATCAACTCACTATATTTCTATGTGAATTGGAATTAACAAGAATTTCATGCTCAGGTTCTCTTCCAGATTACATACAACATATAAAGTATATTTCTATCCTATACACAAATTACGATTTCCATCTCATGCAGAAAACATAATCATATGCTATTATATGCAGGTCTAAACCTATACTCCATCTACCAATTTCATATAGATTACTACGCTAATTACTGTTCAGGAAATTAAACAATTAAGCATAAGATATAATAGACAATCCAGTTATAATCAATAGTAATCAACCAAGAAGCAAATCAATTAAAGCTACTCATTAAGTTCCATTGCAATCTTAAAATAAAATTTAGTTCTTCATAGAATTAAAAATCATCATCCAGAAGTTTAACATCATCCAGAATTTACAAAATAAAAAGTAAGAGAAGAGAATAAAACTATTGTGATTCAATTCTGAACTCCCTCTTAACCTTCTAAGTTGCTAATTCTTCGTGATCAATCTTTGCTTCAAGCCTTCACGATGTCTCCAATCTAGGGTTAGCAATCCTCTCCTTACAATATGTCCAAGACCCTCTATTTGTACTCCCTCAACCAAATCATAATTCTTCAAGAAGTCACAATCCCAATATGCTTCAAAGTCCTGCTGAAATCTCAAAGTTTGTTGACTATGCCCCGACCTGGCGCTATCGCGTTGTTTGGACAGACTTTAACATTAAGTCCTTGTATTGCTAGCGCTGTCATGCCAGCTTCAACTCTTTTCCTGGCACTGCTGTAACGACCACGAATTATGGATAACCTTGTAATTTGAATTTTGTATATTAATGAATATTTTGAATTTTAGTAACATTATTTTTGTGTTACGTGCTTAAAGGTTGTGTGACAAACTAGATTATATGAATGCATGAAATTTTTCGTGTTATAGTTTTGTTTAAGTGAATAATTGATTTCGCGTAGCGTCACTACATCACTATTCACGGGGCACGTTCCTCGAGGCACTATTCATGCCATAATATTCTTGTGTCTTTTTCGATTTCAATAAATTTCATTTATACGTGTGAGCGAAGTGATAATTTTTTCAAGTGTCGGATTTTCATTTTAAGCCCATTCGTGTTTTATTCGATATCCGAAATGTATAAAATGGGTGTTCCGAATTAATGGACAAACCCCGTATTAATTATTTTTACACATCCCAACCATTTTAATTATGGGTAGAGTTATTGACCAAATTGAGTACAAAAGTAGGAGTATTCGGGTATGGAAAAGACCAATTGGGTATATTATTTGTGGCATGTTATTAATATGGGAGGCAAGTAACCATTTTGTACCAATCAAATGAGGGAGTAGAGAGAGTGATCGGCAACATCCCTCTTGGTGGCTTAATAATGAGGGCATCCTTAGTTCGTGAACGAATGACAATCACAGAGTGGATCCTATGTGCATGCCGGATGGACCTGTGACAAGAGATCGGGCTAAACGATTCAAGGAAGGTCTTAATAGATTGATACAAGGAATGTGGAGCGAGGTTAGATCAAGTGTAGAGTTCGAGTAGCGGGATTCTAAGGCTTTACATTTGGTCATGATGATAAAAGCAAATACGCCAACGTTGGGAACGATGGAAACGAGAGAAGACAAAAATTTCCAAGCTGTAGAGTTCTCGCCCCGGCGAGAAAATCAAGGCCAAAGTTCTCGCCCCAGCGAGAACCTCTCTGTCCATTCTCGCCCCAGCCTAATCCATTCTCGCCCCGGCCAAGATCTCTCTGTCCATTCTCGCCCCGACGAGAACTTCAGTACAAATCTCTCGCCCCGGCGAGAATAGTCAGTTTTGGTTGGCGCGTTTTTCGAGGCAAATACGTTTTTGAAGATTTTTATCAGATTTCTTTTCCTTAATTTTAGGGATTTTAGTATATTTTCATAATTTTATTGTAATTAGGATATTTTAAGATAGAGTTTTGATTCCAAATCAATTGTTATTTCCTTTTTGGATTCTAGGGTTTCATAGTTAGTATAAATAAGTTTTATGCTTGTAATTCAAGAACACATTCAATAATATTCTGAGTTTATTCATACTTGAGAGCTATTCTCTACTTTTGGTTCTTTGAAGGATTTATAAGTAGTTTTCTTAGTTTTTCTTTTGAGATTCATATTTAATTTATCATACAACAAACCATAGTTGTGTGTGGCGTTATTCTATCGCATCATACAATCGTACGAAGATTATCGTTTGATCTTAAACGAGGGTCTAAGTGTTGTTGGTGTTCCATCCTACGTGAATTCAATTGCTTGATCGAATATATCAAGATTCTCGTCTTCAAATTAGACGTTGGGTTAAGATTTCGAAAGAGTCCATCAATTTGCTTACTAGAAACGATCCGGGCGACGACCACCTCACGCAAGCGTGCCGTGGAGTCTATCATTTGGTATCAAAGCTGCTTTTTCTAGCTAAGTATCTATATTTATTGTTTCGTTGAAGTTGTGAGCAAAAAAAAGTATAGAAAATTTTATTATTTCAGTTATTTTAATTTGTTCATAGAATTCGTTTTCAATTTCGTAATCGAGATTGTTGCTACTTCTATTCATACCGACTATATTGTTCGTGATAAGTTATTTTGAATTGATTAGTAAAACCGAGGATTTTGCTAGGTAAATTCGAAAAGAACCTATTAGAGAGAATATTTCGAGGAAAAAGGCTTAGTTGTGAGATTATTCGAGGGAAAAAGCTTATTGAGTGACACACGAGCGGAACGTTGATCGAGTGAAACACGTAAGGGAGTGGTGAGGAAAATATTTTGCTACTAACCTCTATTTTGCAGGAAAAATGTCTAGTACCAAAGATAAAGGTGTTATGGAAGATCCTCCAGCAAAGTTTGATCCAAAATTTGTGATGGAAGCTATGATGAAAGAATTCACTAGAAAGTTGGATATGGCGATGGAGCAAGTGAATGAGCGTTTCGACCAAATGAGTGCATCCCAAGGACCCCAGTTTCAACATCCTCATGGGGCACGTCAGCACGAAAGAACGCATCAAAGAGAAGCTAGACAAGAGGAAAATTACTATGAAGGGGGATTTAGTGAAGAAGAGGACCGTGATTCTGACTTTATCCATAGGAGGCGAGGAGCAAGGGATAGAGGCGGTAGGGATAGAGAAGATGGCAATTTGGATAGCATCAAAATGAAAATTCTGACTTTCCAAGGAAGAAGTGATCTGGAGGCCTATCTAGAGTGGGAAAAGAAGATGGATTGGATATTTGAATGTCATAACTATTCAGGAATAAAGAAAGTAAAACTCGCCGCCACAGAATTCTCAGCTTATACTGTTACTTGGTGGGATCAGTTGATGATCAGCAGAAGGAGGTGTGGAGAGCGTCTAATTGAAACTTGGGAAGATATGAAGGCAGTGATGAAAAAGAGATTCGTTCCAGATTACTATCACCGAGAGATAGTTAGGAGTTTACAAAGCTTGAAACAAGGTAGTAGGAGCGTAGAAGATTATTACAAAGAAATGGAGATGCTGATGGCTAGAGCAAACATCAATGAGGATGGCGAATCAACAATGGCCAGGTTTTCGGCGGGATTAAATTGGGAAATTGCAGACTTAGTGGAACGACAACATTACTTGGTATTGGAGGATATGGTTCACATGGCTATCAAGATTGAGAAACGGCTTAAGAGGAGAGGTAGCCAACGTTCGATACCTAATTCAGGATCATTATGGAAGTCTAATGTTGGGAAGGGAGAGGAGAAGCCAGCCGTAAGCAAACCCAAGTTTGAGCCAAAAACGGAGACGATTAATAAGGGAGTGCAAGGTAAAACTGACCCTACTTCTTTTAGTCGTAATCGGGATATTAAATGTTTTAAATGTCAAGGTAGGGGACATATTGCGAATCAATGTCCGAATCAAAGAACAATGTTGTTACTTGACAACGGCGAGGTGGAGACCGAAGGGGAAGATAGCGATACTGATTATATGCCACCACTAGAAGAAGCAGAGGATAGGGAAGTGGCAATATTTGGGGAAGTTTTGGTGACGAGAAGAGTGCTTAGTGCACAAGTGAAGGAGGAAAGCAGCGAGCAACGTGAAAATTTATTTCATACTAGGTGTCTTGTGAATGGGAAAATTTGCTGTGTCATGATAGATGGGGGTAGTTGCACGAATGTGGTAAGTAAGGTTATGGTAGAGAAATTGGGGCTTTCCACAACCAAACATCCTCAACCCTATCGATTGCAATGGCTCAATGATAGTAATGAGATTAAAGTGACTAAACAGGTTTTGGTGCCGTTTACTATTGGGAAATATGTGGATGAAATCTTGTGTGACATAGTTCCAATGCAGGCGGGTCACATATTGTTTGGTCGACCGTGGCAATTTGACAGGCGAGTGAAGCATGATGGCTTTACCAATGAATATTCTTTTGTTCACAATAAAAGGAAAGTTACTTTGTGTCCTATGTCACCACAACAGGTGCATGAGGATCAACTTCATCTGCAGAGAGATTGTGAAAAAAGAAAAGAGAGTGAAGAAGAGAAAAATAATGATGGAAAAAATAATGAGAGGAAAAATAAGAGAGAAAAAGAAAGAGAAAAAAGAAAAGATGAGGAGCGAAAAACAAATATCTATGCAAAAAAGAGCGATGTGAGGCAAGCTTTAGATGCTAAGCAGTCGATGATTATACTTTGGTATAAGGAGGCGCTTCTGAATACTAACGCTAACGATTCTTCTTTGCCTAGTGTTGTTTCATCTCTTTTGCAGGATTACAAGGATGTGTTTCCCGAGGAGCTTCCACATGGATTACCACCTATTCGGGGAATTGAGCATCAATTTGACTTCGTACCCGGCGCTACCATTCCAAACCGTCCAGCCTATCGGAGTAATCCCGAGGAAACAAAGGAGTTACAAAGACAAGTTGGCGAACTAATGGGGAAAGGGTTCGTGAGGGAGAGCTTGAGTCCTTGTGCAGTTCCAGTGATCTTAGTGCCTAAAAAGGATGGGAGATGGCGCATGTGCATAGATTATCGAGCGGTGAACAATATTACGGTAAAATATCGACATCCCATTCTGCGTTTAGATGACATGTTAGATGAATTGCATGGTTCTTGTATATTCTCAAAAATTGATTTAAAAAGTGGTTATCATCAAATTAGAATGCAAGAGGGTGATGAATGGAAGACTACTTTCAAAACAAAATATGGTCTTTATGAGTAGCTAGTGTTACCTTTTGGTTTAACTAATGCTCCTAGTAATTTCATGAGATTGATGAACCATGTGTTGCGACCATTCATTGGCAAATTTGTGGTAGTTTATTTTGATGATATCTTGATATATAGCAAAAACTTGGGAGAGCATGCATTGCATTTGAAATCTGTTTTAGATGTTCTTTGAAAAGAAAAGTTATTTGCTAACATGGATAAGTGCACGTTTTGTACGGATAGAGTTGTTTTTCTTGGATTTGTTGTGAGTTCACAAGGAGTTCAAGTGGATGAAGAGAAAATACGTGCAATTCGAGAATGGCCGAGTCCAACAAATGTGAGTCAAGTTCGTAGTTTCCATGGACTGGCAAGTTTCTATCGACGTTTTGTGAAGAATTTCAGTGACATCACAACACCATTAACGGAAGTAATGAAAAAGAGTGTGGGTTTTAAGTGGGGTGAAGAACAGGAAAAGGCGTTTAAATTGATTAAAGATAAATTGATTAACGTTCCTTTGCTTGTTTTGCCTAACTTTACTAAAACTTTCGAAATTGAGTGTGATACTTCAGGTTTAGGGATTGGAGCGGTGCTGATGCAAGAAGGGAAGCCAGTAGAATACTTCAGTGAGAAGTTGAGTGGAGCCGCTTTGAACTATCCGACGTATGACAAGGAGTTTTATGCATTGGTTCGAGCGTTGGAGACGGGCAACACTACCTTTGGCCTAAAGAGTTCGTGATTCACACTGATCATGAATCTTTGAAGTACTTGAAGGGACAACATAAGTTGAACAAAAGACACGTGAGGTGAATGGAGTTCATTAAGACATTTCCGTACGTCATCCGATACAAACAAGGTAAAGAGAATGTTGTTGCTGATGCTCTTTCGAGAAGGTATGTGTTATTGAGTACTCTTGATACAAAATTGCTTAGGTTTGAATGGATTAAAGAGTTGTATGCTAATGACCTTGAATTTTGTGAAGAGTTTAAATCATGTGAGAAGAATGCTGTAGGTAAATACTTTAAAGTTGATGACCTCATGGATTGTATACACCATTGCCTATATCTAGTGAACCTTGGATTGATTTGTCTATGGATTTTGTATTGGGTTTACCTAGGTCTAAGCGTGGTCATGATTCTATATTTGTGGTCGTGGATAGATTTTCTAAGATGGCACATTTTATTCCATGTCACAAAACTGATGATGCATCCCATATTGCTGATTTGTTCTTTAGAGAAATTGTGCGTTTGCATGGCATGCCTAGAACAATTGTTTCAGATAGAGATTCTAAATTTTTGAGTTATTTTTGGAAGACATTGTGGTGTAAGTTAGGTACTGAATTGTTATTTTCCACTACTTATCACCCACAAACTGATGGTCAAACAGAAGTAGTTAATAGAACTTTATCTACATTGTTAAGGGCTATTATCAAAAAGAACATTAAAGTTTGGGAAGAGTGTCTACCACATGTCGAGTTTGCATATAATCGATCTATTCATTCTGCTACACAATTTTCACCATTTGAAATTGTTTATGGTTTTAATCCTTTGACACCGTTGGATTTATTGCTATTACCTATTTCTGAATTGACTAACATGGATGGAAAGAAAAAGGCTGAATTTGTTAAGCAGATATATGAGAAGGTGAGACTCAACATTGAAAGGAGAACGGAGCAATATGCAAACCAGGCTAACAAGGGCCGACGTCAAGTGATTTTTGAACCGAGAGAATGGGTGTGGTTACATTTGCGAAAGGAAAGATTTCCAGCTCAACGACGTTCAAAATTGCTTCCAAGGGAGATGGTCCATTTCAAGTTCTTGAGCGCATCAATGATAATGCCTACAAATTGGATTTGCCTGGTGAGTATAACGTTAGTGCAACCTTCAACGTTACTGATCTTAGTCCGTTTGATGTAGGTGACGATTTGAGGACAAATCTTTCTCAAAGAGGAGAGGTATGATGAGGGCATCCTTGGTTCGAGAACGAATGACAATCATAGAGTGAATCCTATGTGCATGCTGGATGGACCTGTGACAAGAGCTCGGGCTAAACGATTCAAGGAAGGTCTTAATAGATTGATACAAGGAATGTGGAGCGAGGTTAGATCAAGTGTAGAGTTCGAGTAGCGGGATTCTAAGGCTTTACATTTGGTCATGATGATAAAAGCAAATATGCCAACGTTGGGAACGATGGAAACGAGAGAAGACAAAAATTTCCAAGCTGCAGAGTTCTCGCCCCGGCGAGAAAATCAAGGCCAAAGTTCTCGCCCTAGCGAGAACCTCTCTGTCCATTCTCGCCCCAGCCTAATCCATTCTCGCCCCGGCCAAGATCTCTCTGTCCATTCTCGCCCCGACGAGAACTTCAGTACAAATCTCTCGCCCCGGCGAGAATAGTCAGTTTTGGTTGGCGCGTTTTTCGAGGCAGACGCGTTTTTGAAGATTTTTATCAGATTTCTTTTCCTTAATTTTAGGAATTTTAGTATATTTTCATAATTTTATTGTAATTAGGATATTTTAAGATAGAGTTTTGATTCCAAATCAATTGTTATTTCCTTTTTGGATTCTAGGGTTTCATAGTTAGTATAAATAAGTTTTATGCTTGTAATTCAAGAACACATTCAATAATATTCTGAGTTTATTCATACTTGAGAGCTATTCTCTACTTTTGGTTCTTTGAAGGATTTCTAAGTAGTTTTCTTAGTTTTTCTTTTGAGATTCATATTTAATTTATCATACAACAACCCATAGTTGTGTGTGGCGTTATTCTATCGCATCATACAATCGTACGAAGATTATCGTTTGATCTTAAACGAGGGTCTAAGTATTGTTGGTGTTCCATCCTACGTGAATTTAATTGCTTGATCGAATATATCAAGATTCTCGTCTTCAAATTAGACGTTGGGTTAAGATTTCGAAAGAGTCCATCAATTTGCTTACTAGAAACGATCCGGGCGACGACCACCTCACGCAAGCGTGTCGTGGAGTCTATCACTTAACCCACTCCTCCTAAGCCTTATTCATCCGACTCCTTCCCTTCCATTCTCCTATACTCAGCTCATTTCCAAGTTCAATCTATTTGTTATCAAGAAGAGAGCTGCAGAGAGGGAGGAAATGATATAGAGAGAGAGTGCTGAAGAACAAGAACAAAGGAAGAAGAAGAAGAAGAAACTTGAAGGAAGAAGAAAGGAGAGACACGGATGGAGAAGAAAGGAGCCACAGAAGTAGAAGAAGAGTCTCAACACAAAGCCTAGCAATCAACTTAACCTCTAGAAGAGATTTATAGAGGTAAACAATCAACCAAAACTGATTTAATTTGATTTTGTAAAGATTTTCGAGTTTTGAATGTTTTTGGAGCTCTTAAGCTTGTGAGATGATTTTGTTGAGATTCTTGTTGTTGTTATTTGTTTTGGATGTTTGTAAATGTTGTTAAGAGACTATTTAAGTCATTAATAACATAAAAGTGGAACAAAAATGGAAGAAATCCATACCTATGCTTAAAGGATGAAGAACATGAAGAACAATGGACATTTTTGGACAAACATGGAGTGTTGGACGCTTTAGAGGACTTTGTAACTATAATTTCGTATTTGTTTAATTCGTTTGTTATTATGATGTTGTACTTCCATGGGTTATGAATTTAACCCAGTTAGAATGGAGTAAAAAGGGGTTAAAACAAAGATTTGGTGATGATTTTAGTGAATAACGCTTAGAACAACTAAAAATAGAGTATGAACTTAGTACTTTAGCCTAAGATTTGGCCATATTAATATCAATGGGTAGCTCTGAATTTTGGATATGTTGTAGCCCCATGTCTTAGGAGGCCATAGAAACCAAAATGGACCAATTTGGACGTGTATAGGAGAAGTTATGAAGGTTGGAGCGAAAAAGGGTCAAATCGTGCGTAGGAAGCAATATGCAGCACCTGAGTACTGGCGCAACCTCCCTGATTTCACGGAGGCCTCGCTGAGCACGTTGGTCACTAGCCCAACCTCCGTGATTCTGACGAAGGCCTCGCTGACCACCTGATTCTGGAATTTTTAGCATGAACGCTTGTTGGTAAAACGACCATAACTTTCCCATACAAACTCCGATTAAGGCAATTCAAGATGATCCGAAAATCTTAGAGATAGACCTACAACCTCTATTAATTAGAATTGAAAGTTACTACATAGACCAATTCTAAAATTGACCATCTTTAGGACTATTTTGCGATTGGAGACAATCGGAGGGCGTTGGACATGCATGTGTGCAATGTGCAATGTTTTCGACGCTATGTTATGATGTTCTGAGTTCTAAAACTTGAATGTTATGAATTATAATAATACTTAGCATTAATCAATGAGTATTAGATAAATCGAATGGGCGTGCTAGGCGTACGTAATTGCATGTCGCTTGGGCGTTCGAATAGGCAAGTTTGGCGTACAGACGTGCAAGCATCGTAACGCCGTAACTAGTGGGTATAACCTTGTTTAATATTTTGTTTCTAATATGAATGGGATATTATAGAGTAGTATAAACCATTATTCGGTATCTAGTATGTGACTAATTGTTATGTGAATATGTACTTAATTATGTAGGATATTAAGGAGCGTGTGTTGTAATATTATAGCAGACGCACTAGGCAAGTTTCTTCTCTAACCCTTGTCTAACCCTTGTGTTGGGCAAGTTTCCTTACCCTAACTCAATTTAATATTGCGCAGGTTTTCTTAACAGTACAACTTTTATTTATTGTGCGAGTTATTTATTAATTGAGCAAGTATTCTATATTATTGCAAGTTCCTTACTCAACCTTTATATTTTAGCAAGTATCCTATCTTATTGCAAGATTCGTGACTCAAATCATGTTATTACTTTCAAATTTTATTAGTGGATTAATGATTGTCAATTACTCCACATCAAAGATAATTATTGATATTCGCATCTTGTGTATTTAGATTCAGGATCTGTTGTTGGATTGTGAAACGTTTAAGTTCTTCATTCATGAACTGTTTAAGAAAACAGTCTACGCCACTTGTTTCGGCTAGACATGTACAGGTTATTATTTAAAAAGCTATCCAAACCAGTAGTTGGTACAGATTCTTAGACAGAGAGAGCAACCCTTATTAGGGGATTTTAATGTGTCGGTTATCCGATGTAGTCAGAGTTAAATGTTGTGCATATACATAGGGTACGAGAGGCTTATCCCTTTAAGTACTACTGACGGGCCAAGTTTTTAAAAAGAGTCAATCGAATGATTGATTCTTAGGGCCAAAAAGTTCATGGTCTACTAGACCACTCAGCAGTAAATAATCAATATTCATTATCTCATTTGAACTTTGGTTATATTGTCAGCTATTTCTTCAATGTTCTTAAATTGTTGAACTATGCGATTATTATTCTCATTCATTCATGATATATCTTCCTTATTCATTTTAAACTTGCTGAGCAAAGTAGTTGCTCACCATTGCTATATTATGAACCTATTGCAATTAAGCCGGAGAATTCCAAAGCAGACAAAGGCAAAGGAAAGCTTAAGGAATAGTTTTATGTACTATCTCGTTATGTAATCGTGGAATTGTTTGGTATTATTATTGTATTCTGTGATGTATTTATTTAAGGTTATAGACTTTGGGACCGTAGTAAAACCTTTTGTAATGAACAACATATGTTTATTTATTCCGCATTAGTTGATTTATGTTGTTTAGAGGTGTATGGATGTACTTTATCGTGCGCACCAGATTCGAGGTATTGGTACCTAAATTTGGGGGTGTCACAGGTTGGTATCAAAATTGTAGGTTATAAACTTTAGGAATGCGAAACCTAGATTATAACCTTAGTACTAAACTCGTATTGAGTACATTAGGAGGTGAATCGAGGAGATTCATTTGGTGATCATGTCTGGAGGTGGATTGTGGAAATCCATCGAGCCGAGTTATGCATGATAAAATATCATTTCATTTTATCAATGAATATATTTTATTGTGGCACTGACATCTTGTTGTCTATTTGTTTCTGTTTGTCGTTGTAGGATGTCTAAGATAGGAGAATCCAGTCATGTTGGAGAGGTGGAGTTCACAGACATTTATGTGGACATAGAGCGTTTAGTGGAGGTACAGCCAAATGAGCCAGAGATGATGGACACTAGGGATGAGTCTGAGGCCGAGTATGGTTCTGAGGAGGAGCCGGTTACTGGAGGAGTGCTGAGGCAGTTAAGTGATGAGGGGGAGGATGAGGATCCCGAGGTGGATCCAATGATGGAGGATGATGAGCCACCTGAGTATGTAGATGGCATGGGAACTACTGCTAGTGACATCATCGAAGAGCTGACAAATAGGAATGAGGAGCTCAGAATCGAGTAGCCCACTTAGAGGAGCAGAACCAGGATCACCAGGACCGAGAGGAGCAGTACAGGTCATTAGCGTATTAGACTTTGGGGGAAAAGGCTGAGTTGACCCAGAAGCTACAGGAAAAGGACCAGAGGATTGTCGAGCTAGAGGCAGAGGTTCACGGTCGCCGTGAGGTTTCTGTTTAGCTTAGTGTGATAGTTTATAACCTCTTAGGGAGGAATGTGGTGTTGGTAGGACAGATGGACCAGGTAGAGGATCAGCTGGAGACAACTCGTCTGGAGAGAGATGAGGTTGTAGAGCAGTTGGCAGCCCTAACTGCAGAATTTAATCTGGGGGTTGCGAACAGAATCCGCAGAGAGGGGGTAGCCATGATTAACTCCCTCCGTTTAGGCTTGACTACTTCTATTGGCAGGCTGAAAGACAGGGTGAGGAGGTACCCTAGGAGGATGGGAGGAGCAGGCACGTGATTAGGCGCCGAGTAGTCGACAGGCTAGCTCGACGGGAGCTCCGAGTTGCACTCCACCGCAGCAGGCGGTGATGTGTTATTTTTAGCATTATGTTTGCAGTAGGTCCCACTTTTGTTATAATAGGGGCATACTTGTATTGTAAATCCCTATGCTTGTAGCATGCATGGGATAGTAGTTGAACCCCGATTTTTGTTTCTATTAGAGGGGTGAAAGGTTATTATTCCTCCATTTTTGTTCTTTAGGGAATAGTTAGTAGTTGACAGTCCATGTTATTGAGCGTTTATAGAAGTATGCCACATGTTGAGTCAGGTTGTATTAAAACAGTGATGTATGATTATAAATATAGTTGTTTTATTTAAATCAAATGTGTTGATAGATGCTTTTACTCTTAATTGCTGACTTAAATGACTTATTGCATAAAGTATAAGACTATAAGTAAAAGTCGGCGGTTTTCTTTTATCAGATCATGCCGCCAAAAGGACGACCGCGTAACCAACGGGTTGAGGAGTCAGAAAGCGAGGTACGGAATCAACATGACCCAATGAGAGCATTCACTGAGTTGCTGGCAGAAGCCATGCAAAATAGACCCCCATCTGTTGGAGAACAGCCAGAGCGGCAGCCCGCGCAGCATTTGGCTAGTTTCAAAGATTTTAAGCTAGTAGGACCTCCCAAGTTCAGGGGAACACTAGACCCGATTGAAGCCCAAATCTGGATCGAAGAAATAGAAAAAGTGTTCGAGGTTGCAAGGGTGGCCGAAGAACAAAAGATAGGGTTCGCCACTTTTATAATGAAAGGTGAAGCGAACTATTGGTGGAAGGCCAACAAAAGCCGTGCTGGAGATGGTGTGATACTATGGGAACATTTCAAGGAGCTATTCTTCGAGAACTACTTCCAGAGAGTATACAGCAGAACATGGAGGTGAAGTTTCTGGAGCTCAAGTAGGGGGGAGCATGTCAGTTGCAGAGTATGCGGCTAAATTTAATGAGTTAGCCCGATTTGCACCTCACTAGGTAGACACTGAAGCCAGAAAGACAAAGAGATTTGAATTAGGCCTGAAACTGTGGGTGTACAGTAGGGTGACAGTTTTAAGGATTGACACATTTTCTACGCTGTTGGAAAGGGCCATCATCGCCGAAGGAGGCAATGAGGCTCTAGCAAAGTTCAATCAAGACAAAAAGAAGGGTCACGAAGGAAGCAAGGGAGGAAGCAGCGGGGGAAGTAGCCCGAATAAAAGGAAATGGAGTGATAGCCAATCTTTTGGGGGCAACAAGTCCAGAGGAGAGGTTAAGAAGGGTAATAAGTGCAATAATTATGGGAAAAATCACTCGGGGGAGTGTTTAAAGGGCAAAAGGATTTGCTACAACTGTGGGCAACAGGGGCACATTGTTCCCTAGTGCCCAAAAGGAAAGAAAGGAGGATGTTTCTCATATGGAGCATCAGATCATCAAATTAAGGATTGCCCGAAAAGGAAAGGGGATGCAGCAAGTGGCAACAGGAACAACAATAACAACAGGCTGAGCATTGGAGGGCCGGCTAGCCAAGCCAACAGACCAAGGGCATTCACTTTCAATATGACAGTGCAGGACGTGATGGAATCAAAAGATGTGGTGTCAGGTATTATTCCAATCAATAATATTAATGCATATATATTATTTAATTCGGGTGCTACCTGTTCATTTGTGTCGAATGAATTTGCTAAACAGTTAAAACTTACCTCGTGAGAAATTAGAGAATCCAATGAATGTGGAAGTAACTAATAAGGAAGTTATTCCTGTAGAACATATTCATAGAGATTGCTATGCTAAAATAAGAGGATATAATTTGGGCGTAAATTTGATTCCGATACGACTAGGAGAATTTGACGTTATCCTTGGAATGGATTGGTTATCTAGTCACGGAGCTGTAATTGACTGCCAGAAGAAATGTATACACCTGAAGACTCCGAATAAGTTAACGGTTATATTCTATGGAAGTAAATCACCTAGACAATCTCGTTGTCTGACGATGATGCAAGCAAGGAGATTGCTCAGAAAAGGTTGCATAGGTTATCTGGCTCGCGTGGTTATCCTCAAAGAGTAGGGGGTGAAGTGAGACAGATACTTATAGTAAGAGAATTTTCAGATGTTTTCCCAGAAGATCTACCGGGTTTGCCACCGAATAGAGCAGTTGAATTTGTAATCGATTTAGTACCGGGGACTGCACCGATCTCAAAGGCACCGTACAGGATGGCACCGGTGGAGATGAAAGAACTGATGGTTCAACTGCAAGAGCTGCTAGATAAAGGGTATATTCGACCGAGTGTATCTCCATGGGGAGCGCCAGTACTGTTCGTGAAGAAGAAGGATGGATCGTTAAGGCTCTGTATCGACTACAGGGAATTGAACTAGGTTACCATTAAGAACAAGTATCCGCTGCCCAGAATTGATGATTTGTTTGACCAATTGAAGGGAGCGAAATACTTTTCGAAGATTGACTTGAGGACGGGGTATCACCAAATGAAAGTGAGACAGGAGGATATCCCAAAGACAACATTCAGAACTCGATATGGACACTTTGAGGTTTTGGTGATTTTGTTTGGGCTGACGAACGCGCCAGCAACATTTATGGACATGATGAATAGAGTGTTCAAGCAATACCTAGATAAATTTGTTGTCATTTTCATAGATGACATTCTAGTCTACTCAAAGACGGAGGAGGAACACGTCGAGCATTTGAGGATAGCCCTGGAAACGCTGAGAAGGGAGAAGCTATATCCAAAGTTTTTCAAGTGTGAATTTTGGCTACAAAGGGTGCAGTTCTTGGGGCACGTAATTGACAAGGATGGTGTATCAGTGGATCCTGCCAAGGTAGAAGCGGTAATAAACTGGGAGGAGCCAAAGACGCTGACAGAAGTCCAAAGTTTCTTGGGATTAGCGGGTTACTATCGGAGGTTTATTCAGAACTTTTCAAAGATAGCGACACCGTTGACAAATTTGACAAGGAAGACTGTGAAGTTTGTATGGACGGATAAGTGTGAAGAGAGTTTCTTGGGGTTGAAAAAGAAACTTAGTGAAGCACATGTGTTATCACTACCAGATAATACAAGGGAATTTATGGTGTACAGTGATGCATCACACAAAGGCCTTGGGTGCGCATTGATACAGCATGGGAAGGTCATTACGTATGTGTCACGGCAGTTGAAGGACTATGAGAAGGGGTATCCGACTTATGACCTGGAACTAGCGGTAGTGGTGTTTACTCTGAAGATTTGGAGGCACTATCTGTATGGAGAGAAGTGTGAAATATACACAGACCATAAAAGTCTGAAGTATATCTTCACTCAAAAGGAACTAAACATGAGACAGAGGCGATGGTTAGAGTTGATCAAGGACTACGATTGTGACAATCTATACCATCCCGGTAAAGCCAATGTAGTAGTTGATGCTCTAAGTAGGAAGGGCAGAGATAAGTTGATGATGCTGACAGCTCAGGAAGAACTGATAAAGGACATGGAAAGACTGGAGTTAGAAGTCAAGTATCCGACAAATGCAAACGAGAAACTATTCGCAATGGAGGCGAGTCCGACTTTATTAGGCAAGATAAAGGAGGCTCAAAGAAAGGATGATGAATGTGTTGCCATAAGGAAGTGAATCTCAGAAGGAGAGGAATTAAAGTACAAGACTGATACCATGGGACTGCTAAGGTTTGAAGAGAGGATCTGGATACCGATGGTTCCGGAGTTAAGAGAAGAGATTCTGCATGAAGCTCATTCTATAAAGTATTCGATACACCCTGGTAGTACTAAGATGTATCAGGAGTTGCGTCAGCACTTTTGGTGGCCGAACATGAAGAGGGAGGTCGCAGAATGTGTTGGACAATATTTGACATGTTAAAGGGTAAAAGCAGTGTTAGGTTTGTATATAGCGCGAACATGCAATCAAATTACATAAATAGTGCGGAAGCGCGATAAAACGGATTTTAAAATTTTTCATACAAACCATCACCATGATCTTTCCTTATGTTCAATTATCAATTAACGAAAGAGATAGAGATTAAGAAATTATACCCTCGTAGAAACCGTGTTTCCTCGGGTACAAGTTCACCTCCAATTCCTTCGCGTTCTCCTTGAATGTCACCGATGGGATTCCTTCCTTTGATCAACGTTATCCACCTAAGTGTTTGGCCTCTAGAGGTGATCCACCAAGGAATAATAGTTATTCAAGAAGATGGGTGTTGGCAAAACCCTAGTTTCTATCTCTATAGAAATTGCAAGTACTCTCTCTCCAATTCTCATGGAAGAGTGTGTAACTGTCTAACAGTCTAACTGTCCTAAATCATAATAAGACTCCTCTTATTTATAACTATAGGGAACCCTTCTAAACAATTTAGGATTAGGGTTTTTATTTTAATTAAACTCCTTTAATTAATTGAACTCCTAATCCAATTAGGAATTCATGAGAGAGTACTTCTATTAATTAATTCTCAATCCCTATTAGGAATTAAATAATAGTAATAGTAATAATAATAATAAGACTCCTCTTATTAATTTATATTTAATATTTCCAAAATATTAAATAATAAATATTAAGCTATTTAATTTATTCTATCTCCATAGATTAAATTAAATACATTTAACTTATTATTACGATTATGCCATTTGCTTCTTAAATAAATATTTTCTTTTTGCGGTGTGACCCTTTAGATTCTCCATATTAAACTGGTTGTGAATAAATCAATTAGAACAATTCTAATCTTATTTAAATAAATAAATTAAACTATTTAATTCATTTAAATAAATAATATTTATTCTACAATAAGGGTAAGCCCCCTTAGCGATCAACGACTTTCCAGATAATATAGATTTCAACATTAATCACAAAAGAACCTTTCAGTGAATAGTTACCGTACAATTCAATCCTTCTAGCATACAATGTCCCAATTAAATATAAGACATGGAATTACTGTCAAGTCTTATTTTATTTAATTATATGTATTTCGATTCTCAAATGCACAACTCTAATAATGCAAATTAGAAACTCCTTTCTAATTTCATTCTACTTTGGCCAAAGACTTCTAAGTCGTCATTTATCGAATCACATAGGACATTCTCTCCTTTTACTAGAAGTGGTAGATTCTTTGTTGATCATTCACCTATCTCCATGTATAACTTATTATACCCAATCACCCTTTGATATACCCTAAAGGTCTTAAGGGACATGTCAAAGTATAACTCATCATACACAAGATACTATGATAATCTCAAGTCCAAAGATCACTTGTACTACTATCACTAGAGGAATTCCTATTGACAGGCGAGTAAAACTCCATTAGGTATTCCTTAGCGAGCCACGTTCAGTGAACTTATTCTCTAATAAGCACCTACATACTTGCTTTAGTGTCTCCACACAAATGATATTTATGAGATCAATCATCCTCTTCTTAAGAGCAAGCAACGTATGTACTAATCTATCCGGATTCACTAATCCCCGTTTTAGCAATCCATCGATTAGGAACTATTTTAGTTTGTGAGCTATCTAGAATTTAGATCTCATTAGCATGATCACCATCATGATTCTAAAAGCATTGCTCAAAACTATGGGTTTATCACATTTAATATAACAGCACTATGTAGATAAAGTAAAATACCTTTAATAACCGAATAAGATTACAAAGTATATGCTACATCATATCAAATATGATTGGCTTGTGTGCATACTATTTTCAATCTCCCACTTGCACTAAAGCCAATCGTCATGGTATCTAATACCCTTCTTCTCTAAGTGACGATCATCCTGCTGTTTGGATAATGCTTCAGTAAATGGATATGCAATGTTGTTCTCCAGAGTTCACTATCTCTATAGTGATTTCTCCTCTTTCAATGATTCTTCTAATCAAATGAAAGTGCCGCAACACATGTTTGAATCCAAGATGAGACTTAGGAACTATTCATAGTTCTGTAATGAACTTTTCATCCAAACAATCAACTTGCAGCTTCATTTACAGCTATATACTTTGTCTTTGTCATTAAACCAGCAACTCTTTGCTATTTTGGAACCTTTCCAATTTACTGTACCACCATTCAAGGTAACGCTTTACTCTTAAAGTGGATTTGTTATCGTCTTGGTCGGTCTGAAAAAACTTGAGTCTATTTAGCCCTCTAGTTTTAATTCAGACCTACCATGAATCATGATCACATCTTCAGTACCGGTTAAGTACCTAAAGATGTTTATCACTGTCTTACAGTGATCTTCTCCAGAATATGACTGATCAACATCAGGCCTAGTATATTCATTGCATACATGATAGTAACTCATGCGATCTCTCTTTTAATTGGAGACAATTTAGAGAGATACACTCCATGGCTCATCATCATGAGACCTCAATTGGAGTTTGCCATGCTAAACGCCTTTAGCATCAAATGAATATACGTTCCTTGGGTCAAGCCAAACATCCTTTTAAATCTATCTATATAGATTTATATCCCCAATTTATAGGATGCTCCCCCAAGTCATTCATGGAGGAATGTTTAGACAATTTTATCTTTACTGATTGTAGCATTGGTGTGTTATTCCTTGTCAGTAGTATATCAACATATAATACCAAGAATGTCACAGCGCTCCCACTGACCCTTTTGTACACACTAGGTTCATTCTCGTTTTTGATAAAATCAAACCTTTTGATTATCTCATCAAAATAAATGTTCCATCTTTGAGAAGCTTGCTTTAATCCATCAATGGATCATTGTAGCTTAAAACGCGATTTGCTTCAACCTTTGAAATAAATTCCTTTGGCTGTATTATACATACATTCTCCTCAAGTCTTCATTGAGGAAGGGTGTCTCCACATCCATTTCGCCAGATTTCGTAATAAGCTGCAATTACAAGCAAAATCCAAATGGACTTGAGCATTACCCGGTAATAAGGTTTTATCACAGTCAACTCCTTGACTTGAAAAACCTTTTAAACATGTCTGGTCTTATAGGTCTCCACCTTGCCATTTGCCCTAGTCTTTCTTTTAAAGACCCATATTCACACTCTAGGCACTATGCCCTTTTGTGGAATAACCAGAGTCTATACTTGGTTCTCTTATATGGAGTCCATTTCGGATTTCATGGCCATCTGCCATTTCTCTGAGTGTCTTCTACTCATAGTCTCATCGTATATAACTGGATCATCATCCTCATCATCCTCTATGATGAATCCATACCTCTCAGGTATCTTCGGTACTCTTCCAGATTTACGATTCGGTTGTGGTACAATAGGTCTATCTACAGATTCCTCGGTTCGACTTAAAGTGCTTTGTGGTTCTTGAACTCTTTCAAGATCTATTACCCTCCCACTAGCTCCTTCAATGATAAACACCTTTATCTAAGAAGGCAGCGTGTAGGATTATAGTAATAATACCCTAAACTCTTTAGGATATCCCACAAATCTGCACTTGTCAGATTTTATCCCAAACTTATCTTTGAAACTTTTTCACATAAGTTGGACAACCCCTTATCTTAACATACTTAAGAGTAGAAATCCTTCCTATCCATAACCTTTATGGAGTCTTGGGCTCGGATTTTTGAGGTTACCTTATTTTGTAGATATGCAGCCGTTTCTAGGGTATAACCCCAGATGGATACTAGAATGTTGGTAAAAATCATTATGGATTGCACCATGTCCAACAAGGTACAATTTCTCCTTTTAGATACACCAATCAATTATTGCGTATCAGGAGGTTTCCATTATGAGAAAATACCATTTTGAGATGATCTAGAAACTTATTGCACAAGTATTCCTTCCTTGATCTGATCAAAGAATCTTAATACTTTGTCAATTTGTTTCACTTCTGAATTCTTTGAACATTTCAAATGATTCAGACTTGTATTTCATCAAATACATACATTCAACTCTTTGAATGACCATCTCCTTTTCCTTTTACTAGTTTGTTTAATTTGCAAAATTATTTTTTATGTAAGTCAAGTATACAAAGTCTATCAAGTGATCTTCCAGTTTCAAACAAAACATTATCATTATAAATAGAACAACAATTGTTCTTAAATATAATACCAGAACCTTCCTTGTCCAACAACGGAAGTAATAATGTTTCTAAAGAGAACTGGAACATAATAACAACTTATTAACTTAATAGACTTGCCCGTAGGCAACGCTAAACCATAAGTTCCTATGGTTAATGCAGCAACCTTTGCTCCATTCCCACACATAAGATTACTTACTCTTTGTTTAGCTTTCTACTTCTGTTTAGTCTCTGCATTGGATTGCATATGTGAGAACTACAGCCGGTATCCAATACCCAAGTAGAACCTTGACTTACAGAAAGATTTATTTTTAATCATGAACAAACCTACATCTGTAACCGAAGCTTCACTAAGCTTCTTCTGGTTAGCCTCTGTAAGATTCTCCTTACAGTTTCGTTTCTAGTATCCAGGTTTATTGCAATGGAAGCAAACTCCTTTGCTATCTGCATCAGTCTTGTTCTTATTGTCCTTTGTTTTTGCCTTTCCATTTACCTTCTTTGAATTGTTCTTCTTTTAAGAAGATCCTTTGGCCCTCTTCCGCTTCTTGGAAGAATCATCTACCAGTAAGACTTGGTCTTCCTTGGTTGGAAAGTGACTCTTTACAATTTTCAACATGTTTAAGCAACTCAGGCAGGCTAACATATAGCTTGTTCATGTGGAAATTCACAACAATTTGTGAGAAAGAGTCCGGAAGTGATTGCAAGATCAATTCTTGGATCAACTCTCCATCCATTAAAACTAGTTGTCCCAATTGTTCAATCAGATTGATCATTTTGAGGATATTTGTCTATACTGTAGTGCCATCGGTTATTCTAGATCGGAAGAGCTCCTTAGATATCTGATATCTAATAGTCCTACTTTCCTCACCCTTCAACTCCTTGAAGGTGCAGGAGTATAGCAGGAGCATCCATAGTTTCATGTTGACGCTGAAGCTCGTTACTCATGGATGCGAGCATGATGCATTGAGCCAACTGTGCATCATCTTGCCACTTTCTAAAAGTAGCAATCTCTTCCTCAGAGGCATTGTCTGCAACCATTGCAGGTATAAGCGTATTAAGGACATAAGATAGCTTTTCAGCCTTGAGAACTATTCTCAAATTCCTTAACCAGTTCGTATAATTCGGTCCGGTCAGTTTGTTAGCATCAAGTATGCTACGCAGTGATAGTGAATTAGACATTGTAAAATTCTGTAAAATGAATTTGTAATTTAACAACATGTTAGCATACATTCATTAATTAATTACCAAAATAAATTAGGTCTTTATTTTAAATTGGTATCTCCCACTATTTTCATCAAACTATATTACCCTCAATATACAGTTCGACAAATCTAATTAAAGATTTGCTAGTGAGAATAAGGATCCCATTTCAAATGTATATAGCCTTGTGTGACACAACAAACGATATATAAATAAATAGGTAGACAACTATTGTCAATTACATCACTATGTAACTCCTTTTAATTTGTCTCTTAGATTATTTTGATCAAGTGTGACACATCCGAATCAAAATTATCCAAGCTAAGTCCAACCTAACACTTCCATATATTCGAAAGAAAAACATTGTCCCTGTGTGACACAACAAAACAGCATCATTCAGTCTATGTATAAGCATCAAATGTGATAAAGCAACATCTTAAATATTTAATACTTGCCTTGTGTGACACAACAAACTCATATTAAATATTTAATACTCTATCGCTTTACCATGCTAGAAGGCAACGTTCGATATTCCAAATATCTTTGAACGCTTAAGACTTAATATAATTCCTTTGAGGGGTTTGTTATTATATGTCTCATCTTGTTTAGCGCGCATGCACATATATATATAAAATACGCGTCATATTATTTAACATGCGAAGCATGTTGTATAATATATAATATATACATAGTAAGCATGCACATATAGAATACTATATTCTACTCGGATTGATTATGGACTTTTATTCTAGTTTAGTTTACTAGAGCCACCAAGTGAACCAAAAGGTCAAACCTAGGGTGCAAGAACAAAATTTAAATATAACTATTACATTTAAACCCGAGCTCCATTACAAACGGGTCTTCAAGCGCTCCTTGCTCCTTTGTCTCTAATTCTTCAAGTAATTCTAACTAAACCTATTACATAAATTATTTACAATAAATAGAAACCTTGATCAGCAGTCAAGAGGAGGTACATAGGAGGAAGATAGAATTTACATCAAGAAAAACCAGAGAAGACGAGGTATGCAGACCCCATTTATAAAAAAAACTCAATCATTCAAGCATCCACTAAAATAAATCCAATCACACATTGGTCAGTAGTCCATAATCAATCCCTATTTATTATCATACATATCTCCATATGTATCAATAAATAACATTCATCTCATGAATAATAAAACCATTCCATATATGCATTGATATCATTTAATGGGCAATTAAAAGTTTACTAGAAATCCAATTTTGAAACAAAAATAAACTCCTTTATTTTAATCAAAATTCAAATATTAATAAACTTATTTATTTTATTTTATTCAATTTTGAATAAAAATAAACCCTTTTATTTTAATCAAATTCCAAGTCAAAATAAACTCCTTTATTTTAATTAACATGGAACCCAATTTCAAGTTCAAAATAAACTCCTTTATTTTTAACTTAAAATTGCTTGGAAAAATAAAATATGTTAAATCATATTCCTTATCAAAATAAACATCTTTATTTTTAAGGAAACATGGAATCCTATTCCAAATGTGAATAAACTCCTTTATTCTAGGAAATATGGAATCCTATTCCAAATGTAAATAAACTCCTTATTCTAGCGTAGAATTCAATTCCAAGTTCAAATAAAACTTTTAATTTTAATTATATTTCAATTCAAAATAAACCTTTTATCTTAATTGAAAATAAATAAAATCAAAATAAAAAATTTTCAAATCCTGCAGACCGGCGCGGCCGCACTCCAAAATGAACTAGGAGCGGCGTGGCCGCACTGCTGCTCAGAAACGTTTTCTGGGTTCGGGCGCGGCCGCGCTCCAGAATGAACTGGAAGCGGCGCGGCCGCGTAGCAGACTTCGAAATTTTTTTACGTTGCCCAGAAAATCGATCCAATCGCATACCCATACATACATTGAATCATAATAATCGATAATTAGCACAAGGTTAGGCTTTGATACCACTGTTAGGTTTGTATATAGCGCGAACATGCAATCAAATTACATAAATAGTGCGGAAGCGCGATAAAATAGATTTTAAAATTTTTCATACAAACCATCACCATGATCTTTCCTTGTGTTCAATTATCAATTAACGAAAGAGATAGAGATTAAGAAATTATACCCTCGTAGAACCGTACTTCCTCGGGTACAAGTTCACCTCCAATTCCTTCGCGTTCTCCTTGAATTTCACCGATGGGATTCCTTCCTTTGATCAACGTTAGCCACCCAAGTGTTTGGCCTCTAGAGGTGATCCACCAAGGAATAATAATTATTCAAGAAGATAAGTGTTGGCAAAACCCTAGTTTCTATCTCTATAGAAATTGCAAGTACTCTCTCTCCAATTCTCATGGAAGAGTGTGTAACTGTCTAACAGTCTAACTGTCGAACCCTAAATCATAATAAGACTCCTCTTATTTATATATATAGGGAACCCTTCTAAACAATTTAGGATTAGAGTTTTTATTTTAATTAAACTCCTTTAATTAATTGAACTCCTAATCCAATTAGGAATTCATGAGAGAGTACTTCTATTAATTAATTCCCAATCCCTATTAGGAATTAAATAATAGTAATAGTAATAATAATAATAATAATAAGACTCCTCATATTAATTTATATTTAATATTTCCAAAATATTAAATAATAAATATTAAGTTATTTAATTTATTCTATCTCCATAGATTAAATTAAATACACTTAACTTATTATTACGATTATGCCATTTACTTCTTAAATAAATATTTTCCTTTTACGGTGTGACCCTTTAGGTTCTCCATATTAAACCGGTTGTGAATAAATCAATTAGAACAATTCTAATCTTATTTAAATAAATAAATTAAACTATTTAATTCATTTAAATAAATAATATTTATTCTACAATAAGGGTAAGCCCCCTTAGCGATCAACGACTTTCCAGATAATATAGATTTCAACATTAATCACAAAAGAACCTTTCAGTGAATAGTTATTGTACAAGTCAATCCTTCTACCATACAATGTCCCAATTAAATATAAGGCATGGAATTACTGTCAAGTCTTATTTTATTTAATTATATGTATTTCGATTCTCAAATGCACAACTCTAATAATGCAAATTAGAAACTCCTTTCTAATTTCATTCTACTTTGGCCAAAGACTTCTGAGTCGTCATTTATCGAATCACATAGGACATTCTCTCCTTTTACTAGAAGTGGTAGATTCTTTGTTGATCATTTACCTATCTCCATGTATAACTTATTATACCCAATCATACCCTTTGATATACCATAAGGTCTTAAGGGACATGTCAAAGTATAACTTATCATACACAAGATACTATGATAATCTCAAGTCCAAGGATCACTTGTACTACTATCACTAGAGGAATTCCTATTGACAGGCGAGTAAAAATCCATTAGGTATTCTTTAGCGAGCCACGTTCAGTGAACTTATTCTCTAATAAGCACCTACATACTTGCTTTAGTGTCTCCACACAAATGATATATTATGAGATCAATCATCCTCTTCTTAAGAGCAAGCAACGTATGTACTAATCTATCCGGATTCACTGATCCCCATTTTAGCAATCCATCGATTAGGAACTATTTTAGTTTGTGAGCTATCTAGAATTTAGATCTCATTAGCATGATCACCAGCATGATTCTAAAAGCATTGCTCAAAACTATGGGTTTATCACATTTAATATAACAGCACCATGTAGATAAAGTAAAATACCTTTAATAACCGAATAAGATTACAAAGTATATGCTACATCATATCAAATATGATTGGCTTGTGTGCATACTACTTTCAAGCAAAACATCAGAAACCGGGTGGACTGCTACAACCGCTGGAGATTCTGGAATGAAAGTGGGAGCATATCACGATGGATTTTGTAACGGGGCTTCCACTAACTCTGAAGGGTTACGACGTGATCTGGGTGATCGTGGATCGTTTGACTAAATTTGCACATTTTTTACCGATCAAGATAAGGTACAATCTTGAGCAGTTAGCAGAGTTATATGTGAAAAAAATTGTGTCACGACATGGAGTGCCGATATCTATTGTGTCTAATAGAGATCCGCGTTTCCCATCAAATTTCTGGAAGAGCTTACAAGAAAGGTTGGGAACTCAATTGAGGTTGAGTACGGCGTATCATCCTCAAACGGATGGGTAAAACGAACGAATGATACAGACGCTTGAAGACATGCTCAGAGCATGTGTGATGGATTTTAAAGGCAGCTGGGATGATCACTTACCGTTGGTGGAGTTTGCCTATAATAACAGTTATCATGCGAGTATTGGCATTCCTCCATATGAAGCATTATACGAAAGGAAGTGTCGAACACCTCTATGTTGGGACGAAGTCGGTGAACGGAGACTGTTAGGACCTGAATAGGTACAGTATACTATGGATGTCATCAAGGTGATAATAGCTCGATTGGTAGCGGCTCAGGACCGACAGAAAAAATACGCCGATTTACATCGTCAGAAGCGAGACTTTGAAGTGGGCAGTTTTGTATTTTTGAAGGTATCTCCCTGGAAAGGGAAGATCAGATTTGGGAAGAAGGGGAAATTGAGTCCCCGGTTCGTAGGACCTTTTGAAGTTTTAAATAGGGTAGGTGAAGTGGTGTACGGAGTAGCTCTACCTCCTGAACTTGAGCACATTCACAATGTGTTTCACGTTTCTGTGTTGCAGCCATACAAACCCGACTACAAGCATATGATATCCTATGAAATGATTCAAGTTGACCGAGACTTGTCGTATGAAGAGATTCCTATCCAGATATTAGATAGGAAAGAGCAGACGTTAAGAAACAAGGTCATTCATTCGGTCAAAGTCCTTTGGAGGAACCACACGGCTGAAGAAGCTACGTGAGAACTGGAAGAGAAGATGAGGAAGAATTATCCGCATCTTTTCGAGTGAACCCATGTTAAGTTTTCCGTACCTAAGTTGTAATTCTGGGGACAGAATTCTTATAAGGGGGGAGGATGTAACGACCACGAATTCTGGATAGCCTTGTAATTTGAATTTTGTATATTAATGAATATTTTGAATTTTAGTAACATTATTTTGTGTTACATGTTTAAAGGTTGTGTGACAACCTGGATTATGTGAATGCATGAAATTTTACGTGTTATAGTTTTGTTTAAGTGAATAATTAATTTCGCGTAGCGTCACTACATCACTATTCATAGGGCACGTTCCTCGAGGCACTATTCATGCCATAATATTCTTGTGTCTTTTTCGATTTTAATAAATTTCATTTATACGTGTGAGCGAAGTGATAATTTTTGCAAGTGTCGGATTTTCATTTTGAGCCCATTCGTGTTTCATTCGATATCCGAAATGTATAATATGGGTGTTCCGAATTAATGGGCAAACCCCGTATTAATTATTTTTACCCATCCCAATATTTTTTGGGATAACCCATTTTAATTATGGGTAGAATTATTGACCAAATTGGGTACAAAAGTAGGAGTATTCAAGTATGGAAAAGACCAATTGAGTGTATTATTTATGGCATGTTATTAATATGGGAGGCAAGTAACCATTTTGGACCAATCAAATGAGGGAGTAGAGAGAGTGGTCGGCAGCATGCTGCCTTTTTGCTAGGCTCAATGCCTTAATTTTCCAAAATGCCCAACATCCCTCTTGGCGGCTTAACCCACTCCTCCTCCCAAGCCTTATTCATCCGACTCCTTCCCATCCATTCTCCTATACTCAACTCATTTCCAAGTTCAGTCCATTTGCTAGCAAGAAGAGAGCTGCAAAGAGGGAGGAAATGGTATAGAGAGAGAGAGTGCTGAAGAACAAGAACAAAGAAAGAAGAAGAAGAAGAAGAAGAAACTTGAAGGAAGAAGAAAGGAGAGACACGGGTGGAGAAGAAAGGAGCCAAAGAAGTAGAAGAAGAGTCTTAAAACAAAGCCTGGAATCAAAATCCTATCTTAAAATATCCTAATTACAATAGAATTATGAAAATATACTGAAATCCCTAAAATTAAGGAAAAGAAATCTGATAAAATCTACAAAAACGCGTTTGCCTCGAAAAACGCGCCAACATAAAACTGACTATTCTCGCCGGGGCGAGAAATTTGAACTAGAATTCTCGTCGGGGCGAGAATGGCCAGAGAGATCTTGGTCAGGGCGAGAATGGATTAGGCTGGGGCGAGAATGGACACAGAGGTTCTCGCCGGGGCGGGAACTTTGGCCTTGATTTTCTCGCCGGGGCGAGAACTCTGCAGCTTGGAAATTTTTGTCTTCTCTCTTTTCCATCGTTCCCAACGTTGGCGTATTTGCTTTTATTATCATGACCAAATGTAAAGCCTTAGAATCCCGCTCCTCGAACTCTACACTTGATCTAACCTCGCTCCACATTCCTTGTATCAATCCATTAAGGCCTTCCTTGAATCGTTTAGCCCGAGCTCTTGTCACAGGTCCATCCGACATGCACATAGGATCCGTTCTATGATTGTCATTCGTTCCCGAACCAAGGATGCCCTCATCATACCTCTCCTCTTGAGAAAGATTTATCCTCAAATCGTCACCTACATCAAACAGACTAAGATCAGTAACGTTGAAGGTTGCACTAACGCTATACTCACCAGGCAAATCTAATTTGTAGGCATTGTCATTGATGCGCTCAAGAACTTGAAATGGACCATCTCCTCTTGGAAGCAATTTTGAACGTCGTTGAGCTGGAAATCTTTCCTTCCGCAAATGTAACCACACCCACTCCCTCGGTTCAAAAATCACTTGACGTCGGCCCTTGTTGGCCTGTTTTGCATACTGCTCCGTCCTCCTTTCAATGTTGAGTTTTTCCTTCTCATGTATCTGCCTAACAAATTCAGCCTTTTTCTTTCCATCCATGTTAGTATATTCAGACAAAGGTAATGGCAATAAATCCAATGGAGTTACCGGATTAAAACCATATATAATTTCGAATGGTGAAAATTGTGTAGTAGAGTGAACAGATCTATTATAAGCAAACTCAACATGCGGTAGACACTCTTCCCAAACTTTAATGTTCTTTTTAATAATAGCTCTTAACAATGCAGATAAAGTTCTATTAACTACTTCTGTTTGACCGTCAGTTTGTGGATGATAAGTAGTTGAAAATAACAATTTAGTACCTAACTTACACCACAATGTCTTCCAAAAATAACTCAAAAATTTAGAATCTCTATCTGAAACAATTGTTCTAGGCATGCCATGCAAACGCACAATTTCTCTAAAGAACAAATCAGCAATATGGGATGCATCATCAGTCTTGTGACATGGAATAAAATGTGCCATCTTAGAAAATCTATCCACGACCACAAATATAGAATCATGACCACGCTTAGACCTAGGTAAACCCAATACAAAATCCATAGACAAATCAATCCAAGGTTCACTAGATATAGGCAATGGTGTATACAAACCATGAGGTTGAACACGAGACTTAGCCTGCTTACATGTAATGCATTTATCACAAATTCTTTCCACATCTCGTTTCATATGAGGCCAATAAAAATGCTCTTTTAAAACAGATAAAGTCTTTTCAACACCAAAATGACCCATTAGACCTCCCCCATGTGACTCCCTAATCAACAACTCACGCAAAGAACATGCAGGTATACATAACTTATTTTCCCGAAACAGAAAACCATCAATTTTAAAATATTTACCTACAGCATTCTTCTCAAATGATTTAAACTCTTCACAAAATTCAAGATCATTGGCATACAACTCTTTAATCCGTTCAAACCCAAGCAATTTTGTATCAAGAGTACTCAATAACACATACCTTCTCGAAAGAGCATCAGCAACAACATTCTCCTTACCCTGTTTGTATCGGATGATGTACGGAAATGTCTCAATGAACTCCATCCACCTCGCGTGTCTTTTGTTCAACTTGTGTTGTCCCTTCAAGTATTTCAGCGATTCATGATCCGTGTGAATCACGAACTCTTTAGGCCAAAGGTAGTGCTGCCACGTCTCCAATGCTCGAATCAATGCATATAACTCCTTGTCATACGTCGGATAGTTTAAAGCGGCTCCACTCAACTTCTCACTAAAGTATGCTACTGGCTTCCCTTCCTGCATCAGCACCGCTCCAATCCCTAAACCTGAAGCATCACACTCAATTTCAAAAGTCTTAGTAAAGTTAGGTAAAACAAGCAAAGGAGCGTTAGTCAATTTATCTTTAATCAATTTAAACGCCTTTTCCTGTTCTTTACCCCACTTAAAACCCACACTCTTTTTCATTACTTCCGTCAATGGTGTTGTGATGTCGCTGAAGTTCTTCACGAAACGTCGATAGAAACTTGCCAGTCCATGAAAACTACGAACTTGACTCACATTTGTTGGACTCGGCCATTCTCGGATTGCACGTATTTTCTCCTCATCCACTTGAACTCCCTGTGAACTCACAACAAATCCAAGAAAAACAACTCTATCCGTACAAAACGTGCATTTATCCATGTTAGCAAATAACTTTTCTTTTCTAAGAGTATCTAAAACAGATTTCAAATGCAATGCATGCTCTCCCAAGTTTTTGCTATATATCAAGATGTCATCAAAATACACAACCACAAATTTCCCAATGAACGGACGCAAAACATGGTTCATTAATCTCATGAAAGTACTAGGAGCATTAGTTAAACCAAAAGATAACACTAGCCACTCATATAACCCATATTTCGTTTTGAAAGCTGTTTTCCATTCATCACCCTCATGCATGCGAATTTGATGATATCCACTTTTTAAATCAATTTTTGAAAATACACAAGAACCATGCAATTCATCTAACATGTCATCTAAACGTGGAATGGGATGTCGATATTTTACCGTAATATTGTTTACCGCTCGACAGTCAATGCACATGCGCCACTTCCCATCCTTTTTAGGCACTAAGATCACTGGAACTGCACATGGACTCATGCTTTCCCTCACGAACCCCTTCTCCATGAGTTCTCCAACTTGCCTTTGCAACTCCTTTGTCTCCTCGGGATTGCTCCGATAAGCTGGACGATTTGGAATGGTAGCACCGGGTACGAAGTCAATTTGATGCTCAATTCCCCGAATAGGTGGTAATCCATGTGGAAGCTCCTCGGGAAACACATCCTTATAATCCTGCAAAAGAGATGAAACAACACTAGGCAAAGAAGAATCATTAGCGTTAGTATTCAGAAGTGCCTCCTTATACCGAAGTATAATCATCGGCTGCTTAGCATCTAAAGCTCGCCTCACATCGCTCTTTTTTGCATAGATATTTGTTTTTCGCTCCTCATCTTTTCTTTTCTCTCTTTCTTTTTCTCTCTTATTTTTCCTCTCATTATTTTTTTCCTCATTATTTTTCTTTTCTTCACTTTCTTTTCATTTCTCATGATCTTTCTGCAAATGAAGTAGATCCTCATGCACCTGTTGTAGTGACATAGGACATAAAGTAACCTTCCTTTTATTGTGAACAAAAGAGTACTCATTTAAAAACCCGTCATGCTTCACACGTCTATCAAATTGCCAAGGTCGATAAAACAATATGTGACCCGCCTGCATCGGAACTACGTCACACAAGATTTCATCCACATATTTCCCAATAGTAAACGGCACCAAAACCTGTTTAGTCACTTTAATCTCATTACTATCATTGAGCCATTGCAATCGATACGATTGAGGATGTTTGGTTGTGGAAAGCCCCAATTTCTCTACCATAACCTTGCTTACCACATTTATGCAACTACCCCCATTTATCACGACACAGCAAATTTTCTCATTCACAAGACACCTAGTATGAAATAAATTTTCACGCTGCTCGCTGCTTTCCTCCTTCACTTATGCACTAAGCACTCTTCTCGTCACCAAAACTTCCCCAAATATTGCCACTTCCCTATCCTCTACTTCTTCTAGTGGTGGCATAGAATCAGTATCGCTATCTTCCCCTTCGGTCTCCACCTCTCCATTGTTAAGTAATAACATCGTCCTTTGATTCGTACATTGACTCGCAATATGTCCCCTACCTTGACATTTAAAACATTTAATATCTCGATTATGACTAAAAGAAGAAGGGTCAGTTTTACCTTGCACTCCCTTATTAATCGTCTCCGTTTTTGGCTCAAACTTGGATTTTCTTACGGCTGGCTTCTCCTCTCGCTTCCCAACATTAGACTTCCATGATGATCCCGAATTAGGTATCGAACGTTGGCTACCTCTCCTTTTAAGCTGTTTCTCAATCTTGATAGCCATGTGAACCATATCCTCCAATACCAAGTAATGTTGTCGTTCCACTAAGTCTGCGATTTCCCAATTTAATCCCGCCGAAAACCTGGCCATTGTTGATTCGCCATCCTCATTGATGTTTGCTCTAGCCATCAGCATCTCCATTTCTTTGTAATAATCTTCTACGCTCCTACTACCTTGTTTCAAGCTTTGCAAACTCCTAACTATCTCTCAGTGATAGTAACCTGGAACGAATCTCTTTTTCATCACTGCCTTCATATCTTCCCAAGTTTTAATTGGACGCTCTCCACACCTCCTTCGGCTGATCATCAACTGATCCCACCAAGTAACAGCATAAGCTGAGAATTCTGTGGCGGCGAGTTTTACTTTCTTTATTCCTGAATAGTTATGACATTCAAATATCCAATCCATCTTCTTTTCCCACTCTAGATAAGCCTCCGGATCACTTCTTCCTTGGAAAGTCAGAATTTTCATTTTGATGTTATCCAAATTGCCATCTTCTCTATCCCTACCGCCTCTATCCCTTGCTCCTCGCCTCCTATGGATAAAATCAGATTTACGGTCCTCTTCTTCACTAAATCCCCCTTCATAGTAATTTTCCTCTTGTCTAGCTTCTCTTTGATGTGTTCTTCCGTGCTGACGTGCCCCATGAGGATGTTAAAACTGGGGTCCTTGAGACGCACTCATTTGGTCGAAACGCTCATTCACTTGCTCCATCGCCATATCCAACTTTCTAGTTAATTCTTTCATCATAGCTTCCATCACAAATTTTGGATCAAACTTTGCTGGAGGATCTTCCATAACTCCTTTATCTTTGGTACTAGACATTTTTCCAGTAAAATAGAGGTTAGTAGCAAAATATTTTCCTCACCACTCCCTTACGTGGTTCACTCGATCAACGTTCCACTCGTGTGTCACTCAATAGGCTTTTTCCCTCGAATGATCTCACAACTAAGCCTTTTTCCTCTAAATATTCTCTCTAATAGGTTCTTTTCGAATTTACCTAGCAAAATCCTCGGTTTTACTAATCAATTCAAAATAACTTATCACGAACAATATAGTCGGTATGAATAGAAGTAGTAACAATCTCGATTACGGAATTGAAAACGAATTCTACGAACAAATTGAAATAACTGAAATAATACAATTTTCTATACTCTTTTTTTTTTTGCACAAAATTTCAACGAAATAATAAAGATAGATACTTAGCTAGAAAACGCAGCTCTGATACCAAATGATAGACTCCACGGCACGCTTGCGTGAGGTGGTCATCGCCCGGATCGTTTCTAGTAAGCAAATTGATGGAACTCTTTCGAATCCTTAATCCCTCGCCTGACTATAGACGATAAACCTTGGAATAGTCGATCAAGCAATTTTTGAATGCGTGATTGATGGAACACCAACAACTCTTTGACCCTCGTTTAGATAGAAAACGATAATCTCCGTATGTTTGTATGATGCGATAGAATAACGCCACACACAACTATGATTTGTTGTATGATAAGTTAAATATGAATCTCAAAAGAAAAACTAAGAAATTAGCTTAGAAATTCTTCAAAGAACCAAAAGTAGAGAATAATCTCACAAGAGAAATTTTATTAATCTGAATTGTTATTGAATTACAAGCATAAACTTATTTTATACTAGCTATGAAACCCTAGAATCCAAAAAGGAAATAACAATTGATTTGGAATCAAAATCCTATCTTAAAATATCCTAATTACAATAGAATTATGAAAATATACTGAAATCCCTAAAATTAAGGAAAAGAAATCTGATAAAATCTACAAAAACGCGTCTACCTCGAAAAACGCGCCAACACAAAACTGACTATTCTCGCCGGGCGAGAAATTTGAACTAGAATTCTCGCCGGGGCGAGAATGGCCAGAGAGATCTTGGCCGGGGCGAGAATGGATTAGGTTGGGGCGAGAATGAACAGAGAGGTTCTCGCCGGGGCGAGAACTTTGGCCTTGATTTTCTCGCCGGGGCGAGAACTCTGTAGCTAGGAAATTTTTGTCTTCTCTCGTTTCCATCGTTCCCAACGTTGGCGTATTTGCTTTTATCATCATGACCAAATGTAAAGCCTTAGAATCCCGCTCCTCGAACTCTACACTTGATCTAACCTCGCTCCACATTCCTTGTATCAATCCATTAAGGCCTTCCTTGAATCGTTTAGCCCGAGCTCTTGTCACAGGTCCATTCGGCATGCACATAGGATCCGTTCTATGATTGTCATTCGTTCCCGAACCAAGGATGCCCTCATCATTTATAGAGGTAAACAATCAACCAAAACTGATTTCATTTGATTTTGTGAAGATTTTCGAGTTTTGAATGTTTTTGGAGCTCTTAAGCTTTTGAGATGATTTTGTTGAAATTCTTGTTATTGTTTTTTGTTTTGGATGTTTGTAAATATTGTTAAGAGACTATTTAAGCCATTAATAACATCAAAGTGGAACAAAAATGGAAGAAATCCGTACCTATGCTTAAAGGATGAAGAACATGAAGAACAATGGACATTTTTGGACAAACATGGACTGTTGGACGGTTTAAAGGACTTTGTAGCTATGATTTCGTGTTTGTTTGATTCGTTTGTTGTTATGATGTTGTACTTCCATGGGTTATGAATTTAACCCAGTTGTAATGGAGTAAAAATGGGTTAAAACAAAGATTTGGTGATGATTTTAGTGAAGAACACTTACAACAACTAAAAATAGAGTATGAACTTAGTATTTTGGCCTAAGATTTGGTCATGTTAATGTCAATGGGTAGCTCTGAATTTTGGATATGTTGTAGCCCATGTCTTAGGAGTCCATAAAAATCGAAATGGACCAATTTAAACGTGAATAAGAGAAGTTATGAAGGTTGGAGCGAAGAAGGGTCAAATCGCGCGTAGGAAGCAATATGCAGCACTTGAGTACCGGCGTAGCCTCCCTGATTTCACAGAGGCCTCACTGGTCACTGGCGCAGCCTCCATGATTCTGACGGAGGCCTCGTTGAGCTCTCTGGCGCAGCCTCCGTGATTCTGACGGAAGCCTCGCTGACCACCTGATTCTGGAATTTTTAGCATGAATGTTTGTTGGTAAAATGACCATAACTTTCTCATACGAACTCCGATTAGGGCGATTCAAGATGATCCAGAAATCTTAGAGATAGACCGACAACTCCATTAATTAGAATTGAAAGTTACTACCTAGACCAATTCTAAAATTGACCATCTTTAGGACTGTTTTGTGATTGGAGACAATCGGAGGGAGTTGGACATGCACGTGTGCAATGTGCAATGTTTTCGACGCTATGTTATGATGTTCTGAGTTCTAAAACTTGAATGTTATGAATTATAATGATACTTAGTATTAACCAATGAGTATTAGATAAATCGAATGGGCGTGCTAGGCGTACGCAATTGCGTGTCGCTTGGGCGTTCGAATAGGCAAGTTTGACGTACAGACGTGCAAGCGTCGTAACGCCGTAACTAGTGGGTATAACCTTGTTTAATCTTTTGTTTCTAATATGAATGGGACATTATAGAGTAGTATAAACCATTATTTGGTATCGAGTATGTGACTAATTGTTATGTGAATATGTACTTAATTGTGTAGGATATTAAGGAGCGTGTGTTGTAATATTGTAGCAGACGCACCAGACAAGTTTCTTCTCTAACCCTTGTCTAACCCTTGTGTTGGGCAAGTTTCCTTACCCTAACTCAATTTAATATTGCGCAGGTTTTCTCAACGGTACAACTTTTATTTATTGTGCGAGTTATTTATTGATTGACCAAGTATTCTATATTATTGCAAGTTCCTTACTCAACCTTTATATTTGAGCAAGTATCTTATCTTATTGCAAGATTCGTGACTCAAATCATGTTATTACTTTCAAATTTTATTAGTGGATTAATTATTGTCAATTACTCCACATCAAAGATAATTATTGATATTTTCACCTTGTGCATTGATCTGTTGTTGGATTGTGAAACGTTTAAGTTCTTCATCCATGAACTGTTTAAGGAAACTGTCTACGCCACTTGTTTCGGCTAGACATGTATAGGTTATTATTTTAAAAGCTATCCAAACCAGTAGTTGGTACGGATTCTTGGACTGAGAGAGCAACCCTTATTAGGGGATTTTAATGTGTCGGTTATCCGATGTAGTCAGAGTTAAATGTTATGCATATACATAGGGTACGAGAGGCTAATCCCCTCAAGTACTACTGAAGGGCCAGATTTTTAAAAAGAGTCAGTCGAATGATTGATTCTTGGGGCCAAAAAGTCCATGGTCTACTGGACCACTCAGCAGTAAATAATCAATATTCATTATCTCATTTGAACTTTGGTTATATTGTCAGCTATTTCTTCAATGTTCTTAAATTGTTGAACTATGCGATTATTATTCTCATTCATTCATGATATATCTTCCTTATTCATTTTAAACTTGCTGAGCAAAGTAGTTGCTCACCCTTGCTATATCATGAACCTATTGCAGTTAAGCCGGAGAGTTCCAAAGTGGACAAAGGTAAAGGAAAGCTTAAGGAATAGTTTTATGTACTATCCCGTTATGTAATCGTGGAATCGTTTGGTATTATTATTGTATTCCGTGATGTATTTATTTAAGCTTATAGACCTTGGGACCGTAGTAAACCTTATGTAATGAATAACATATGTTTATTTATTCTGCATTAGTTGATTAATGTTGTTTGGAGGTGTATGGATGTACTTTATCATGAGCACCAGATTCGAGGTATTGGTACCGGAATTTTGGGGTGTCACAGCTGCCGCGTCGTCCTCTCTTCTTGATTCCCTGAATTGGTAGCATTGTCGCGCCAATTTATGCTCTAAATCTGGTGTTGTCGCCCCAGATAGTCAGTCAGGAACCTCAGTGTTGTCCTTTTTTATGCTGCACTTGTTCCAAGTTACCTAATTCCAATCCCCATGTCATGTCTCCTACAAAAACACAAGAAAATGCATCAAAAGTAACAAGAAACACTTGATAATAGACAAGATTACAATCTCAAACGTACTCGATTCGTAGGTATAAAAGCCACTCATCACTGATATGTCCCTCATGTCCACACTTGTAATATTTGACTAGTACTCGTTCCCCCTCCTTTGAAACCGGTGCTGGTGTTGATGTCAGTGCCTTTCCATGATCATTATTAAATCTTCTTTTCTTGAAGTTATTTCCATTAGGCTTGCTCCTTCTATTATCTGCGCCAGGATTACCACCAGAGTAGTTTCCATTTTTAGCATGGTAATTGCCTCATCGATAGTTCTCATTATTCCGATGATTGCTGTCGTTATTACGATTATGATCGTGAATTATGTCCCTTTGACTGTCATTGCCTCCTAGTTGAAACGTCTCTTTTTTTTTTTGCTCCATTAATTGAGTCATGTAATAACCTAAGGATTTTGATATATTAAAATAAGAAATTTTATGTATGAATTTTTTTTTATAATAAAATTATTTTTATTATATATTAAAACAAGTAGGGGAATGTGTGCAAGGAAATGAATGTGAATATGTAATATGTACATATATATTTATTTCATATATGGTTTCAAGTAAATTTCTCATTAAAGAAATAGTTGATAATTATAAATTATATTTTGTTAATAAGTTAATTTTTATATTAAAGATATATGATTATTTACAAAAATATGATTACTATATTATTTAAATAATAAATGTATATTTTAAGAAATGATTATTAATATTATTATTATTACTATGATTATTTCTTTATGATATGAATTTGTAAGATTAGTCAATTTATTTTAAATTGATAAGTATGGTAAATGTGGTAAAGTAACAGTGCGGATCAAAACTCTAATTTGATCTATGGTTGTGGATTTTAATTTTAAATATAATTATTGATATAATTATATTTAAAATAAATGTATGTGTATTATGTATAATAAGAATTTATTTTCTTAAGAAAGTTCGAATACTAAATATAAGTATTGATTATATTTAATGTACGTATGTACAATATGTGATTCAATCAGTATAATAATTAGTTATCAATGATGATACATATGTTATGACTTATGTAAAAAATGTATGTGATTAATTGTTAGTTAAAATAGGGCCCACTAATAGTTATTTAAATTAGTGGACTAACCTAAGAATATTAACATTAAACAATTGATAAGATAGTAAATTAATTAAATATTTAATTAAAGTGAATATATAGTAAGTGAATAAATTTGGTACATTAATTAATATGAGTATTAATTAATGAAAATTATGTGATATATGAATGATTAATTTTAATAGTCCAATTAATAAGAAATACTAGTGGACTAGCCTAATTAGTTTACTAACCAAGCCCATGTTAGGTTTGTATATAACGCAAGCATGCAATCAAATTACATAAATAAAGCGGAAGCGCGATAAAATTAGATTTTTTAATATTTTATACAAACCATCACCATGATCATTCTATGTGCTCAATTAACGATATAAACGAAAGAGATAGAGATAAAAATTATACCCTCGTAGAACCGTGCTTCTTCGGGTACAAGTTCACCTCCAATTCCTTCGCGTTCTCCTTGAATTCCACCGACTAAATTCCTTTGCTTGATCAACGTTAACCACCCAAGTGTTTGGCCTCTAGAGGTGGTCCACCAAGGAAGAATAGTTATTCAAGAAGATAGGTGTTGGCAAAACCCTAGTTTCTATCTCTATAGAAATTGTAAGTACTCTCCACAATCTAATGCAAGAGTGTGTAACCCTAATCTATGATAAGACTCCTCTTATTTATAGATGTAGAAATAACCCTTTCCTAAACTATTTAGGATTAGGGTTTCTATTATAATTAAACTCATTTAATTAATTATGCTCCTAATCCAATTAGGAATTCATGAGAGAGTACTTCTATTAATTAATTCTCAATCCCTATTAGCAATTAAATAATAGTAATAGTAATAATAATAATAAGACTCCTCTTATAAATTTATATTTAATATTTCCAAAATATTAAATAATAAATATTAAGCTATTTAATTTATTCTATCTCTATAGATTAAATTAAATACACTTAACTTATTATTACAATTATGTCATTTACTTCTTAAATAAATATTTTTCTTTTGCGGTGTGACCCTTTAGGTTCTCCATATTAAACCGGTTGTGAATAAATCAATTAGAACAATTCTAATCTTATTTAAATAAATAAATTAAACTATTTAATTTATTTAAATAAATAATATTTATTCTACAATAAGGGTAAGCCCCCTTAGCGATCAATGACTTTCTAGATAATATAGATTTCAACATTAATCACAAGAACCTTTCAGTGCATAGTTACCGTACAATTCAATCCTTCTACTATACAATGCCCCAATTAAATATAAGACATGGATTTACTGTCAAGTCTTATTTTATTTAATTATATGTATTTCGATTCCTAAATGCACAACTCTAAATAATGCAAATTAGAAACTCCTTTCTAATTTCATTTTGCCTTGGTCAAGGACTACTGAGTTGTCATTTATCGAATCACATAGGACATTCACATCTTTTACTAGACGTGGTAGATTCTTTGTTGATCATTCACCTATCTTCATGCACAACTTATTATACCCAATCATACCCTTCGATATACCCCAAAGGTCTTAAGGGGCATGTCAAAGTATAACTCATCATACACAAGATACTATGATGATCTCAAGTCCAAGGATCACTTGTACTACTATCACTAGAGGAATTCCTATTAACAGGCGAGTAAAACTCCATTAGGTATTCCTTAGCGAGCCACGTTCAGTGAACTTATTCTCCAATAAGCACCTACATACTTGCTTTAGTGTCTCCACACAAATGATTATGAGATCAATCATCCTCTTCTTAAGAGCAAGCAACGTATGTACTAATCTATCCGGATTTACTAATCCCCTTTTTAGTAATTCAACAATTAGGAACGATTTTAGTTTGTGAGCTATCTAGAATTTAGATCTCATCAGCATGATCATCATCATGATTCTAAAAGCATTGCTCAAAACTATGGGTTCATCACATTTAATATAACAGCACCTTGTAGATAATATAAAATGCCTTTTAAGAAAAACAATTCTTTTATTAATAAATGAATAAGATTACAAGGTATATGCTACATCATATCAAATATGATTGGCTTGTGTGCATACTACTTTCCGCCCACTCATTTAATTAATTATGGACTTGGATAATTAATGTGTGGACTAATTAAATTAGTCTAACCTTTAATAAACTAGTAGCCCAAATGTGAAATAATAATATCGGAGAACTAGTGGCCCAAACTAGTTAAAGTGAGCCCAAAAGGAGTTTAATTAAAGTCCAATTGTTAGCCCAATTGGGAATCCTCCTAACAACTTAATTAATATATTAAAGCAATAAAAGAAAAGCAAAAAGTGGAGCAAAATGAAAGAGGGCTGCCGGCAAGGGAAGGCCCACTATGGGTGAGGTGTTGAATTTTTAAGGAGCTTGCTTGTAAAGGATGAATAAACAAGTACAATTAGTAATTATGGCACATCACTAACTTGTCAAATTATGTAAGAGAGTTTACTTGCTAATGATGGAAAAATATATAGATATAATTTATATATCTATAGGTTATGTAAGTATTAGTTTTGTAAAACAAAAATGGTCTTGTTCATCTTCACATTTCTCCAAGCTAAGAGAGAGAGAGAAAATAGAAATTTAAAAAGCTACTTCTTTCTCTTTCACCCACTCTTCTTTCCAAAACAAAACAAGAAGAGATAGAGAGGGAGAGGCCATGGCAAGTGAGGGGAGAGATTCTTCAAGCTTCAAAGTTCCATAGCCATCTTGGAAGGAAAAAGAAGGAAGGAAATCAAGCAAAGGCATAACAAGTTTTAACTTTAATATAGTGTATTTTCTTTTTATTTGATTTGATTTTTGATGATATGAAGTTATGATCTTAAGGTCTAAAACCCTTAATCTATATGTTAGATGATGTTTTATGCTTTGGTTGTGCTCAACTTATGTATTGACAGGCTTGGATGGTTAAGAAAAGAAAAAGAAATCTAGTTCGTTTCAAAACAAGTTAAAAAACCCTAACTTTTTACCACTTTGTAAGCTTATAACTTGATATCTATAACTTTGTTTTACGATCCGTCAAAGAGAGGTGCTAGATATATAAGTTCACTACTAAATCCAAGTAGTAGCACTCAAAAAAATGTGTCTACCAGTCGTGATGTCAGTCTTAGTCGAAATAGTCCGGGTAGTGAACAAAAAGGGTATAAAGCTTGCTGACCATCCGATTCCAGGGGCAGTTTCGTCAACTTTTTGTACTTTAACAATTCTAGAAAATTTGGAGTGATAGTTTAGGAAGTTATGTAAGTCCTGCAAAAAGTTGAGAATTTGTGGCCATGTAAAATGAAAGTTATGAATTTTATGGTGAAGGACTACTGTCAAAAGTATACCCAAATAACTCTCTGTGGTTAACTCCAACAATTATGAAATAATTACTGGAAGAATATATTGATGAAGGCATCCTTGGTTCGGGAACGAATGACAATCATAGAGCGGATCCAATGAGTATGTCGGATGGACCTGTGACAAGAGCTCGGGCTAAACGATTCAAGGAAGGCCTTAATGGATTGATACAAGGAATGTGGAGCGAGGTTAGATCAAGTATAGAGTTCGAGGAGCAGGATTCTAAGGCTTTACATCTGGTCATGATGATAAAAGCGAACACGCCAACGTTGGGAACAATGGAAACGAGAGAAAACGAAAATTTCCAAGTTGCAGAGTTCTCGCCCCGGCGAGAAAACCAAGGCCAAAGTTCTCACCCCGGCGAGAACCTCTCTGTCCATTCTCGCCCCAACCTAATCCATTCTCGCCCCGGCCAAGACCTCTCTGGCCATTCTCGCCCCGGCGAGAATTCTAGTTCAAATTTCTCGCCCCCGCGAGAATAGTCAGTTTAGTTGGCGCGTTTTTCGAGGCAGACACGTTTTTGAAGATTTTATCAGATTTCTTTTCCTTAATTTTAGGGATTTCAGTATATTTTCATAATTCTATTGTAATTAGGATATTTTAAGATAGGATTTTGATTCCAAATCAATTGTTATTTCCTTTTTGGATTCTAGGGTTTCATAGCTAGTATAAAATAAGTTTATACTTGTAATTTAATAACAATTCAATAATATTCTGAGTTTATTCATACTTGAGAGTTATTCTCTACTTTTGGTTCTTTGAAGGATTTCTAAGTAGTTTTCTTAGTTTTTCTTTTGAGATTCATATTTAACTTATCATACAACAAACCATAGTTGTGTGTGGTGTTATTCTATCGCATCATACATTCGTACGAAGATTATCGTTTGATCTTAAACGAGGGTCTAAGTGTTGTTGGTGTTCCATCCTACGTGAATTCAATTGCTTGATCGAATATATCAAGATTCTCGTCTTCAAATTAGACGTTGGGTTAAGATTTCGAAAGAGTCCATCAATTTGGTTACTAGAAACGATCCGGGCGACGACCACCTCACGCAAGCGTGCCGTGGAGTCTATCATATATATATATATATATATAACAGGAGCATACCCTGTAAATGTCGGAATTTTCTAACAAAGTTTCGATTTATGAAAAATGTAGCAAGATTTGGCTATTTTGGACTATTTAAATATAGTAAATGGATTTTAAAAATTCTAGAAAAAATATATTTTCATAAGTAGACTATATATAGTTTATTTCTAGAAAAGAAATGATTTTGAAGATGTTTTGCTATTTTCATATAAATGATGATATTATGGATAAATGAATTAAATTAATTATGTGATGTTGAAAATTTGAAAATTAGGTTTTTATGGCTTGAAAAACCTATATAAGGTATATGCGGATTTCTGAAGGGTATTTTATTTAATGTTGATGAGATATTATGGTTGTGGTATTTTAAGATAATTAAATGAATTAATTAGTAAAGTGTAAACAATTAGAATAAATTGTTTATTGGTTTAATGAATGGCTAAAATGTTATTAAGATATTAATAATATTAAATGAAAGTTTAAAAGAGGAGTTAAGTTATTGATTAGACATTCAATAGACTATATTGAATAGTATGATAAATTGGAAATTCAATACGTTAAAAATGGAAAACAGTTTGAATCCAGCTTGCTGAATAGGTGTATTCAGCCGCTGAATTAGTGAATTTAGTTTGTTGTATTGTAGGTTAGTTGAATCCAAGTTGCTGAATTGGAAAGTAGTTGAATGATTGTAATCCAGTTTGAATCCAGTGTGTTGTATTGTAATCCAGGATGGAATCCAGTTTGCTGGATTGTCATCTAGTTTGCTGGATTTAGAATTCAGTTTGCTGGATTGGGTATTTAACCTATGGGATCATAAAGAAAAACTTATATAAGGAAAGATTGAGAAATGAAGTGATTAAAAGATTACCAAGGGATAATAATAACACTAAGACTATGACGTAATGTCTAATACCAAACTATGTGACTGACTATTAAACAATGTAATGATATTATGGGTGTTATATGTGACGCTAATTGAGAGATCAATCTTATAAATGATAGGTCTTTCAAAAGAAGTCATATTAAATTGCGTACTAGTAGTCAACGACCAAGGCAAGTATCCTATCCTTTTCATTTACTTTATGAAATGGATTCAGGTTTATGCAAGCTTTTAACTCAATCTATTATTGAGCAACTATTCTATCCTTTTATTTACATTATGAACTGGATTCGTATGTTGTGCAAGTATCTGAACTCTTTCTTTACTGTGCAAGTATCTAAACCTTATGCAATATTTTTAATTCGTGCAACAGGTATATAATGTACAAGTACCCTATCTTTTGTATTTACTTTATGTAATGGATTCCGGTTTATGCAAGCTTTTAACTCAATCTGTTATTGAGCAACTATTCTATCCTTTTCATTTACATTATGAAATGGATCCGTATATTATGCAAGTACTACTATTTTATCGAATTTCCTTCGATTCGTTCATTGTTAAAAGTATCTCATTACTGAATTGTTATGACTCATATTAAAAATTTGTATTCTAAGTTTGGCTATGCAAGTGTCCCCACTTGTATGAACTATTGTACATTATCAATTACCCTTGAATTCAAAATTCTTTAACAAGTTCTGATATATACTATTAAATTTCGGTATGTATACCTAGTTTAAAGATTGTCTAAGCTATTTGACATGCTAGACCTAATTTGAAAAGCATTGTTGAACATTATTGGTTATGATAAAGTCGTCCAACTAAATTGTTTTAGTTAGAACTCCAGACTGAGTATGAACAACTCTAAATGAGAAATTTTTTATGCGCTAAAAGCGGTGATTTAATTTTTATGCACCAATGGCGGTGATTTATATAGTGTTGATCAATACAGGGCACAACGGGACTGATCATCCTCCGTGTCCGTAAGACCAAGACGGTTTACAGATGAATTTCTGTTTAAACCTTTTCGAAAATAAAAAATGACAGTTCATGGTCTTTTGACCACTCAGTATTCAAAAGTCACTCCATTATTTCAAAAATCTTAAAATAATTTGATATGTTGTTAAGAATGGTTTCAAATGACTTCACCATTATTGATTCGTAGTAGAAGTAGTCTTCAAAGAAAACATTTATTTCTTCATCGCATTATTATAATTGTTACTAATTGCTGAGCAATTGAATGCTCATTCTTGCTTCGACTTAAATATTTTCAGCTAGGCGTGAATGTTCAGAAGGCTCTGACAAGGACAAGGGCAAAGAAAAGTTCAAGGAATACGTTTTAAGGTGTTATCTGTAATAATTAGTCTTTTGTATTTTGATCATATACATTACGTAACATGTACGGAATGTAATTAAAGGTTGCCATATCTGGGGAATAGACTATAAGTTTGCAAAATCACAATCTAATTGTAATACGCAACGGAAAATGGAAATTAAAAATTTTGCAACTTAACCATGAATCACCTTATGCATAGCTATTAATTGAAGAAGAATAACAAGAGAAAATACCTTTGATGACTCAACTCTTGAACCGCTACAAGATCTACTCCTCTCTTGATTTCTTCAAGCTTCTCCAATCTACAATTGTTTGTTGATTTCTTCAAGCTCCTCCAATCTTTGTTCCTTGAATTAAACACTAGCTACAAAGTGTATGTAGCACTCTAGAGGTAATCCACCATTTCTTCAAGCTTCTCCAATCTACAATTGTTTGTTGATTTCTTCAAGCTCCTCCAATCTTTGTTCCTTGAATTAAACACTAGCTACAAAGTGTATGTAGCACTCTAGAGGTAATCCACCAAGAATGATTATACAAGAAACAATATTTGATTTCCTAGAAATCTTGGATGGCTAATCCAATTAAATCTTTTATTCCTAACTCTTAAGAATAATAAGAACTCTTCATCAAGAACTCTTTCATTAGATGGAGGCTAGCACTTCTCTAAGTGCAATAAATGCTAGGTTTTATGAATTAGGAAAACCCTAATTCAATTAGTATACTACCAAGAATAATACTTACATAATATGTAAGTAACATTATTCTCCTAACCCACATGTTTTGCATTTAAGCAACTAACACATGTTATTAGCTTAGCCTACCTCTTGCATTTAATTTAAATGATATTTACATTTCATTTAAATTAATTCTTAATCTAATTAAGAATTAAATGATAATAATAATAAGATTTCTCTTATTAATTTATAATTCAATATTTCTCCAAATATATCATTATAAATATTAAGCATATCAATTTATTCAACTAATAAATTAAATACTTAATTTATTATCGTTAAGCCAATTTCTTCTAATATAATATTATTCTTTTTGCGGTGTGACCCTTTAGGTTCAATATTATGCCGGTAGTAGAATAAATAAATTAGAATAATTCTAATATTATTTATAATGAATTAAACTCCTTTAATTCAAACATAAATAAATAATATTTATTCTACATCATGAGGGACACCTTACGATAATGTATCATGACTATCCGAATAATATGAAATCAATGTTTAATCACATAGAACCTATTCAGTAGTAGTTACCGTACAATTCAATCCTTCTACCATACAATGTCCCGATTAAATATAAGACATGGAATTACTGACAAGTCTTATTTTATTTAATCATATGCATTTCGATTTAAAAATGCACAACTCCGATTAATGTAAATTAGAAACTCCTTTCTAATTTTCATTCAACCCTGGCCAGGGATTTCTGAGTTGTCATTTATCAAATCGCATAGGACATTCTCTCCCTTTATCAGAAGTGGTAGATCCTTTGTCGATCATTCACCTACCTCCGTGTATACTTTATTATACCCGTACATACCCTATGACATACCCTAAGGTATTAAGGAATATGACAAAGTATAACTTAACATACACAAGGTACTATGATGATCTCAAGTCCAAGGATCACTTGTACAACTATCACTTAAGAACTTCCCTATTGACAGGTGAATAAAACTCCATTAGGGTTCTTTAAGCGAGTCACGTTCAGTGAACTTATTCTCTAATAAGCACCTACATACTTGTTTTAGTGTCTTCACACAAATGATTATGAGATCAATCATTATCTTCTAAAGATCAAGCATAATATGTACTAATCTATCCGGATCAGTAATCCCAATATTAGTGATCCAACGATTAGGAACATTTTAGTTTTGAGCTTTCTTGAATTTAGATCTCACTAGCATGATCTTATCATGATTCTAAAAGCATTGCTCGAAAACTATGGGTTCATCATATTTATTAATTCAACCAATTAACATGGATAAAATATGCCTTTTATTCTATTATTAATATTTGAATAAGATTACAAAGTAAATGCTTATTACATCAAATATAATTGGCTTGAGGGCATATTACTTTCAATCTCCCACTTGCACTAAAGCCAATCACCTTAGTATCTAATACCCATTTTATCGAAATGGCGATTGAATTGATCTTGCGATAATGCTTTAGTAAATGGATCTACAATGTTGTTCTGGGAGTCCACTCTTTCTAAGGTGACATCTCCTCTTTCAATTATTTCTCTAATTAAATGAAATCGCCGCAACACGTGTTTGGATCTCTGATGAGACCTGGGTTCCTTAGCCTGTGCAACAGCTCCAGTGTTGTCACAATGAACCGGAACGGGTCCAGTAATGCTAGGAACTACCCCGAGTTCAAAAATGAACTGCTTCATCCAAACAACTTCCTTTGCAGCTTCACTTGCAGCTATATACTCTGCCTCTGTCACTGAGTCAGCAACTGTTTGCTGTTTGGAACTTTTCCAACTCACTGCTCCACCGTTCAAGGTAAATACATACCCTGACATGGATTTACTGTCATCTTGGTCAGTTTGAAAACTTGAGTCTGTAAAGCCCTCTAGTTTCAAATCAGACCCACCATATACTAGAAACACATCTTTAGTTCTTCTCAAGCACTTCAAGATGTTTTTCACAGCTTTCCAGTGTTCTTCTCCAGGATTAGACTGATATCTACTTGTTACACTAAGTGCATAAGCAACATCTGGTCTGGTACATATCATTCCATACATTATGGATCCTATTGCCGAAGCATAAGGTATTTGATTCATGCGTTCTCTCTCTTCAGGTGTCTTTGGGGACAATTTCTTAGAGAGATTTACTCCATGACTCATCGGTATGAGCCCTCTCTTGGAGTCTTACATGCTAAACCTCTTTAACATCGAATCAATGTATGCACCTTGGGTCAAGCCGAGCATCCTCTTTGATCTATCTCTATAGATCTTTATCCCCAATATGTAGGATGCTTCTCCCAAGTCCTTCATGGAGAAGTGTTTAGATAACCAAATTTTAACTGATTGTAGCATCGGTATGTCATTCCCTATAAGTAATATATCATCAACATATAATACCAGGAATGTCACAGCACTCCCACTAACTTTCTTGTACACACATGGTTCATCCTCATTTTTGATAAAATCAAACTCTTTGATTGTCTCATCAAAACGGATGTTCCAACTTCGAGAAGCTTGCTTCAATCCATAAATGGATCTTTGTAACTTACACACTTGATTTGTTCCAACCTTTGAAACAAAACCCTCTGGCTGTATCATATATACATCCTCATCTAGTTTCCCATTGAGGAATGCCTTTTTCACGTCTATTTGCCAGATTTCGTAGTCATAGTAAGCTGCAATCGCAAGTAAAATCCGGATGGACTTGAGCATGGCTACTGGTGAGAAGGTTTCATCATAGTCAACTCCTTGTCTTTGTTTGAAACCTTTTGCAACCAGTCTGGCCTTATAGGTCTCCACCTTGCCATCTGCTCCAGTCTTTTTCTTAAAGACCCATTTACACCCTATAGGCACAATGCCTTCAGGTGGAGTAACCAAAGTCCATACTTGGTTTTCATATATGGAGTCCATTTCGGATTTCATGGCTATTTGCCATTTCTTAGAGTGTTTACTACTCATAGCCTCATCGTATGTTTCTGGATCATCATCAGTTATGATGCGTACCTCATCATCATCTTCTATGATGAGTGTATACCTTTTAGGTATTTTCGGCACCCTTCCAGATTTACGACTCGGTTGTGGTACAGAAGTTATATCTACTTGAACATGTTCATCCACTTGATCTGTAGTGATTTGTGGTTCTTGAATTTCTTCAAGATCTATTTTCCTCCCACTAGCCCCTTCAAGGATAAATTCCTTTTCCAAGAAGGTAGCGTGTTTGGCAACAAACACCTTTTGCTCGGTAGGATTATAGAAATAATATCCTAAACTTTCTTTAGGATACCCACAAATTTGCACTTGTCAAATCTAGCCTCAAGTTTGTCGCTTTGTAACTTCTTTACATAAGCGTTACAACCCCAAATCTTAACATGCTTAAGACTGGGTTTCCTCCCTGTCCACATCTCATATGGAGTCTTAGGGACGGATTTTGAGGGAATCTTGTTAAGTAGATATGCAGCCGTTTCTAGGGTATGACCCCAGAATGATATTGGAAGGTCGGTGAAACTCATCATGGACCGCACCATGTCTAACAAGGTACGATTCCTCCTTTCAGATATACCATTTAATTGTGGCGTACCAGGAGGCGTCCATTGAGAGAGAATACCATTTTCTTTGAGATGATTAAGAAACTCATTGCTCAAGTATTCTCCTCCTCGATCTGATCGAAGAATCTTAACACTTTTGCCAGTTTGTTTCTCTACTTCACTTCTGAATTCTTTGAACTTTTCAAATGATTCAGATTTGTATTTCATTAAATACACATATCCAAATCTTGAATGATCATCAGTGAATGTAATGAAATACGAATACCCTCCTCTAGCATCTGTTGTCATATGTCCACATACATCTGTGTGTACCAACTCTAACAACCCTGCAACCCTCTCTCCATGTCCACTAAATGGAGATTTAGTAATTTTACCCATGAGACATGATTCACAAGTTGGATATGATTCAAAATCGAATGGTTCTAAAAGACCATCAATATGCAACTTGTTTAATCTTGTTTCATTGATGTGACCGAGTCTACAGTGCCAAATGAAAGTATGATTTACTTCATCTCTTTTTCTTTTACAAGTTTGTTCAATTTGAAAAATATTTTCATGTAAGTCAAGTAAGTAAAGTCCATCAATTAATCTACCAGTTCCAAACAAAACATTATTATTATAAATAGAACAACCATTGTTCTTAAATATAACATCGAATCCTTCTTTGTCCAACATAGAAATAGATATAATGTTTCTAATGAGAACAGGTACATAATAACAATTTATTAAATTGATAGATTTTCCCGTAGGCAGTGCTAAACAATAAGTCCCCACAGTTAATGCAGCAACCTTTGCTCCATTTCCCACTCGTAGAGTTTACTTCTCCCTTGTTTAGCCTTCTACTTCTGCTTATTCCCTGCAATGAATTGCATATGTGAGAACCACAGCCGGTATCTAATACCCAAGTAGAATTTTGACTTACAGAAAGATTTATTTCAATCATGAATAAACCTGTATCCGTAGCTGAAGCTTCAACAAGCTTTTTCTGCTTTGCCTCTGCAAGGTAATCCTTGCAGTTTCTCTTCCAATGTCCAGGCTTATTGCAGTGGAAGCAAACTCCTTTGCTATCCGCATTTGTTTTATTCTTATTACCTTTATCAACTGTCTTTCCTTTTGCCTTCTTAGAATTTTTCTTCTTAGCAGAAGCTCCTTTGGGCCACTTCCTTTTCTTGGAAGCGTCACCTATCAGTAAGACTTGGTCTTTCTTGGATGGAAAGTGACTTTCTGCAGTTTTCAACATGTTAAGCAATTCAGGCAAGCTGACATCAAGCTTGTTCATGTGAAAAATCACACCAAATTGTGAGTAGGAGTCCGGGAGTGACTGCAAGATCAAATCTTGGCTCAACTCTCCATCCATTACAAAACTCAGTTGTCCTAATTGTTCAATCAAATTGATCATTTTGAGGACATGTTCCTGTACTGTAGGGCCATCGATCATTCTAGATCGGAAGAGCTCCTTAGATATCTCATATCTTGCAGACCTACTTTGTTCACCATACAACTCTTGCAGGTGAAGCAATATAGCAGGTGCATCCATTTTCTCATGTTGACGCTGTAACTCGTTACTCATGGATGCGAGCATGATGCATTGAGCTACCATAGCATCATCTTGCCATTTTTTAAAAGTAGCAATCTCTTCCTCAGAGGCATTTTCTGCAACAGTTGCAGGGACAGGTGTATTAAGGACATAAGATAATTTTTCAGCGGTGAGAACAATTCTCAAATTCCTTAACTAATCCGTGTAGTTCGGTCCGGTTAGTTTATTAGCATCCAATATGCTCCGCAGTGATAGTGAATGGGCCATTGTAAAATTTTGAAATTGAATTTGTGATTTAAACAACATTAGCATGCATTCAATTTTATTAAACACCAATTTAATATAGGTCTTTATTAAAAGGTGTCTCCCACTATTTTATTCAAACTATATGACCCTCCATATATAGTTCGACAAATTTTTGAAAAATCTGTTTAGTGAGTAAGGATCCTATTGACATAAATATACAGCCTTGTGTGTGCACAACAAACCATATATTTATTCAAAGGGTAGACAACTCTTGTCAATTACATCAATTATGTAACTCCTTGTATTTTGCCTCTTAGATTATAATAGTCAAGTGTGTGCACATCCGAACTAAAATAATCCAAGTTAAGTTTCACCTAGCATTTCCATATAAGCGAATAGAAAAATATAGTCCTTGTGTGTGCACAACAAAACTAGTATTGTTCAATTCCTTATAAAACATTTTTAATGTAATAAAGCCAACATCTTAAAAATTTAATATGAGTCTTGTGTGTGCACAACAAACTAATATTAAATAATTAATACTCTATTGCTTTATCATGCTAGAAGGCTACGTTTGATATTTTTGAAATACCTTTAAACGTATTCAACTTAATATTTTGTAATGAGGGTTTTGTTATTAATGGTCTCATCTTGTTTAGCGCGCATGCAAGTATATATATAAATACGCGTCATATTAAACATTCATCAACATGAATAATAATATATTTAATATATATATTATAAGCATGCATTCATAGAATACTATATTCTATATGGGATGATTATGGACTTAATCTAATTTGATTCACTCGAGCCACCGAGTAAATCAATAGGTCAAACCTAGGGTGCAAGAATAAATTTGAATATAACTATTACATTCAACCCATGCTTCATTACAAATGGGTCTTCAATGCTCCTGCTCTTCGGTTTCAATTTCTCTAGTAACCCTATTAAATCCTATTACACTCTATTTTAACAAAATAGAAACCTTGATCAACAGTCAAGGGGAAGTACATAGGAGAGAGATAGAAATTACATTTAGAAATTTAGATAGACGAGGTACGCAGACCCCATTATGAATAAAACCATTCATTCAAGCATCCATTCAAATTAAATCCAATCACATTGGTCAATAGTCCTTAATCATCCCCTATATATATCAACATATATAAAACCATTCATCTCATGAATTAATAAACATTCAATATATATAATTGATATCATTTAATGGGCAATTGACTAGTAAAAATCCAAAATCCAATTAAAATAAACTTCTTTATTTTAATCCATTCCAAATTAATATAAACTCCTTTATAAAATTTAGAATCTTTGTTCAAAATTGAAATCCAATATTAATTAAAATAAACTACTTTATTTTAAACCAATTCCAAGTCCAAAATAAACATCTTTATTTTTGACATTGAAATTTTAAAATTGGAAAATCAAATTTTTTTTTATTGTAATGAACAGTGCCCAGCTGCCCGATGAACAGTAACGGGCTGACCGGTGAACAGTGTCGCTGCCCAGTGAACAGTGCCGCCGGTGAACAATGCCGTCGGTGAATAGTTCCGGCCGGTGAACAGTTTTCGGCAAGTGAACAGTTCCGACGTGAACAGTGTCGGTGAACAGTTCCCGATGAACAGTTTTTTTTTTTTTTTTGATTTTGATGTTTTTCCAAAAAACATAATTTCATACTAACAATTATACCCAAAAAATTGTTCTAAACACATATCAACATATATATATGATTGACACAATTAATAGTACGCATAAGGATGGCTCTTGATACCACTGTAAGTTTGCAAAATCACAATCTAATTGTAATACGCAACGGAAAATGGAAATTAAAAATTTTGCAACTTAACCATGAATCACCTTATGCATAGCTATTAATTGAAGAAGAATAACAAGAGAAAATACCTTTGATGACTCAACTCTTGAACCGCTACAAGATCTACTCCTCTCTTGATTTCTTCAAGCTTCTCCAATCTACAATTGTTTGTTGATTTCTTCAAGCTCCTCCAATCTTTGTTCCTTGAATTAAACACTAGCTACAAAGTGTATGTAGCACTCTAGAGGTAATCCACCATTTCTTCAAGCTTCTCCAATCTACAATTGTTTGTTGATTTCTTCAAGCTCCTCCAATCTTTGTTCCTTGAATTAAACACTAGCTACAAAGTGTATGTAGCACTCTAGAGGTAATCCACCAAGAATGATTATACAAGAAATAATATTTGATTTCCTAGAAATCTTGGATGGCTAATCCAATTAAATCTTTTATTCCTAACTCTTAAGAATAATAAGAACTCTTCATCAAGAACTCTTTCATTAGATGGAGGCTAGCACTTCTCTAAGTGCAATAAATGCTAGGTTTTATGAATTAGGAAAACCCTAATTCAATTAGTATACTACCAAGAATAATACTTACATAATATGTAAGTAACATTATTCTCCTAACCCACATGTTTTGCATTTAAGCAACTAACACATGTTATTAGCTTAGCCTACCTCTTGCATTTAATTTAAATGATATTTACATTTCATTTAAATTAATTCTTAATCTAATTAAGAATTAAATGATAATAATAATAAGATTTCTCTTATTAATTTATAATTCAATATTTCTCCAAATATATCATTATAAATATTAAGCATTTCAATTTATTCAACTAATAAATTAAATACTTAATTTATTATCATTAAGCCAATTTCTTCTAATATAATATTATTCTTTTTGCGGTGTGACCCTTTAGGTTCAATATTATGCTGGTAGTAGAATAAATAAATTAGAACAATTCTAATATTATTTATAATGAATTAAACTCCTTTAATTCAAACATATATAAATAATATTTATTCTACATCATGAGGGACACCTTACGATAATGTATCATGACTATCCGAATAATATGAAATCAATGTTTAATCACATAGAACCTATTTAGTAGTAGTTACCGTACAATTCAATCCTTCTACCATACAATGTCCCGATTAAATATAAGACATGGAATTACTGACAAGTCTTATTTTATTTAATCATATGCATTTCGATTTAAAAATGCACAACTCCGATTAATGTAAATTAGAAACTCCTTTCTAATTTTCATTCAACCCTGGCTAGGGATTTCTGAGTTGTCATTTATCAAATCGCATAGGACATTCTCTCCCTTTATCAGAAGTGGTAGATCCTTTGTCGATCATTCACCTACCTCCGTGTATACTTTATTATACCCGTACATACCCTATGACATACCCTAAGGTATTAAGGAATATGACAAAGTATAACTTAACATACACAAGGTACTATGATGATCTCAAGTCCAAGGATCACTTGTACAACTATCACTTAAGAACTTCCCTATTGACAGGTGAATAAAACTCCATTAGGGTTCTTTAAGCGAGTCACGTTCAGTGAACTTATTCTCTAATAAGCACCTACATACTTGCTTTAGTGTCTTCACACAAATGATTATGAGATCAATCATTATCTTCTAAAGATCAAGCATAGTATGTACTAATCTATCCGGATCAGTAATCCCAATATTAGTGATCCAACGATTAGGAACATTTTAGTTTTGAGCTTTCTTGAATTTAGATCTCACTAGCATGATCTCATCATGATTCTAAAAGCATTGCTCGAAAACTATGGGTTCATCATATTTATTAATTCAACCAATTAACATGGATAAAATATGCCTTTTATTCTATTATTAATATTTGAATAAGATTACAAAGTAAATGCTTATTACATCAAATATAATTGGCTTGAGGGCATATTACTTTCATAGACGACTCTGATATAAATATTAAGTTTGTGATATATTAAACAGCTCAAAGAAATGGTACCGTGATGCACCAAATACGGGTTTCAAGTACTCGGATTTGGGGGTGTCACAAGTCGTATCCACGATATCTAAATACAAACGAAGTTTAAGAGAAATAAATGTTGGCGAATTTCAGATTTCAGTCTCCAACGTTCTCTTTGACCTACAATTTGAGATTGAGATGTAGTATTTGAATCTATTCCTATTATATTAAGATTGCACATAATCAAAAATTTTAAGTATCATACGATCAAAACAAATCTATAATGGAGATTAAAAAAAAATAGATTTCCACATGCATGCATTTATAATTACATGCATTCACCAAGTTAAGTAGTAATCCCTCGGTACTCAAAAGGATGATTTGAGTTACAATTTTCTTTGTTTTTAAAATAATGGCTTAAGATACAAAGGTAAGGAATAAATATGTCATTTAGTGGGATCCATTAGTATAAAAGAATAAAATGACATATCGCTTTTATTTAATATTGTGGGGCTACTAAATATAAATATAAAAAAAATTACTCTCTTTCTTCTATCTTACTTTTTTTTAATTTGTGTGAAAAATATATTTATGCCATCTTTTTGAGAACGAAAGGAGTATAATGTTTATAAGTTTAGGCTCATGAAAAAAGAAAGTACTCATTTTGTTTTTTGTAAAAATTATTATGTTTGTATTAATGGAATAGAACTTAGTTTGTTCCTTAAGTAGTGTTTAAAAACTTGCGCTTATAGTAACAAAGTAGTACCCATTCCGTTTGAACTCGTTCTATTCTAAAGAAAAATGTAAGATAAAATTGATGATTATATGAATGAAATACTCCCTCTAGGATAAAAGTCTGGTTAACTTTTTGCATATATTAAAAAAATGATAAAATAACAAAATTGTCTATATTTCAATTATCATTTAATTGTATAGCTTTCTGGACATGACTAGTGATATTCCATAAATATACATAAAGAATAAAAAATGACAATTAATATTAAGGGTATTATAGACAAATTATTGTAAAAAATAAATTATTTAAGGTAAATAGACATTTAACTTGAGACTACCTAAAATAGTAATAAAGACTTTTATCCTAATGATACAATTCTGATCAGGCTCGCATCGAACAACATTCACTCGACTCGAGTTCAAGAGGTTCATCAGTTAGTCGCGAGTGATTGGATTGAAATCCATTCAAGGATGCGTACATTAGAGCTAAATTCATATGAACGGCAAGGAGATGACCAATCATGTGATTTGGGATTACTAGATACCATCTATTTAGTAAGGCCGAATCAATGCAAGCCTAGGCATCATGCAATATACGAAACAATGGAAGTTGGTTCAAGGATGATTGGAATGGAGATTGAGGAGTTTGGAGATGTCATTTACGTAGCAGTCACTTCAGGCTCAATTTCGACCTTGATCTAGTTAGAATCTCGCAAAACACAAAGAATAAAAGTTGTAGATCTCGTCGAGATCTTCGATTTGATAGGTGGCAGGTTCCGTAACTCTTCCTGAATCAAACATTATGGCCATTTTTTCCAAAGGACGTCGCGGCAAGAAACACTCGAGCGCCTAAAGTGCTCCAGCCTTTGTATTTCAAGCGCCTAAAGCGCTTGCCATGGTGATGATTTTGCAAGCCAGCGCCTAAAGCGCTCCAGCTAGTACAAACCAAGCGCCTAAAGCGCTTGGGCCTGGGCACGGATTCCGAGGAAGGTTTTTGATCAGATTTAATGCAATCTTTTGGGGATCTTTTCCTATTCTATTATAACTAGGATGTTTATTAGCTAGGATTTCTATTTTCATTCAAATTCTTATTTCCTTATAGGATTAGAGTTTTATGTTATTAGTATAAATAGAATACATGGATGATGTAATTAATTCAGGCAACAATTTCAATATTATTCTGAGTTTAATACTTGAGAGTCATTCTCTACTTTTGGTTCTTTGAAGAATTTCTGAGCTAGTTTCTTAGTTTTTCTTTTGAGATTCATATTTAACTTATCATACAACAAACCATAGTTGTGTGTGGCGTTATTCTATCGCATCATACAATCATACGGAGATTATCGTTTTCCATCTAAACGAGGGTCAAAGTGTTGTTGGTGTTCCATCCATCACGCATTCAAAATTGCTTGATCGACTATTCCAAGGTTTATCGTCTATATTCAGGTGAGGGATTAAGGATTCGAAAGAGCTCCATCAAACTTACTTACTAGAAACGATCCGGGCGATGACCACCTCACGCAAGCGTGTCGTGGAATCTATCATTCGGTATCAGAGCTGCGTTTTCTAGCTAAGTATCTATCTTTATTGTTTCATTGAATTTGTGAGTCAAAACAAAAAAAAATCGTGAAAAAAAGACGGAAAAAATATTATTGTTGCGATTGCTTGGGTTCATAAGTTGGGACTTTATTGAAGAAGCTATCATTTGGTTCTATTGTTGGAATTTGTGAATTTTGAGGATATTGGGATTTCACTCAAGAGGATTTTTATTGGTTATCGTGAAATTTTGGTGGTTAGCGTACGTCACACTTGCTATATTTTGTTTTATGATAAGTTCTTATTGAATTAAAAAGAAATTGTGATATTTGTTTGGTGAATTCAAAAAGAACCTATAAGAGGGAATTAGAGTGGTAAAATGCAAGAGTGTGAGATCAATTGAGGGTAAAAGCCGAATTGTGCGATACACGAGCGATTTCATAATTGTGTGATATACTGTTTGAGTGAAACACGTAAGGAAGTGTATGAGGAAAATTTTCTTTATGTACTAACCTTTATTTTGCAGCAATCATCTATGGATATAATTGTGAAAATAATTATGAGTGGCAAAAGAGATCTTTTTAAGGAAGGCGCGATCCTGAAGCTTATTTAAGTTGGGAGGAAAAGAAGGAACGAGAGTTTGGCTATCATGAATATTCCGAGCAAAAGAAGTTCAAACTTGCAGTTCTAGATTTTTCAGGATATGCAGCAACATGGTGGGCTCAATTTGAACGTGATAGGAGAAAATATGGAGAGTATCCGATCGAGACGTGGGAAGAGTTGAAAACCGTGATGAGAAAGCGGTATGCCCCCGTACAGCCTATTAGGAGGAATGAACATGCATCTCCGCAACATGTAAAGCAACCTTCAAAGCGATCAATGTGGGATGATGACAAGGAGGTTCATAGACAGATAGATAGGCATGGAGATTTGCATCGGAGACAACCACGAGAAACTCCTAGGGCGTATATTGAATCGGTATCAATTGAGGACATCATGAGAACATTTAATGAGATAAGGGACGATCATTTGAAGCGGCATCAAAACATCTCTAAGGCACAAAAGGAGCAAAATCAGCCGAGAGAGGTGGACGATGGAGTAGAATATGCAATCCAAGGAGAATTGTTAGGTTCAAGTGTACATGATGAAGTTCATGAAGATATCGAGGTTGTACGAAAAGATTGTGATCAAGGGAAAGAAAGTGAACGACAAAAAGAAAGTGAAAAAGAAATTGATCAAGAGATTGATAGTGAAAAAGAAAAGATTGAAAAGAGTGAGAATGAAAAGAAAAGAGAGATTGAGAAAAATGAGAATGAAAAATATAGAGAGATTGAAAACAAATGAGAGAATGAAACAGTAGAGAGTAAGAGTAAAAAAAGAGAGGAAAGTGAGTTGTATTTTAAAAAGCTAATGATTGTACATTCGTACAAGACGGCGCTTTTGAATACTAACAAGATTAACTCTTCTTTGTCCAGTTCTGTTTTGTCTCTTGTACAGGTTGTTGATGACATACCCCGAGCTATCATTCCATACCAGTCAGCTTATGGTGTTCTTGAGGAGACAAAGGAGTCACCGAGGCAAGTTGGAGAGTTGATAGAGAAAGGCATTGTGGATGAAGACATGAGTTCGCGTGTTATTCATGAGATCATAATACCTAAAAAGGATAAGACGTTTAACTTGTGCATCGATTTCGAATTGGTAAACAAGTATCGATATTATTTTCTTTGCTTAGATAATATGTGTGATAAATTGCACAGTACTTATGTTTTGTCTACATTAGGTGATGACCATGTGATGATATTGCCTAGTCAATTTAGCATGAGAGAGTGTGATAAATGAAAATTTGTGTTAACATGTGGATTATATAGGTGGATAGTTATCTCTGTTAGATTAACTAATGCATCTAGTATTTTCATGAGTTTATTAAAACATGTTTTGCATGTTTCCATTAATAAATTTGTTGTTAGCTATTTTGATGGTAGAATCGTCTTTATCATAAACTATGGAGGATACTTGATATTTGTTGAGTTAGTTTATGAGCATGCGTTATATTCTCGTTGTTCTTACTATCATTTAGTAAATTCTCATTGTCAAAGTGCATATCTTGGTAGAATTTATTCTAGTGATTATTGTGGGTATTTTCATTTGCATGAAACTCATTCTAGGGTTTTTCATTCACATGTTGCATTATGTTTTGATGTTAGTCAATCTTTACATGAGTTGTCGTTAATTGATAATGGTTGGTAGTGATCATGATTTGTTAGTAGAGAAATCTTCATTGCATGATTTGCTATCATTTGGTAATGTCTTTCCATTAGAGTTGTTATCATTGCATGATTTTGAGAATGTTGTCTTGAATGGGAAAGAATTACTATCATTGGGTATTGAATTGAAAAGTGTTTATCATCAAATTGGGGTGAGATATGGTTTATATGCATGTTTAGTTAAGTCTTTTGGATTAGCTACTGCGTTAAATGTTTTCATATTGAATCATGTTTTGCATTCATACATGAGAAAAATTGATAATATTTGTTTTGATAATATTCCGAGTTTTGTCAACACTTAGGAAAATTCTTTAGCACTTGTTAAATTTGTAAGTGATCATCATAGTGTTAAGTGTGCTAGTGAGTTTTCGCTTTGTGAAGTGGGATGTGATATTTCTTTTCCGTTGATGCACCTAATTGATCTTGGATGTTTTAATGTCAATGGGAAGAGAAAGGTTGAGTTTGTTTTGCAGGTTCGAGATGGGTTTATACTCGTCGAGAGGGGAAATATAAGTTGTGGTGCAAAACAATTCGAGCAATGCATGGAAAGTCTAAAGGGGAGTGTTTTGAATTTTGTTTTAATAGACTTTGCATGTGGATTTGAATTATTTGATTTCTTGGTGATTAAACAAAAGGAACTTGTTGATTTGTTTTGTTTTGTGTTTAATCCAGGAATTCAAAGGTACGTGCAAATGCAACGTGTCAAGTTTCAAATTTTGACATTTGATCCGGGTGCATTGAAGTGGATGTTAGTGCGAATAATCGAGATCATAAGGTTTACTTTTGATCCGCGAATTCGTTTGTGGTTATATTTGCGAATGGACGAGATCACAAGATTGAATTTTGATCCGGGAATTCGTGAATTGGTGAAAGTGCAACGTGAAGAGTTCTACATGCTAATATTTGATCCAGGAGGATATAGGACTTTTCGTAGTTTTATTTGCGTTTATTTTATTATTTATGCATTTGATTTCTTAGGTAGTAATTTTGTTTGCGTCTTTGCTATAGTTGCTAATTTAGTTTGTTTTGATGTAGTTAGTAATTTGGAAGAATTTGGTTTTTGTGTGGAAGAGCATCGTGTTGGTGTGGACAGGTTCTGGTGTAAAGAAAATCGAAAATTTAAGTTTCCAGGAGGTGTTACGAAGAGTTTGCAGTGTGTTATGCTATGTCGAGCATCGCTTGGAAGGAATCGCTTACAAGTTGTTCTTGTCCATACAAGGGGAATGTCATATGTTGCTATGTTCTTTGCAGGAGTTGGAGTTTTTGATGATTATTTTCATTACTTTACTTGCATTGTTGATATTGCTTATATATTTCATTTTCAAGGTGAGTTTTGGGATTATGATTTGTTTGATGCTACTAACTTAATTTGTTTTCGCATAGAATCAGATTTGTGGGTAAATCCTTTTCAAGAGGAGGGGATGTCAGATTTGAGGATAAAATCTTTTCAAGAGGAGGGGAATGATACAATCCTGACCAGGCTCGCATCGAACAACATTCACTCGACTCGAGTTCAAGAGGTTCATCAGTTAGTCGCGAGTGATTGGATTGAAATCCATTCAAGGATGCGTACATTGAAGCTAAATTCATATGAACGGCGAGGAGAGGACCAATCATGTGATTTGGGATTACTAGATACCATCTATTTAGTAAGGCCGAATCAATGCAAGCCAAGGCATCATGCAATGTACGGAACAATGGAAGTTGGTTCAAGGATGATTGGAATGGAGATTGAGGAGTTTGGAGATGTCATTTATGTAGCAGTCACTTCGGGCTCAATTTCGACCTTGATCCAGTTAGAATCTCACAAAACACAAATAATGAAAGTTGTAGATCTCGTCGAGATCTTCGATTTGATAGGTGGCAGGTTCCGTAACTCTTCCTGAATCAAAAGTTATGACCATTTTTTCCAAAGGACGTCGCGACAGGAAACACTCGAGCGCCTAAAGCGCTCCAGCCTTTGTATTTCAAGCGCCTAAAGCGCTTGTCATGGTGGATGATTCTGCAAGCCAGCGCCTAAAGCGCTCCAGCTAGTACAAACCAAGCGCCTAAAGCGCTTGGGCCTGGGCACGGATTCCGAGGAAGGTTTTTGATCAGATTTAATGCAATCTTTTGGGGATCTTTTCCTATTCTATTGTAACTAGGATGTTTATTAGCTAGGATTTTTATTTCCATTCAAATTTTTATTTCCTTATAGGATTAGGGTTTTATGTTATTAGTATAAATAGAATACATGGATGATGTAATTAATTCAAGCAACAATTTCAATATTATTCTGAGTTTTATACTTGAGAGCTATTCTCTACTTTTGGTTCTTTGAAAAATTTCTGAGCTAGTTTCTTAGTTTTTCTTTTGAGATTCATATTTAACTTATCATACAACAAACCATAGTTGTGTGTGGCGTTATTCTATCGCATCATACAATCATACGGAGATTATCGTTTTCCATCTAAACGAGAGTCAAAGTGTTGTTGGTGTTTCATCCATCACGCATTCAAAATTGCTTGATCGACTATTCCAAGGTTTATCGTCTATATTCAGGCGAGGGATTAAGGATTCAAAAGAGCTCCATCAAACTTACTAGAAACGATCCGGGCGACGACCACCTCACGCAAGCGTGTCGTGGAGTCTATCACCTAGGACACAGAGAATAATATTCATTCTGTTCAGTAGAAAGTGTTTTAAAGATTATTATTGTATTACGATTGTAGTGCATATCCTCGTCTAAAAAAAGAGTAAAAATTTTATAATTGTATTAACCAAATATTGTGCTTAGTAAAAAAAATTATGATTGTTTAATGAAATAGTACTCATTATGTTCCAAAATATAAAATAAGAGTAAAAAAAATAGTACTCATTGGGTTCCAAATTTTTTTTAATATAAAAATAGTTGTCATTCTGTTCCAAAAAAAGGAGATAAATATTTGATGACTGTAATTACGATTATATTAATGAAATAATGTGCAGATCATACAGACTGTGCAAAGAGTAAAAATTGCTAATAAATAAATTAGAGAAAACTTATTAAAAAAGAGTATAAAAAAGGACTCATTCTGTCCCAAAAAAAAAATATTAAAAAATTATGATTATAAACTCATTCAGTTCCAAAAACAAAAAAATTAATAAAAAATTAGTACTCATTCTGTTCCAAAAAAGGAGTTTAAAAAAAAGGGAGAGTACTCGTTAAGTTACCAAAAAAAAAAGGAACAAGAAGATTTTTTATTTATTTAAAAATACTAATCATTCCAAAAAAGGAGAAAAAAAAATAATTTATGACTATAATAATTAAATAGTATTCCAAAAAAAGAGTGTAAAAAAATTATGATTGTAGAGATTCTGTTGCCCAAAAAAAAAGTGTTAAAAAGTGTTTAAGAAAAACTAGTGAAATAATGTGCAAAGTCCATAGTGTACAAAGTTGAAGGATTAAATGTGCATATATGCATTAATGGAGAAAGAGTTAAAAAAAAATTGTTATTGTAATTCCTCTCCCTTAATAATACAGATTAGCTTATGTGTCACACACTATTTGTGTACAATTAAAAAAAATTAAAATTTTTAAATAAAATTTGAAAAACATGAATTAGAAAAAATAAGCAAAAAAATAAGAATAAAAAGTGAGAGAAAGAAAATAAATTGATAATAAATTTTGGGTGGAGATTAGCTTATGTGTCACACACTATGTGTGTACAATTTAAATAAATTAAAATTTTTAAATAAAATTTGAAAAGCATGAATTAGAAAAAACAAGCAAAAAATAAGAATAAAAAGTGAGAGAAAAAAAATAAATTGATAATAAATTATGAGTGGAGTGCTTTGTTACGAGTTAACAGGTGTGTAAGAGATAATTTAATCAAAATATAAACTAAAATTAAATAATTTAAATTTTATTAAATCAGACCAACATAAGATAGGATCAGAGATTAAGCTAGACTCCCGCTTTATATATAGAGATAAAAGAAGTATTTAAAGATAAATTATAAATATATGTTAACAAAATAAATAATTTCTTACTTAATTCGACCATTATTAACGTTTAAAAATTAATTTCAAACATTTTAAAACTCAATTGGATAATTTATTAGAAAACAATGTAAATCTTAATAGTAGGTATTGAATCGAAATACAAGATGGTTATGGATTTATGGAGGAGGGAATACCTTTGCATGCTATTGAATCGAAAGTCTCAAAAAGGTGCTCAGTTTGGTGGCGGTCACCGGGAATCTCCTGAAGCCGTTAAGGCCGCATTTAGCCGAGAATTTGGTGATGAATATCAAGTTAGTATTTGATGAATTGCTTTCATTCATATTGGAAACAATAAGTCGTGGATTTATGTTTTATATGTTGATTATGTTATGTGTTTTAGAGAGTGTGTACTGCAATTTCTTCTTGTTTAGTTATTTGCCCTAATAACATATTCCTCTGGTTATCACTGTCGTATTTGTGCTTGATTGTTCAAATTGATAAAGCTTAAAAAATGTTTTTTTTTTGGGTATGGGGTGGGGGCATATTTTCCTCGTTAAATTGAGTTATCCATCAGTATGCTACGTCTTTAAAAGTCGATCTCAAAATTAAAATGAGTCATTACATATTATGAAACAATATGAAGAGTACTTTTTAAGTAGTTTACAATACTTGTCAACGTATTAACTAAAATTAAAGGAATTCATATCAATTTTGAATTTGAAAATATCATAAGTTACATTAAAATGTCAATAAAGATCTGTTGAAATGAAGACAATCAACTTACATTTCATATATCTGATATCTTAGACAGCTTACAAGGTTACCTACTTATACAATTGGAAGGACTAATCAAGACAAAACATGTTCCTTAGCATAAGGAAACATGCTAGCTAATACAAGGAAGAAAACTAGGGGAAGGAAACATGGAGTAAAACATAAGGAAGAATATAGGGAAAATGTGGAGGAATAATGGAATATAAAGTGAAGAAAAATATTCTCCACTATTATTTCTAACAAGATCTTATATTTTGGAACAGATGGAGTATTTGCTGTAAGTGTGAAATTTCTTTAAATAAATTTGTTTTTATTCAGATGGAAGGAAATGAATATTCTGTCTATGCACACTTTCTATCTATGCATACTTTTGGTTGGGAATTAGCATTTGCAGATGTTTCAAGAAATTATATCAAGATTTTATAGGAGTCTAAACCATGATGGTCAAATCATGTCTACCTTCTCTAATGTTTTGTATTCAGATGGAAGCTAATGATCTTCTTTCTATGTACACATTTGGGTAGGAATTGGCATTTGCATTTGTTTTAAAGACTAGAGATTTTTCAAATCCTGTCTTTAAAGCCAAAACTTATCTCTGGTCGTTGTAAAACCTTTTAAGAAAGATAGCTTCTCCTCTATTCGCTATCCACTTATGACTGTTTGACTTTTTGTTGTTGTTGTTGTAATTTTTTACAGGTGAAAGTCTTGGGATTTTAATAAACTCAGGTTCTAGTTGAAAAGTGGTTACTTGAAAGGATGCAGGACAGATTTGAGATGAAGAATTAATGGAAAACTATGGAAAAATAAACTAGGATTTAAACTCCACATTTAAACCACTAGGGTCTCATTAGTGTATCAACTACACGAATCAACACTAATTTGAATAGAAATACCTCTACAATATGATTGATAATAACCAACTTCAGTGTCAATAGTCTATATGACTTGTGGGGTTACATCACTATTTAAAGAGACTCAAAACCTTAATATTACTTAGGGAATACTAAAAGTACTTAAAGACTAAGTTACCCTTACTAACTATTGAAATCCTAATCATTATTAAAAGTCCTAAATCTCCACTAATAAATAAATTACATCAATTACAATTACATTAAACATAATAAAATTCTAAATAATAAATATATTTTTTCTTTGTTCTTGATTTGGAGTACTCATCATGAAATCTTGAAAAGTAGTAAGTAGGTGGAAGTTCGTGAAAACTATTATGGAATTTGACAATTTGTTGCTATAATAGTATATTTTTTCTAGTCATGAATGATAAATATATATAAGGATAGTTGGTGCCAAAGACTATAAATAAATTATTATATTTGATAGGTATCTTTGACCCCAAGTGTGGTCAATGTCTATTATTTACATTTGAATATTTTGCTTCATGTTATTTTAGGGGATTCTTAGACCAGAAAAATTTTGGAACGGAGGGAGCAACGGTTAAAAACTTTTAGGAGTGTGATGGAGTAAATTGTAAAATATGGTGGATTTCATCAGATGGAGGACTTTACAAATAGATATAATGACATAATAAGATATTGTGGTGGCGTTGTTATCTAGAATTAGAGTGACCACAAAAGATTGATTGAAAACTTTCAGGGTTGTAGACTACATCAATGATCACCGTCAAGGCTTCAAGTCCCTGTTTTGTTTCTTTTCGTTGTGATAACTAGCAGGGTTGAGGATGCTGCTTTGATTCTGTATGGAACTTTCTGATGATGTATTTTGTTTTGAAATTAAGAGGTTTTACAAAGATAGCCATGTGCAAAAGACCAAGTGGCTTTTACATGAGTCTCACCTGCTTGAATTTTATGCTGTCTTGACCAGAGTGCATCACAGTTCTCGTTGTTGGTTCATCATGAATCTTGTGGACTGGAACTGTTGAAGTATGATAACTAAATGTCTAAATTACACACATGAGAACCTTTTGTTTTTTTTCCCCAATTTATAAACAGTAGGTCGTCTATTTTATTATTGGAGTGCAAAACTATAAATAAAGATACCTGATTAGTAAATTTTTGCTGATCGAATTTTTGCTCTACACATTTTTAATATATATGATAGTATCCATCTTAAATTGTGTTACAAAAATACATTCTGCACTATTTTTCTTGTATAATTTGTAGTTGTTATAATAATCTTTATATGCAGATCATGTCGATACACCTGATTTGATGTGGATGAATGGATAACTGAAAAAGTAAGAATTAAAATAAAACCGTAATATTCGTAAGTAAAAGAATTTCATTGTAACCATTTTTTCCCCGTCTGGGACTCTCCAGTCAATCTCTCTGTCTCATCAACAGAACACACTTCATGAGTGCTTCCTTAATTATTTAGCTTAGCATCTATCAATTAATATCCCTCTATTACTGTTCCTTATCGTACTCCATCATTCTTTTGTTTGTTTGATAAGTAAGAATTTTTGTATATTCTTCTTCTTTTGTACTCCCTCCGTTCGACAATTAGTTTCATGATTTACATAAATGTTTTGTGGCATGGAAGACATTCGAGAATATGTTGTATATTTATCCTATAAGGGTTCAGGGAATATACCGACTTCTGGCATTTTTTTGGTAAGCTTTCTTGTACTTTGTGCATTAAGTGTTGTACCTTGGTATATGCTATTTCATGATATTCTAAATATATTCTTTTATAATATTTATATGTTTTATATTCAACTAATATATATTTATATTCGAGAAGGAGTAAGGCGAGTGAACGACTTGGTGAATGTTACAAAAGCGAGCGCTTTGACCACATAGTCGTCGCCTTGGGTCACCTAGGTGACGCCTTAGACGCCTAATGACAAAGGCGTACGCCTTGTAGTTGTATCAGACAACAAAAGCAAAAGACTTACCGACTGTGCGATTTGAAAACCTTAACTGCTATTGCTTCACTTCGCCTTTTCTTCTCAAGTCTGCTACTGTGTAAAGGAATTCTCACCATTCATTAACAGTCTTCAACTCCAATTTTTTCTGGTTTGAACTTTTCTTTCAATAACAGGTGAAGAGAGACGTGAGAGAGCGAGGAGAGAGAAAGTGGCGGTGAGTCGGTGAGAGCATACGACGCGATGCGTCTGTTAAAAACTCTGATTCTTGGCTTTTATTTTTATTTAACTTTCCATTATCCAAATCATAATACCTTTTATTAAAATTCTGCTGGAATAATTATCTTATTAAGATTTCCTTTTCTACCTTTAAAAAAAAAGAATTTCATAATCATAATTCAAGTAGCTAAATATACTGAAAATCCTATTTATATTTGGATTATTTTTTATTTTAATTAACTTTTCCTTAATTAAATAATAACTATTTTTCTTTAACAAAAAGTAAATTGGTGGGTAATAATCTTGTTCTGTTTCCTTTTCAATTTTTATTTTTTAAAAGTTTTATAGAGTTTTAAACCCGAAATTTAATTTGGTAACTATATTAATGGACTGATAGTATTAGAATATTGTTTATGTACAAAATATGGATTGTTTCTTTTTTACTTGTTAGTGCTGCCCTGTTTTTTATTTCTGTTATTTGCTGGGATATGCCCACTAAAATAAATGGTTATATACTGTTAGAACTTTACTAATACAAGATTCACGTTGTGTTTAATTTATTGGGTTAACGTACAAATTCATTCATTTAAGACCTTTTGGTGATCAGATGCTTTAATATTTGGTTGAGAAATGGTATTTAATAGTGTTGATTGTTTATATAGTAATGTATTTATGAATAGTTTTCTTTATATTTCATTTAATTTTAGATTAATATATATATATATATATATATATATATGTGTGTGTGTGTGTGTGTAAAATATATTCATGTATAAAATGCGCATTACAAATAATTCATCGCTTTATGGACGACTAGTCAGGCGACTAGTCAACTAGTCGCTTAAGTGGTTGGCCACCGACTCGACTCGACTTAACGTCTTGATAACTATGGAATTAGTAACATAGTTTTATAAAAAAAATAAAGTAAAATCATCTTATATAATATTAATTTGTTACTTTAATTAAAATATATATACAATAATTCAAGTTTAATTAAAATTATATTATTACTTGGATAATATAGTTTGAGAAAACAATAAAATTCTAAACTATATTAATTTCATAATTTAATTTATAACTATTATTAAAATATAAGTGTGTATATTTCAAGTATAAGTACGATTTTATTATTACTTTATGAACATCACCTTAACAAATACATACATACATACTGTTGGTCAATTTCGCAATCGATAAACACGCGCAAGTATACGCGGTCAATAAGTAATACAATGATAAGAGAGTTGTCGAACCCACGAGGAATTATCTCTAATGTTTTTCCAAGTACTAACTTTATATCGTCTAAACCTTATTTAAACAATTTCATTTGAGTAATTAAAACTAAGATTACAATTAAGCTAAACGACATAAAGAAATCACATAAATAAATAAATAAAAGATCTAAGAACGCAATATCCCTCAATACTTCATTTAAATTTCCTAACTCTCCAATTAATCATAATGGTCACGATGAATTGTCACCCGAGAATCCTAAGTATTCATACGCCTCTTCCAAGGTCATATGAAAATCATCCATTGCGGCGTATAGGTATATTCCTATCCTATATACTAGCAAGTCATTCAATTCTAAGAACAATTACAAGACACATGTCACGGCAAACTCATTAATCATTCATCAACCGAATAACTTTCGCATAGGGCGTCATTAAGATCAAATTCCCAAATTGGTTACACATGGCGTATAGGTATATTCCTATCCTACACATAAATTATGCATTCTATGTCATATAGAACAAACATAATCACATGTCAATATATTTATGGTCTAAATCCACAATCCATTTTCCAATTTCATGTAAATTACCAAATTAATCACTAATTCCTTAGCAATTAAACATTAAGCACAAATATATTGAACAACTCATATGGTGCCAATCAAAAGGAAAAGCTATTTAATACAAATTAGGCAAATGGGTTCAATTACATTCATAGATTCAAAACTACTAATTACATGGAAGAAAAAGAAGAAAAGGAAAACAAGGATGACTTCCCTTTGATGACAGACTCTATTGGAGCACCTCCTATGAAGCTTTTGAAAAACCATGGCACAAGGCCATGACTTTCCTTCTTTATGCCCAGCCGCCTCTCTCTCCAATTCTCCATCTTGGTTTTATTTAGAAATGAAGATAAGATGAAAAGTATGTTGAATGGGTCATTGGGTAGGTCATTTAATAGCTGAAAACTGTCAAAAATCCGCGTCTGGCGCTGCGGCGCCGCAATTTGCACTGAAACTGGCGCTGCTGGCTACTGCGAGAGGGTGCTGCGGCACCGCTCTGACACTAGAAATTGGCGCTACGGCGCCGTTCTGGAATTCTGAAATTTTCAACTTCGACTTTGTTGGGAGAATGGCCATAACTTCTTCGTCCGAACTCCGATTTGATGATTCAATATGTTCCGGAACGAGAAATAGCTCTATAACTTTTTTTTTTTTGATAATGTGGAGTTTCCGGGTCGCAACCCGACTAATCTCCCCAGCCCGAGCCCAGGCGGTCTGCTTCTCAGCTTGCGCTTAAGGGGGGCCCGTGGCCACAGCGGAGCATTATTAGTGCCCCTCCAAATGTTGCTTTATAACTTTTGTTCTTTGAGTTCTAAGAGATACTGGTCGGATCAAGGTTGAAATTGGGCATCAAGTAACTGCTATGTAAATGGCAAGCCGAAAACGCGAATGTAGCAACCCCAAACATCGATCTAAATGACTCCTAATGCCATTCCTATAAAATAAAGTAAAAACACCTACAAATAATACAAAAACACATAAAAGCAATAAAAAAACCGCATAGTACAACAATAAGATAAAAACACATAAAAAGCAAACGAAATAGCTTAGGGTTTACAAATAAATTATCAAGCTCAAAAGTATCTAATTTGTGTATATAAAACACACTCATCAAATACTCCCAAACTTAAATATTTGCATGTGCTCAAGCAAAACAAACACAAACTATAAAAATTAACTCAACAATCAACTACTTGAGCAATAAATCAATAATTATGAACAATGGCCTCAAAGATGCCAAAACATGATAACTCTAGAAAACTTTAAAAATATTGCAACGTCTAGGATTTCAACATGTTTGTCATAACTCGCTTTAGATCCTTTTCATGTGTGTGTACCCATTTGCACTAAACTAATTATAGCTCGGATGAACTTATACAACCACATTACCTTATGAAAGAAATCAAAAGAAACTTCAAAAACTACATGCTTAACACATCACTCACCGCAAATGTAACAAATCAAAATTTCCAAAAAATTTGAGACCAAACCTTAAGTCCGCTCTTATGGGTGAGTGCGTTTTATGCTCCATCTCATCCCACCGCAAGATTTGCGATATATTACTATCTTTATTATTTTGTTTTTATATAGGCGAATGCGTTTTACGCTCTATCTCCCCTAGTCATGTGTTTATGAGTGAGTGCGTTTTACGCTCCATCTTAACTCACCACATGACCAACAATCAAACTTGAGTACATTGCTTCGAGTAATGTTTAAACGAGTTCTATAGCTTATTGATATCTCCCACAAGCATTCAGTCATATAAGCCTTCTCTAAGTGTACAACTAGTTCATTACAAATGGGCAAGTGCTCAAAAGTGAAGGATTCATAAGCAAAGCAATAACCAACAATAAGTCAATCACACAGACAAAGCAACATTGTCCATTTCTTACGAGTTATAATCTATTCAATTAGTCTTTTATCATTGGCCATAGATTATAGTTCAATTCAAATTAAAACAATGCTCAAGAGACACAACCTATACTAGAACTTCAATTAAAACCCACACGAAAACAAAACACACTAAAATAAAACATAACATATCAAACAAAACGTAGAAGACCACCAAACTTGAAACTGACAAAGTCCTTACTAAACGCAATAGAAGAATTAAATGCAAAGGACTTCCCTGATAATTTGTCAGTTGTCGCTATCCGCAACCGACTCCTAATCTTTGCTAAGATAAGACATAAAACTAAATTTTATTTTTATTATTATTATTTTTTTTTTTCAAAATTTTCAAATTCCTAACTAATATGCATCTATTAACATAATACATCAAAACGTAATAACATAATAATAACTCAAGTACCAACCATCATAACAAGAATAAAACAAACATTTTCTTCAATGTAAAGATAGACAAAATTGAAATAGAGGACTTCTCTGAAGTTGTGTCAATCGTCATTGACAACATCCTCACCACCCAAAGTCGGGAGTGCAATCCGTTATGCTCAATAATCGGTATCTAAAATTAACTAACACAAAACTTGGGCTGCCTCCCAATAAACACTTGTTTTATAGTCTTCAGCCCGACTTTATTTAAAACAGAAATACAAGTTTAAATTAAGATTAATTCGATTGAAATTAATATTAGAAACACATTAGATAAATAATTCCCCGACAACGGCGCCAAAAACTTGTTGGTCAATTTTGCAATCGATAAACACGCGCAAGTATACACGGTCAATAAGTAATACAATGATAAGAGAGTTGTCGAACCCACGAGGAATTATCTCTAATGTTTTCCCAAGTACTAACTTTATATCGTCTAAACCTTATTTAAACAATTTCATTTGAGTAATTAAAACTAAGATTACAATTAAACTAAACGACATAAAGAAATCACATAAATAAATAAAAGATCTAAGAACACAATATCCCCCAATACTTCATTTAAATTTCCTAACTCTCCAATTAATCATAATGGTCACGATGAATTGTCACCCGAGAATCCTAAGTATTCATACGCCTCTTCCAAGGTCATATGAAAATCATCCATTGCGGCGTATAGGTATATTCCTATCCTATATACTAGCAAGTCATTCAATTCTAAGAACAATTACAAAACACATGTCACGGCAAACTCATTAATCATTCATCAACCGAATAACTTTCGCATAGGGCGTCATTAAGATCAAATTCCCAAATTGGTTACACATGGCGTATAGGTATATTCCTATCCTACACACAAATTATGCATTCCATGTCATATAGAACAAACATAATCACATGTCAATATATTTATGGTCTAAATCCACAATCCATTTTCCAATTTCATGTAAATTACCAAATTAATCACTAATTCCGTATCAATTAAACATTAAGCACAAATATATTGAACAACTCATATGGTGCCAATCAAAAGGAAAAGCTATTCAATACAAATTAGGCAAATGGGTTCAATTACATTCATAGATTCAAAACTACTAATTACATGGAAGAAAAAGAAGAAAAGGAAAACAAGGATGGCTTCCCTTTGATGACAGACTCTATTGGAGCACCTCCTATGAAGCTTTTGAAGAACCATGGCACAAGGCCATGGCCTTCCTTCTTTATGCCCAGCCGCCTCTCTCTCCCATTCTCCATCTTGGTTTTATTTAGAAATGAAGATAAGATGAAAAGTATGTTGAATGGGTAATTGGGTAGGTCATTTAATAGCTGAAAACTGTCAAAAATCCGCGTCCCGCAATTTGCACTGAAACTGGCGCTGCTGGCTACTGCGAGAGGGTGCTGCGGCACCGCTCTGACACTAGAAATTGGCGCTACGGCGCCGTTCTGGAATTCTGAAATTTTCAACTTCGACTTCTGTTGGGAGAATGGCCATAACTTCTTCGTCCGAACTCCGATTTGATGATTCAATATGTTTCTGAACGAGAAATAGCTCTATAACTTTTTTTTTTTTGATAATGTGGAGTTTCCGGGTCGCAATCCGACTAATCTCCCCAGCCCAAGCCCAGGCGGTCTGCTTCTCAGCTTGCGCTTAAGGGGGGCCCGTGGCCACAGCGGAGCATTATTAGTGCCCCTCCAAATGTTGCTTTATAACTTTTGTTCTTTGAGTTCTAAGAGATACTGGTCGGATCAAGGTTGAAATTGGGCATCAAGCAACTGCTATGTAAATGGCAAGCCGAAAACGCGAATGTAGCAACCCCAAACATCGATCTAAATGACTCCTAATGCCATTCCTATAAAATAAAGTAAAAACACCTACAAATAATACAAAAACACATAAAAGCTATAAAAAAACCGCATAGTACAACAATAAGATAAAAACACATAAAAAGCAAACGAAATAGCTTAGGGTTTACAAATAAATTATCAAGTTCAAAAGTATCTAATTTGTGTATATAAAACACACTCATCAAATACTCCCAAACTTAAATATTTGCATGTGCTCAAGCAAAACAAACACAAACTATAAAAATTAACTCAACAATCAACTACTTGAGCAATAAATCAATAATTATGAACAATGGCCTCAAAGATGCCAAAACATGATAACTCTAGAAAACTTTAAAAATATTGCAACGTCTAGGATTTCAACATGTTTGTCATAACTCGCTTTAGATCCTTTTCATGTGTGTGTACCCATTTGCACTAAACTAATTATAGCTCGGATGAACTTATACAACCACATTACCTTATGAAAGAAATCAAAAGAAACTTCAAAAACTACATGCTTAACACATCACTCACCGCAAATGTAACAAATCAAAATTTCCAAAAATTTGAGACCAAACCTTAAGTCCGCTCTTATGGGTGAGTGCGTTTTACGCTCCATCTCATCCCACCGCAAGATTTGCGATATATTACTATCTTTATTATTTTGTTTTTATATAGGCGAATGCGTTTTACGCTCTATCTCCCCTAGTCATGTGTTTATGAGTGAGTGCGTTTTACGCTCCATCTTAACTCACCACATGACCAACAATCAAACTTGAGTACATTGCTTCGAGTAATGTTTAAAAGAGTTCTTTAGCTTATTGATATCTCCCACAAGCATTCAGTCATATAAGCCTTCTCTAAGTGTACAACTAGTTCATTACAAATGGGCAAGTGCTCAAAAGTGAAGGATTCATAAGCAAAGCAATAACCAACAATAAGTCAATCACACAGACAAAGCAACATTGTCCATTTCTTACGAGTTATAATCTATTCAATTAGTCTTTTATCATTGGCCATAGATTATAGTTCAATTCAAATTAAAACAATGCTCAAGAGACACAACCTATACTAGAACTTCAATTAAAACCCACACGAAAACAAAACACACTAAAATAAAACATAACATATCAAACAAAACGTAGAAGACCACCAAACTTGAAACTGACAAAGTCCTTACTAAACGCAATAGAAGAATTAAATGCAAAGGACTTCCCTGATAATTTGTCAGTTGTCGCTATCCGCAACCGACTCCTAATCTTTGCTAAGATAAGACATAAAACTAAATTTTATTTTTATTATTATTATTTTTTTTTTTCAAAATTTTCAAATTCCTAACTAATATGCATCTATTAACATAATACATCAAAACGTAATAACATAATAATAACTCAAGTACCAACCATCATAACAAGAATAAAACAAACATTTTCTTCAATGTAAAGATAGACAAAATTGAAATAGAGGACTTCTCTGAAGTTGTGTCAATCGTCATTGACAACATCCTCACCACCCAAAGTCGGGAGTGCAATCCGTTATGCTCAATAATCGGTATCTAAAATTAACTAACACAAAACTTGGGCTGCCTCCCAATAAACACTTGTTTTATAGTCTTCAGCCCGACTTTATTTAAAACAGAAATACAAGTTTAAATTAAGATTAATTCGATTGAAATTAATATTAGAAACACATTAGATAAATAATTCCCCGACAACGGCGCCAAAAACTTGTTGGTCAATTTTGCAATCGATAAACACGCGCAAGTATACACGGTCAATAAGTAATACAATGATAAGAGAGTTGTCGAACCCACGAGGAATTATCTCTAATGTTTTCCCAAGTACTAACTTTATATCGTCTAAACCTTATTTAAACAATTTCATTTGAGTAATTAAAACTAAGATTACAATTAAACTAAACGACATAAAGAAATCACATAAATAAATAAAAGATCTAAGAACACAATATCCCCCAATACTTCATTTAAATTTCCTAACTCTCCAATTAATCATAATGGTCACGATGAATTGTCACCCGAGAATCCTAAGTATTCATACGCGTCTTCCAAGGTCATATGAAAATCACCCATTGCGGCGTATAGGTATATTCCTATCCTATATACTAGCAAGTCATTCAATTCTAAGAACAATTACAAGACACATGTCACGGCAAACTCATTAATCATTCATCAACCGAATAACTTTCGCATAGGGCGTCATTAAGATCAAATTCCCAAATTGGTTACACATGGCGTATAGGTATATTCCTATCTTACACAGAAATTATGCATTCCATGTCATATAGAACAAACATAATCACATGTCAATATATTTATGGTCTAAATCCATAATCTATTTTTCAATTTCATGTAAATTACCAAATTAATCACTAATTCCTTAACAATTAAACATTAAACACAAATATATTGAACAACTCATATGGTGCCAATCAAAAGGAAAAGCTATTCAATACAAATTAGGCAAATGAGTTCAATTACATTCATAGATTCAAAACTACTAATTACATGGAAGACAAAGAAGAAAAGGAAAACAAGGATGGCTTCCCTTTGATGACAGACTCCATTGGAGCACCTCCTATGAAGCTTTTGAAGAACCATGGCACAAGGCCATGGCCTTCCTTCTTTATGCCCAGCCGCCTCTCTCTCCCATTCTCCCTCTTGGTTTTATTTGGAAATGAAGATAAGATGAAAAGTATGTTGAATGGGTCATTGGGTAGGTCATTTAATAGCTGAAAACTGTCAAAAATCCGCGTCCGGCGCTGCGGTGCCGCAATTTGCACTGAAATTGGCGCTGCTGGCTACTGCGAGAGGGCGCTGCGGCACCGCTCTGACACTAGAAATTGGCGTTGCGGCGCCGGTCTGGAATTATGAAATTTTCAACTTCGACGTCTGTTGGGAAAATGGCCATAACTTCTTCGTTCGAACTCCGATTTGGATGATTCAAGATGTTCCGGAACGAGAAGTAGTTCTATAACTTTTGTTCTTTGAGTTCTGAGAGATACTGGCCGGATCAAGGTTGAAATTGGGCATCAAGCAACTGCTATGTAAATGGCAAGCCGGAAACGTGAATGTAGCAACCCCAAACATCGATCTAAATGACTCCTAATGCCATAATTATAAAATAAAGTAAAAACACCTACAAATAATACAAAAACATATAAAAAGCAATAAAATAACCACATAGTACAACAATAAGATAAAAACACATAAAAAGCAAACGAAATAGCTTAGGGTTTACAAATAAATTATCAAGCTCAAAAGTATATCTAATTTGTGTATATAAAACACACTCATCAAATACTCCCAAACTTAAATATTTTCATGTGCTCAAGCAAAACAAACACAAACTATAAAAATTAACTCAACAATCAACTACTTGAGCAATAAATCAATAATTATGAACAATGGCCTCAAAGATGCCAAAAAATGATAACTCTAGAAAACTTTAAAAATATCGCAACGTCTAGGATTTCAACATGTTTGTCATACCTCGCTTTAGATCTTTTTCGTGTGTGTACCTATTTGCACTAAACTAATTATAGCTCGGATGAACTAATGCAACCACATCACCTTATGGAAGAAATCAAAAGAAACTTCAAAAACTACATGTTTAACACATCACTCACCGCAAATGTAGAAAAATCAAAATTTCCAAAAATTTGAGACCAAAGGACCTTAGGCGATTGCATTTTATGCTCCATTTCAACCTTAAGCCCGCTCTTATGGGTGAGTGCGTTTTACGCTCCATCTCATCCCACCGCAAGATTTGCGATATATTACTATCTTTATTATTTTGTTTTTATATAGGCGAATGCGTTTTACGCTCTATCTCCCCTAGTCATGTGTTTATGAGTGAGTGCGTTTTACGCTCCATCTTAACTCACCACATGACCAACAATCAAACTTGAGTACATTGCTTCGAGTAATGTTTAAACGAGTTCTATAGCTTATTGATATCTCCCACAAGCATTCAGTCATATAAGCCTTCTCTAAGTGTACAACTAGTTCATTACAAATGGACAAGTGCTCAAAAGTGAAGGATTCATAAGCAAAGCAATAACCAACAATAAGTCAATCACACAGACAAAGCAACATTGTCCATTTCTTACGAGTTATAATCTATTCAATTAGTCTTTTATCATTGGCCATAGATTATAGTTCAATTCAAATTAAAACCAGTGTTCTAAAAGTCGGCGACTAGGCCGACTAGTCGGCCGACTAAGTCGGGGTCGGCAGCCTTCCGAGGCGAGTTGGGTCTAGTCGGCTCGATTAGTCGTTGGCCGACTTAGTCGGCGACTAGTATGCCTAGTCGGCGCTAGTCGGCCTAGTCGATCGGAGTCGGAGTCGGCGTCGTCTTCTCCAGTTCAGATCGCGTCGATCGACTTCTTCTTCTGCGCCGATCGACTTCTTCTTCGCGATCTCTTCTTCTTCTTCTTCTTTGCGATCTGTTCTTCTTCTTCTTCTTCGGATCTGTGCGATCTGTTATATCAGATCTATATTTTATGGATAATTACAGTTAGGTACCGCATAGTCTTTATAAAGTTTTAGTTTAGTCCTACAAGTTTTCTTAAATTTCAAAATAGTCCCTAAAATGTTATATATCCGCCCCTGTAGTTTCATTTTATTTCATTTCAGCCCTTATACTCTCATTTTCTTTCATTTAAGCCCCTATCCGATTAATCTCCGACTAATCCCCGACTAATCCCCTAGTCGCTAGTCGGTAGCCAACCGACCTGGGACCGACTAGCGACTTTTAGAACACTGATTAAAACAATGCTCAAGAGACACAACCTATACTAGAACTTCAATTAAAACCCACACGAAAACAAAACACACTAAAATAAAACATAACATATCAAAACAAAACGTAGAAGACCCCCAAACTTGAAACTGACAAAGTCCTTACTAAACGCAATAGAAGAATTAAATGCAAAGGACTTCCCTGATAATTTGTCAGTTGTCGCTATCCGCAACCGACTCCTAATATTTGCTAAGATAAGACATAAAACTAAATTTTATTTTATTATTTTTCAAAATTTTCAAATTCCTAACTAATATGCATCTATTAACATAATACATCAAAAGGTAATAACATAATAACAACTCAAGTACCAACCATCACAACAAGAACCCCCACACATAAAACAAACATTTTCCTCAATGTAAAGATAGACAAAATTGAAATAGAGGACTTCTCTGAAGTTGTGTCAATCGTCATTGACAACATCCTCACCACCTAAAGTTGGGAGTGCAATCCGTTATGCTCAATACTCGGTATCTAAAATTAACTAACACAAAACTTGGGCTGCCTCCCAATAAACACTTGTTTTATAGTCTTCAGCCCGACTTTATTTAAAACAGAAATACAAGTTTAAATTAAGATTAATTCGATTGAAATTAATATTGGAAAAGCATTAGATAAATAATTCCCCGACAACGGCGCCAAAAACTTGTTGGTCAATTTTGCAATCGATAAACACGCGCAAGTATACACGGTCAATAAGTAATATAATGATAAGAGAGTTGTTGAACCCACGAGGAATTATCTCTAATGTTTTCCCAAGTACTAACTGTATATCGTCTAAACCTTATTTAAACAATTTCATTTGACTAATTAAAATTAAGATTACAATTAAACTAAACGACATAAAGAAATCCATAAATAAATAAAAGATCTAAGAACGCAATATCCCCCAATACTTCATTTAAATTTCCTAACTCTCCAATTAATCGTAATGGTCACGATGAATTGTCACCCGAGAATCCTAAGTATTCATACGCCTCTTCCAAGGTCATATGAAAATCACCCATTGCGGCGTATAGGTATATTCCTATCCTATATACTAGCAAGTCATTCAATTCTAAGAACAATTACAAGACACATATCACGACAAACTCATTAATCATTCATCAACCGCATAACTTTCGCATAGGGCGTCATTACGATCAAATTCCCAAATTGGTTACACATGGCGTATAGGTATATTCTTATCCTACACACAAATTATGAATTCCATGTCATATAGAACAAACATAATCACATGTCAATATATTTATGGTCTAAATCCACAATCTATTTTCCAATTTCATGTAAATTACCAAATTAATCACTAATTCCTTAGCAATTAAACATTAAGCACAAATATATTGTACAACTCATATGGTGCCAATCAAAAGGAAAAGCTATTCAATACAAATTAGGCAAATGGGTTCAATTACATTCATAGATTCAAAACTACTAATTACATGGAAGAAAAAGAAGAAAAGGAAAACAAGGATGGCTTCCCTTTGATGACAAACTCCATTGGAGCACCTCCTATGAAGCTTTTGAAGAACCATGGCACAAGGCCATGGCCTTTCTTCTCTATGCCCAACCGCCTCTCTCTCCCATTCTCCCTCTTGGTTTTATTTGGAAATGAAGATAAGATGAAAAGTATGTTGAATGGGTCATTGGATAGGTCATTTAATAGTTGAAAACTGTCAAAAATCCGCGTCCGGCGCTGCGGCGTCGCAATTTGCACTGAAACTGGTGCTGCTGGCTACTGCGAGAGGGCGCTGCGGCACTGCTCTGACACTAGAAATTGGCGTTGCGGCGCCGGTCTGGAATTCTTAAATTTTCAACTTCGACGTCTGTTGAAAAAATGGCCATAACTTCTTCGTCTGAACTCCGATTTGGATGATTCAAGATGTTCCGAAACGAGGAGAAGTAGCTCTATAACTTTTGTTCTTTGAGCTCTGAGAGATACTGGCCGGATCAAGGTTGAAATTGAGCATCAAGCAACTGCTATGTAAATGGCAAGTCGAAAACGCGAATGTAGCAATCCCAAACATCGATCTAAATGACTCCTAATGCCATTCCTATAAAATAAAGTAAAAACACATACAAATTATACAAAAACATATAAAAGCAATAAAAAAATCACATAATACAACAATAAGATAAAAACACATAAAAAGCAAACGAAATAGCTTAGGGTTTACAAATAAATTATCAAGCTCAAAAGTATCTAATTTGTGTATATAAAACACACTCATCACATACATATATATATATAGGTATAAAAAAATACATTGACCAATAATTTGATTCAATTATTAAATTAAAATATAAATATTGAAAACAAATTACTCTTTTTAATAATATATTTATAAAAAAAATACCATTAAAACTAAGCAGCATCTTAATTGTATAATAAGCCCATCTGAAATAAAGATAAGTACTATAGTTTTATAATAAAACAATCATAAGATCATCTTATATAATATTAATTTGTTATCATTTTTATTAAATTGTAAGTATAATTATATTTCAAATATAAGTAGGCTTTTACTATTATTACTTATATATATGTATATATATAATATTTAAGAAAATAATTTTCTTACTAGGTATCTTACCTAATATTAAATGGTTACTATTATTAAAATAAAAGGTATAAGTATGATATATTAACCAACAATAAGATTCAATTATTAAATTAAAAAAAATAATAATTAATTTCTCTATCCAATAATATTTTGTAAAAACAAATGTAAAAATGTCAACATTGACATAATTTGGTTCAACCGAGTCAAAAACTAAAATAAGTTATATACTTTTTACAAAAATAAAAATAAAATCATAAGATCAACTTACCAAATATTAATTTGTTACCATTATTAAATAATATTCTATTGCTACTTAGATAATATAATTTAAGAATAAAATAATTTTTCATAAAGATAGTCTTAACTAACTTGAGTTTGTTACTATTATTAAAATAGAAGTATAAGCAGAATTTTTTTGTTAATTAGATAATATATTTAGAAGGAAACTATTTTCTTATGAAGACCATCTTACATAATATTAAATTATTACTATTATTAAAATATAAGTATAAATGGAATAAATAACCAATCATGTAATCAAATTATTAAAAAAAAACAAATTAATAAGACTCCATGCCTTGCACGGGGTGTACATGCTAGTTTAAACTAAATTGAAAATAGATGTTTTGCAATGGAGGGAGCATTTAGTCTTCCAGCTGTGATCGAAAACTTTGTCAAATGTTTGTTTAAGTTGCACAAGTGAATTCAACTCGTATGGTTGTTTTTTCTACTTTTATTCTCTTTGTTAATATATCTTTTGTAAATCCAGTTTGTACTTTGTAGGGTGGAAGTTTACGGTATTGTCTAGTGTAGCTATTCAGGAAGGATTGTCTTTTATTTGTTTTTTTTGTTTAATTTTGTTGTCCTTTATTTCCACAGAGAGATTGCCAGAGGATTAATGAAATACAAGCCAGATATTATTATCAGCGTACCGCCCTTAATGCAGCATCTTCCACTTCGTATCTTGAGGTCAAAGGGTCTCCTAGAAAAGATTGTTTTTCCACCATAATAACGGATTTAAGCACTTGTCACCCTACATGTTATGCTCTGCACAGAATGTCTTGGTTAGTGGCTTGTACTCTGTTCTTAGTGTAGATATGATTTTGTATGTGATTCCTCATGTACAGGTTTCATAAGCTAGTAACAAGATGCTATTGCCCAACTGAAGAGGTTGCAAAAAGGGCACTAAAAGCTGGTGTCCAGTCTTCTCAAATTAAAGTTTTCGGCCTTCCTGAATCCTGTGCGACCTTCATTTCTTAAGGCTGTTCGCCCAAGGTTTGTCAATATTACTACCTAGCATTAGAACTTTGTTGCCTCTTGAACATACTTTTGAGGGGAAGAATTTGCAGCATTCTAAGGTCCAAAATAAGGATGAATAGGTCTTTTGTTAAGGGATGAAGCTCTGAGAAATTTGTAGGTCAAGACATAACTGAAATCCAGTTCAAGGTCGAAAACTGGCAGAAATCATAATTAAAGACATTATAATTGTTAGAGATAAAATAGAGTATTGAATATTGTTGTTGTGTTATTACAGAGTACTAAAGTCTTATATATAGGCTACAAGTAGAGTAGTGGCCAAGTAAATTTGACTAGTGGCCAAGTATGTGTGGTCACCAAGTATGTGTGTGCACCAAGTATACTTGGTGACCAAGTAATAATAATATATTCTAATACTCCCCCCAAGTTGAAAGTCTTATATCACGACTTACAACTTGTTACATAACAAAATTTTATAAATAAAAGACTTAAATCAACTACGAACATTGAGGCCCTCTTCAATTTGCATAGAAAAAAGATTTTATTTATTTATTTTTTTTTTTAACGTCCAAAGATAGATTTCTCACCCTCGTATATAACTTCACAATCCACTTTTCAAGGATATCATGTGCCGGCAATAACGAAGAATACTCGTCTCCCATAACAAATGTGAAGGACTCTCTATCCTTCAAAAACAACTATGAAGGACTCCTTGCCTTCCTCAACAACGGAGGACTCTCTAGCCTCCTAAAAAATCGAAGGACATACTCCTTCCTGAAATCTCGACCCCATGCAATCCTTACTTTCCAGTCAATCATCCGTTTACATATTCAAGGAGAAATAACTACCAAGGATAAACAATCTTTGTTTCACCACAAAAACAAACAACGACCATAGATTTTTATTTTGTTTTCTCTAAAAAAAAATAAGAAAAAGAACTGCAAGAAGAAAAGATACCTGCCGTCGACTATGTGCTATTGGCGGCGGAAGCAAGACTTCTAGTTTGTCTCCCGATATCAAACTAGCTCTGATACCATGTTAGAGATAAAAATAGATTTATTGAATATTGTTGTTGTGGTATTACAAAGAGTACTAAAACCTTATATATAGGCTACAAGTTGAGTAGTGGCCAAGTAAAGTTGACTACTGGCCAAGTATGTGTGGGCATCAAGCATACTTGATGACCAAGTAATAATAATAATATATTCTAATAATAATTAAAGACATGAACATAAATATGGTTTCAATACGTGAAAGGTTCAAAAACTACAACATAACAAAGAACAATACTTTATTCCCCGATAAGTACTAAAGAAAAAACAATTATAACTCAGTTTTTAAAAGATACTGTTGGTGAGCCATATGTTAGAATAAGTAAAATAACTAAGCTTAAAGAATTTAAGGTACGTCTATTTTAGGTAATAAAATGTTAGAATGTAGAATATTCTGTAAATCTGTTAGAATATTATTAGAATCTAGCTATTTAGGGAAGGTAGTATTTAGCCTTAATTACGGCTTTAATTAGAGCCTTAATAGTAGTTTGATTGTAACAGAGTGTAGTGTGTGTGTGTATATATATATATATAATGAAATGATGAGAAGAATTTAACCTCTCATATTCACCAATTTCTTTGTTTTCTCACAACCCTAAATATGGGTTTTAACTTGGTATCAGAACCTGATTCATCGGTACTGTAGCAGACCACTGTTCATCAGTCTTGCAGTAAATTACTGTTCATTGGCACTGTAGCAAAGTACTGTTCATCGGTGCTGTAACAAAGTATTGTTCATCGGTACTATTCATCGTTACTGTTCATCGATACGCGATAAGTTCTTGAGTGCTCGCCTCTCTCTCTTCTCATCTACAGTAGCCTGTGTTGTTTGGTTCAGGTTTCCTCAATTTTTTCTCATATATAGTGGTATTATCTCTATTTTTTCTGCTGCCGGTAATTATATTGTTTACCTTACTGCCATAATAGTGTTCCTTAAGCCTTTGAATTATCCTTGTTGATATTTCCTTGGATATTCGTGTTTCTTTTGCTATACCATATCATGGCAGAATCTAGTTCTATCGATAGTGGTGATCCTAGTGGTCTTACTTTTGAGGAAATATTAGCTTTTTGGACACTCTTGTCCGCTCCTAGCTCCGGTCATCATGTCCGGTCAGGTATATTTTCTCATGCACTTGATGCTTCTTTTGCATGTACCTCTTGGATTATTGATTCAAGTGCTACAGAACATATGACTGGTTCATCCAAATTATTTACCATTATACTCCTTGCTCCGACAAAGATAAATTGTTAATAGCCGATGGTTCACTTTCTCCTATCTCAGGGAGGGGCTCCGTAGTTTGTACTCCTACTATATCTTTATCCTCTGTTCTTCACGTATCTTCTTTTTCTGCAAATTTATTATCTGTTCCATGTCTCACCAAGTCTCTAAATTGCTCGGTCACTTTTTTTCCTTCTCATTGTATCTTTCAAGACTTGGTGACGGGGCAGAGGATTGGCAGTGGTACTGTGGTAGTGCAGTTGGTGGCCTCTACTATTTAGATGTTGCTTAGATTAGTCTACCTTTGGTTGAGAAAGGGACTTCCACCCAGGCTCTTCAATCTATCTATATCTATGACTCCAGTCTGGCCTTCCTTCGTCAGTCGCATTGTCGTCTGGGACATCCTTCATTTAGTACTTTAGAATATTTGTTTCCTCATTTTACTAAGAAGTGTAAAAAAATTTGTTTTTTTTTTGTGAGCCTTGTGAATTAGCTAAACACAAACGCTCAGTTTATCCTGCTATTCATAATTGTCATTTTGAACCATTTGCTGTTATTCATTCTGATGTTTGGGGACCTTCTCGAGTTATTTCTCGTACTGGTCATCGTTGGTTTGTTACATTTATTGATTGTTATTCTCGTACAACTTGGCTTTATCTTCTTCGTTCCAAAAATGAAGTTTTTCCTGTTTTCGAGAATTTCAGAAAATGATACAAACATAATTTGATGCTAAGGTCAAAATTTTACATAGTGACAATGATCGTGAATATGTCGATGGTGCTTTTGGTTCTATCTTACTAACCATGACATTATTCTTCATACTTCTTGTGTTAAAATTCCAGAACAAAATGGCATTGTCGAGAGAAAAAACTGTCACTTACTAGAAGTTGCCTGCATACTCATGTTCACCATAAAAACACCCAAATCTTTCTGGGATGATGTTGTTCTTACTGCTACATTTCTCATCAATCGGCTTCCTTCTAGAGTCCTCGGTAATCGAAGCCCAATCTCACTTCTCAAACATTTTCCTGGCCCTTCACTTTCTCGACGGGTTTTTAGTTGTGTGTGCTTTTGTCCATGATAAAAATCCTGCTCGGGGTAAACTTGATCCCAAATCTCTCTGTTGTGGCTTCATTGGGTACTCTCCTTCACAAAAAGGGTATGAATGTTTTCATCCTCCTTCTAACCGAGTTTATATTACTTGTGATGTCACCTTCTGGAAATCTGAATCATTCTATCTTGCTCCCTCATCTCCTCAGGGGGAGAAATCTACTAGTGCAGAGGAGTTGATGGACTTTGAGCCTAGTTGTGGCATTCCTTCTGCTATCACTTATCCTATAGTCACTGATATTTCTTCACAGGGGGAGTCATATGATAGATGGAACAGACCTGATTTGAAGACCTATTCCCGAAGAGATAAGGAACTGGTCCTGTTTGTACTATCCTGCTCGGATCCTAGTTCTCCAGCTTGCTCTATTGATCCTAATGGTAATAACATAAATATCCCTACTGAAAATTGTGATATCAATCTTCTTATTACCCTTAGGAAAGGAGTTAGATCATGTACTCAACATCCTATTTTTAATTTTGTCTCTTTTGATAATTTATCTACCTCCTATCGTGCCTTTGTTTCCTCAGTGTCCTCTATTTCTGTTCCTCAGGGGTGGAAGGAAGCAATCTAAGATGAAAAAATGGAGAAAAGTTATGATAAAGGAAATGAAGGGATGCTTGGGTCCTAGTTCTCCAGCTTGCTCTATTGATCCTAATGGTAATAACTCAAATATCCCTACTGAAAATTGTGATATCAATCTTCCTGTTGCCCTTAGGAAAGGAGTTAGATCATGTACTCAACATCCTATTTCTAACTTTGTCTCTTATGATAATTTATCTACCTCCTATCGTGCCTTTGTTTCCTCGTTGTCCTCTATTTCTGTTCCTCAGGGGTGGAAGGAAGCAATCCAAGATGAAAAATGGAGGAAAGCTATGATAGAGAAAATGAATGCCTTAAGAAAGAATGAGACATGGGAGTTCGTACCTCTACCCCATGGGAAGAAACTAGTTGGGTGCAAATAGGTGTATACAGTGAAGCAAAAGTCCGATGGGTCAGTTGAGAGACTCAAAGCGATACTAGTTGTAAAAGGATACACTAAAACTTGTGGAATTGATAATGAGGAGACATTCGCTCCAGTGGCAACAAACTTTGGGTAGAACCTTCAGCAACTTGATGTGAAGAATGCATTTCTTCATGGGGACCTTAAGGAGGAAGTATACATGCAAGTCCCTCCGGACTTTACCTCATCAACAACTAATCGAAAGGTCTGTAAGTTACGAAAAGCTCTGTATGGGTTGAAATAGTCCCCTAGAGCATGGTTTGACAGGTTCTATAAAACCATGATGAGATTTGGGTACAAGCAAAGTCGGGCGGATCACACTATTTTTGTCAAATGTGGAAATGGCAAGATTACCATTCTCATTGTCTATGTCGATAACATTGTAGTAACTGAAAATAATAAAGAAGAGATGGTTAATCGTAAGGCAAAACTTGCCAATGAATTTGAAATAAGGACCTTGGCCCTTTGAAATATTTTCTTGGCATAGAAGTTGCAAGATCTTCTAGTGGCATCTTCTTGTCCCAATGGAAGTATGTACTTGATCTGTTAACAGAGACGGGCATATTAGGATGCAAACCAGCTAATTTTCCCATTGAGGTTAATCATCATCTTACAGGTAGCATAGGACCCACTGTTGATAAGGAGAGATATCAATGGTTAGTGGGAAGACTAATTTACCTCTCTCACACTAGACCTGATATTTCCTATGCTGTGGGAGTAGTAAGTCAATATATACATGATCCACGGGATTGTCACATGGAAGCTGAATCCTGAGATATCTAAAATTTACTCCTGGAAAGGGAATATTATTCTCACATCATGGCCATATGAGGATTGAAGCTTTTACCGATGCAGATTGGGCTGGTTGTATTGATGACCGTCGTTCCACATCTGGATATTGTTCATTTATAGGCGGTAACCTTGTCACTTGGCGCAACAAAAAACAGTTGGTTGTGGCTAGATCTAGTGCTGAAGTCGAATATCGAGCTATTGCCTTGGGTGTGTGTGAATTAATGTGGTTGCGAACAATGTTAGAAGACTTAGGAATCATAACTAATGAGCCAATGAGATTGTTTTGTGACAATAAAGTAGCCATCAGTATTGCAAATGATCTGGTACAACATGATAGAACGAAGCATATTGAGATTGACAGACATTTCATCAAGGAAAAGTCAATTAGTGGTCTCATTTGCGTACCTTTTTTCAAGACAAATCATTAGCTTGCTGATATCTTGACCAAAGGTCTTAGTAATACAACGTTTCATCCCTTATGTTTCAAGTTAGGCTTGCGAGACATCCACGCACCAACTTGAGGGGAAGTGTTAGAATGTAGAATATTATGTAAATCTGTTAGAATATTATTATAATCTAGCTATTTAAGGAAGGTAGTATTTAGCCTTGATTACAACATTAATTAGAGCCTTAATTGTAGTTTGATTGTAACAGAATGTAGTATATGTACAATGAAATGATGAGAAGGATTGAACCTCTCATATTCACCAATTTCTTCGTTTTCTCACAACCCTAAATATGGGTTTCAACTTAAAATAATAGGAGAGATGGACATGGTTATGAGTTTCACCTCCTGAATGAACTGGAAATTAACAAAATTGAACATGCTTGTTGATTTCTTTACTTTCTTTTGATGAGAATTGATACCTAGTACTTTCTGAATCATTTGAATAAGGGAAAGAAGGCATCATGCTGGTGTACTATGTTCCTGCAACCCATAATCTAATTAGGTATTACATCGAGTAAACGTGTTCCGAATCACAATCTAGTATATAAATATGGATATATGATGTCTCTGTGTGTACATATACATATGCAGTTTTCCTTAGTTTGATGCAGATATACAAATTTACAAGTACTTTCAGAAAAATTAAGCAAAAAGAACCTAGTTATCTCTAATGAGACAAAGATGAGACCTATAAAAGTTAATATATTGGCATGAATTGTTTTCTCATGCATATTAAAGGAGCATAAATTTGACATGAATTGGATTCTCAAGCATACTAGAGGAGCTGCCACACGCCATCTCAAGTATGCATTTTTGCAACCATTTTGTTGGCTTCAAGGATCCTAGTTGGTCAATTGAAATATTGCTTGCACAGTTGATAAATGAAAATCTGTATCTGGAACTTGTGCAGTTAATTTCTTCCCGATACAAGTCATATTAAAATGCATAAGCACCGTATACTTATAAAAAAAAAAGAAAAAAAGAAGAAGAAAAAGAACATGTGCAGAAACACCAAATGTAGATTGCATTAGCAGTATTGATTGAGAACTTTAAACTTCCATGAAGATCAATTAATTTTTATGTAACTTTATTTCTCAATTTGATCTGTTGTAGATGGGTGTTCAACAGTATTCTTCGTTACCATGGTGGCACTAATTGTTTCATTTATTTATTTGCGCCATGACAAATTGCTGTGATCAATTTTTATTTATTTATTTATTATCTTTTTCTTGTTAGATATTGTTCCTTATTCCTTGAGCAGAAAAATGGAGAAACAATGAGCTTTCATGCATTAAGAAATCCCCTTTTCAAATGTTATTGTATACTCAAAAACTGTGTCTTTGTTTGGGGTATTGTTTTATTCTGTTTTCCTCAATGTCTTAGTATTTGTATCTTTATTTCTGAAATGTCGTTAAATTGGAAAGGGAATTGTTATTTCCACAAGGGAATTTTGATATTTCCACAAGGGAATTTTGATATTTCCACAAGGTCTTACTCACATAGATGTGGGTTCCAATTACTATTCATGTGAGAGGAGACTTCCGGAACTTTCAAATTTCCATTGTTTCAGTCTTATTTGTCTTTAATAATAGGATGAATTGAGGAAAGTGCTAGGAATGGATAGGATCTTCCTGCTGTGTTGCTGATGGGTTGGGGAGAAGGGATGGGTCCCATTGAGGCTACTGCTCGGGCACTTGGAAATTCATTATATGATGAAAGTCTTGGAGAACCAGTAGGCCAGGTGATTGTGATATGTGGCCACAACAAAAAGCTTGCTAGCAGATTGCTTTCGGTTGATTGAAAGATTCCCATTCAGGTATTTGAATCCTCAAGAAGCACCAACACCTGCAGTATTCACAGCCTGCCTGTTCATGATCGTAGTATGTGTTATACTTATATCAACCTGTAATAGTACTTGTAGTGTTTTGAGGATTTTGAAACAAGAGAGATGCCAAAATTTTATGGAAATGTGCCTTCTTTTCTATTTTATGGGGAATTTGGAATGAGTGTAGTGCTAGATTGTTTAGAGAAAGTTGCCTATCTTTTAAGATCTTGAATGATAGGGTTATATTTCTTGCATCTCTCTGGGCTTCTGCTATGGGGGCTTTTAGAGGTATCTCTATGACTGATTATGTAGATATTGGAGGGTTGCACTTTTTTAAGTGTTATTTTGTTTTATTTTTATTTTTTAGTCTGCTAAGGGTGGACTTCTTGTTCCACTATTTATTGTATCCTTTCTTTTCTATTAGTAAAATTTCTTCTTTTATCAAAAAGAAAATAGTACCTGTAGCATTTGTTTTCTTAGACTCAAGTTACTGTTATGCCGTTAACCTCCATTCCCATTGTGTTTACATTACAATATCTTATGCTGCTTTTTGAAAACATGCTTTGTCCATCCTCTTTTAAGCTTTTCGTTATTTATTATTATTATTTTGGTTCATTTTCTTTCAAACTGTTTGTAATTTCTTCAACTTTGATTTGTTACCCCCTAAATTATGGCTTTGTAAGTATGCTTTTACATGTGACAGATAAGCCTATGTAATTTTGTAGTATCAGCAACAGATGACTCTCCTCCTCTCTGTGTATGTGCGACTTTGTGCTTGTCCCTCTCCCTCTCCCAATAACACACCTACCCCCATACACACATGGAGACTCATAGAGACTACAGAGAGGTCGTCAGTGGTCACACAGAAATACAGAGTTAAAAACATTAATAAGCTTGCACGTGTTCTCAAAGAATATTATATATGCTGGGATGGCAGTGTTGTTGCTTTCGCTTTTTGGGTGAAGGGATTTGTCACTAAAATGGAGGAATGCATGGGTACTTGTGATTGCATTATCACCAAGGTAGATGCCACATGGCTGTTATGTAACCCTTTGCACTTCTTGTCTTCCCCTCTCAATAAATCCTTACCATCCTAAAAATAATCTGGTTTCCTGCAGGCTGGTCCGGGTACTATAGCCGAAGCTATGACCCGAGGACTTCCCATTATGCTAAATGATTACATCGCCGGACTGGTTAGTTTTAGTTCCTACAGTTACACTTCTCTTTTAATCTTACAGTTCTTTACCTTTGAGTAAATTTTATTTCTTTCCCTCTGTATGTGCTTATACCTTTTCTTTGATCTTATAGTATCTTCAGTTTTTGGTCTTGCCCTTGAAAATTCAGTCACTTGAAATCACAAACCAGTGCATACACCTGTCCAAAAGTAATTCCTTAATTTGACATAGTCATGATATCAGAGTCATTTGATTTGTTAACTTATCTTTATGCATATTACCTTAATTAAGTACCATATAAAAGAAACTGTTATTAAGCTTGTGCTCGCTCTAGCAAGGGTAGTAATGTAAGGTTTGAGTAAGGTGTTTGGTTCATGAACTGATATGGGTAGTGGGGTATGCAATATGCTACATAGGCTAATACGCGGTAAGCTATATGAATGCTATAGTTAGGAATTCTATTAAAATCTAAATGTTATCAAAACAAGTCTTATATAAGATTTTAGTTGAATCAACAATTTGAATGTTCTATTAATAGTTTAGTACAAATGTGATGTTTGAGCATACAATACTAAGTTAGGATATGAACATTTGTGCAATCTATATATATATATATAATAAATAAGACAAAATCCTCGTTCACCCTACTTTTTAGAAGTAGTCGTTCAACCCTACTTTTTAGGAGTCGCCCTCTAAAATTTAACAATAATAATCCTAACTATAAATAAAATTCTATTTAACCCTAACAAAAAATTCTATTTCACCAATTTTACCATAGCCGATCTTTCAACATATTGAGACATATATAATAAATAAGAAAAAAAAGTCATTCAATCCTACTTTTTAGGAGTGATCCCATAAAATTTAACAATAATACTCCCTCCGTCCCAAATTAATTGCTCAGTTTTGACTTTTTAAAGTCAAATTGACCATTTTTAAAACTAATTTTTTTACTATTTTTGTTAAAATATAGGTGAAGAGATTATAACCAAAAGAAAGTATATACAATTTATTACTAACCCCAATTTTTATAATTTTAGAAATATATTTATATATGCTTAATTATTAATTTTAAAAATAGTCAATTTGACTTAAAAAAATCAAAATTGAGCAATTAATTTGGGACGGAGGGACTAAACCCTAACTATAAATGAAATTCTATTTAGCCCTAACAAAAAATTCTATTTCACCAATTTCACTATAGCCGACTTTCAACTTATTGAGGCCGTATATATATATATATATATATATATATATATAATAAAGACAAAATCATCGTTCAACCCTAAATTTTAGGAGTGACCCTTCAACTCTAAAATTTAGCAATAAATCCTAACTATAAATAATATATATATAAAATAAATAACACAAAATAGTCTTTCAACTCTAAAACTTGGGAATGGTCCTACAACCTTAAAATGTTGGACTAGAAACCTAAAGTTTAGTAAAAGAAATTATGTTTTTCATCTGTTATTTAATTTCAAAATATTTTCATCTACATTCTTACTATCATAATTATCTACTTACCATTATCTCTTATTCTTATACATTTTCTAATTTAGTTAGTGTTCTTTAAAATTCATACTATTGATAACAAAATATTTTATTATGTAATAATTTTTATTATTAAATTATATAAGTATAATTATTTATTATTTGAGTTTAATTAAGATTTTATTATTACATAAATAGATGAACATAGGAATATAGAAACAAATAAATCATCTTAAAGAGGAATACTATCATTTATATTATATAGGTAGAAGAATTATTATTGTAGATTTTTAAATTTATTTAATTTTTAATCAATAATTAGTTATACATTATTAGTTAAATAAAATATTTCAGAAGGAAATATTTTCTTTATATAAAAATCATTGTACACAATATTAATCTTTTATTAATAGAATTAATATATTAGTATAGTATCATATAAACACGGTTAACCAACATGTTAACTAATCGATTACGATAAATTGGATATAAAAAAGTATAAATAATACAATAATTTTATAACAAAACAAAGCCCGTACTTTGCACGGGATCATGAGTTAGTTATATGTAAAATAACAAAGAAACATCTTGATATGCTAAATACAGAGTATTGGTATAGAAGAGTACATGTTTGGAACAAAAGTAATAATACCTGGTTCACTAGGTTACTAAGAGTATCTGGTAACTCTAATGACTTCTTTGACTTACTGATTTTCTTTTATGTATATTAGCACTATGTAATTAGAGAACTCTGGGATTTTGAGAGATAGACATGTTTGTAACAGTAAGTAATCAAAAGTATATTGAGTAGTATGTTAATTTTATGAAGGCCAATAACCACAGATTAAAAATCTCCCAGTAAGTTCCAGTCTAGCTAAATCAACTTCAGATATGTGGACTAGAAAGCTTATATGTTTTGCTATCAAATTTTACTAAACAGATGTAGTATTTATTGGATTAAAATTTATCCATTTTTTGTATTGATTTACAGCATTACATGTTGGCACATCCTATGATTCAAGATCATTCCTCAAATTTGTTTGACTTTTTGCTCACAACAATTGTACTATGCACTTTGTTCTTCCCATTGCTCCATGTTATTGAACCAAACGTGTCTTTCATGGGTGAAGATGCACGCGATGTGAAAATCACTTCATAACTTAGCTTTTTGTTCTTCTTTGAGAAATGCAATTTTTCTGGTAGTACTTTCACATCCATTTCAGCAGGGACATCTAATGTCGCAACATATACAGTTTCTTCTTCACCAACATTTGTCACAGTTCTAGTTACCTTTTTGCTCCCACTTAAGCCACTGATTGAAATTGATGGATAGTTCATATTGGAGATGAAATCTACACTTGAATTATGCGGACAGGAAAACCCATCAGGAATCTTTGATGCGATAAGCTTAATAGTTGATAGGTTATACCCATAATTACACAAAAATTCCAAGTAATCGGTTGCTCCAGTCTCGTAAACAAGCCCTGGATGCAATGTTTCTATGTTGCTTACTTCCCCTGCCCCATAGTCATATGGTGTGCCCACTGATCCCAAAGTTGATGTAATTGGAGCTCCCAAATTGTTTGTTTGGATTGCTGCAAAGTTAATTGTAAGGTTGCTGCACATTAGTTACATCTATGGTTATCATTGACATGGCATAATATCGATCGGCTTAAATACGCTTTAAATCTTAAGAGTTTTTCACATTTTAGAATTAAACCCCAGTGTTTCAATTTTAGGATATAAATAAAATCTTCCGGTCACCGTGTAATAATTGATCAAAGTGAGGGTATTTTGGGTAATTTCAGTCCTAAATATTTTTATAGCACAGAAAATTGTAGGTACGTGATTAGTCTATGATGGACAAAGAAGGAAGAAAATTGAAGCATATAAGTGATATATACCTAAAGATTAAATTTCCTTTCATTTTGAGTCGTGTGACTTATTCCGGCAAAAAATGCTAAATTATGCGGCCATAATGTTTTACTTATAGAAATTCAGCGACATTAAGTTTTTATGTCTTAATGTGAAAAATGTAAAGTTTAAACTGTATTTAAGCCGTATCGGGGCTTCTGTTAATGGAAAAGTTTGTGTATTTAGCATTTCTTTTTCGTGATATATTTGGTAAATTTCTAACCTGTAGTCATTATAGCTGATTTGATCGCGGAAGGACTCCATGTTGGATTTTGAGATCTGACGAATGCAGCTATCCCAGAAACATGTGGGCATGCCATGGAAGTTCCACTGATCACATTGAAAACTGGGGATTCCCTTCCAGGCAATGTAATTTCTGTGTCATTTTCAGGCCATGCTGCGAGAATCGCCACTCCGGGTGCAGCGATATCAGGCTGCAACATAATGCCAGGTTAGTGACTCATCTTAGTCATAGTTATAACCAAAAAGAGAGACTTTTTCTTGCCTTGAGAAGATTTTCTATTATGCTGGAAGGGCCTCTAGATGAAAACTTAGGAATTATAGGGGCTGGCTTATAGTTTAACAACACTTTGGTTGCTAAAACTGTCGCAGTCGGGTTCCTTCAGAAATTTAAATACAATAATTAGTTAACGAAATGCTTGTTAATTCTAAAAACTGATAATTCTTATTTAAATTTTTGTTACCTGATTGAGCTTATATAAGAAATAATCACAAGGCCATCCTTAGAAGTGACTGAAGTCACTGGAAAATCTACAGTGTTAAACGGCACAACTCGCTTATCATCATCAATAAAAATTGCACCAAGCCCACCTAGTTCCTTTATTTTGTATGTTTTGTCTAAGAAAAAATAGTTGTCATCATTGTTGGAACATAGAATAATACTCCCTTTAACTTTTCTTCCATCTAATTCGTCTGGAATGCAATTTCTGAAGTGCCATATAATATAATTAGTTATAAGAAAGTATACTACAATCAAGGTCAAAAAAGTGCCATATAGGTACATTATATGGATAATGTACCTTCCTGCATCTGTACTATTCGAAGTTCCTTTAGCTACGTTGCCATATTTCAATGGGTATATTGGAGATTTTTGGAGACGAGAGAAGTTTATGCCTCCACCCTGAGATATATAGAGAAACACATATTAGCTTTCTTTTCATAAACAAAATCAATGAAAAAGATTAGTATTGTGTCCTTTCTCCTTGGCAAGCTTTGATAATTGTTAAAAGTAGGGCTGTTAAACGAGCTTGAGCTAGTTGACTTGACTCGATAAATACTCAGTTCGACTCAACTCGCAAATTGAGTCGAGTTCAATCATTCTATTGATTTTTAAGTTATTGAGTCGAGTGTTCACGTTGATTGAATCAATTCACCTCGAGTCGAGTATTCACGTTTATAGACTCAACTCGTGCAGTACTCGACTTGAATCAAATTGACTCCATACTTGACTGAATTTAATAAATTTAATTATTTTATTAATATCAGATTGACTCGATACTTAAATATAATTATTTTATTAATATGTATATGTATATTTATTTTAAGTTATGTATTTTATTCGTGTTAATTATGTTTAATATATAAAAATATCTAAAAATAGTAAAAAAGAACTCATACTTGATAATTACTCAATACTCGATTCATACTCGAGTGGGACGAACTACTTGCAAACTACTCGACTTGACAAATATTCGAGCTGTGAACATGAGAATCTGTATTCCTTAAAAACTCATCTCGACTCGAACTCGATAGCTATTATAACGAGTCAAGCTCAGACGTTCACTACTTGACTCGTTTACAACCCTAGTTAAGAAAGTATAAAAGTAAAATAGAACTCAAAGGAAGGTCAATGATAATACCTTTATCAATTTGTTTCCACCCAACACAACATTCGACCGAAAATCACGATCAATAGTAGTAGCAGCAACAGTCATTATCCAGGGAGCATCATTTACTACTGTTTTACTACCAGGCCCTTGATTCCCTGCAGCACAAACCACCATTATCCCATTCTCATCCGCATGGTAGGCTCCGATGGCGATTACATCTTCCAAGAAATCAGGTGAAATTGGTAAGCCAAGTGATAGGGAAAGTATGTTGACCCCATCAGCAATGGCATGATCAAATGCTGCCATAATTGCTGAGCCCATGCATCCGGCTGTACATACACTATACATGGCAATTCTCGATCCTGGGGAACCACCCTTTGTTGTTCCTTTAGCTAGACCATAATATGATGCATTATGAACTGGGGCTCCAGCTGCGGTGGATGCAACATGAGTGCCATGGCCTACCAAGTCCCTAGGTGTAGGAAAATCAGGGTCGTAATACCTTGCTCCGATCAATTTCCTGATGGTGATGCAAATATTTTAGAAAAATAAAAAATCATTGTTAGTCTTTTATGATAGTATTCTATCAGTTAATGTGAGAAAGACTTGCATTACTTGGATTTGATTCTAGACAATTTAAATTGGGTAATCCTATAGAAATGAGTTGCATGCTTGTATAATATTTGTATAACAAAAGTTATTTGAAATCTGCTAAACAAATGCAGCTCGTGTCTAGAAACTGCCCACATGAACTGCCAATTTGGAACTGTTGGGAATCAGGATCCGTATTACTTGTGGACTTGCTTGGTTTACCTATTACAATTTGAAGAAGTGAAATTTTCTCCTTCCATGCAGGTTCCTTTCCACCATGGTGGAATTGAACCTATGTTTTTGTCACTGAAACTCTCTGATTCTGGCCAAATACCTAAATTCATGGTAAAATACAAATAGTTGAGATAGATAAAACTAATCAGAATCAATACAATATACAAAATGTCCAAGTAAAAAATATCAAACATCTTGGCTAGTGAAGAAGGAATTTTGAGATAAAACATCATTAAAAATTCTTTATGTTCATACGATTGCATGCAATGATGCAATTTCGTGTTTCAAACAAGTTGCATTTGTATAGCTGAGAGTTGCAATTTTATAATACTTGTTACAAAGTAAATCCGAAAAGCAACTCTTTTGTTATATCAATGCATCTCATTTCTATAAACTACCCAAATGCATTGTCCATTTCAAACTGCTTTTTATCAGGATCCTATCAATTTCCTTGTTTATTACTTGTGTTTAATCTTAGGGTTAGTCACCTGTATCCAAGATGCCAATTATTGTGTCGGATCCTTTTGTAGTTGAGTGTGAGGTTGGCACCGAGCTGGAAATGTTTCTTCGAACTGTTTGATACTTCAAGAAATCCCATGAATGTGTTGTCTGGAGTTGTAAGACTGGATCGGGAAACACAGATACAACACTTGGTTTCTGAGCAATTGAATGTGCTTCGTCCTTTGATAAACGAGCCGCAAACCCTAAGAAACCATGTTTGTAGATGTGCACCACAGCATTTCTATTGCATGCGGGTTTTGAAAATTAGAACTCTTGCCATATCTTTTTGAAATGTTAAAAACATGCATAACTAAACATTTGCAAAGTTACGAAGTATCAAACATAAAACTCATGACAAGAAGAAACTATGAAAAGTTATACCTTCTTGACAATGAGCTCAGAAGTTGAGAATGATCATCTTTTGCGCTACCATTTGATGAATTTTTGCCTCCCATGTAGACGATGTAAACATCGTTGGCTTGTGCTTGATCAGCTGCCTTAATTTTTGCTGAAATTGATGTAAGCAATAGAGAGAAACAAAATAAAATAGAAAGGCTTTTCATGTTTGTTGTGATTTTCTTTAGATTGATGTGAGAAAGTGTAGAATGATCATATCATCCTAGGACTTTATATAGCAATCAACACTACTGTAAGACGGAAAAATTGTGTAGACTTGATTGTGTATATTAATGGAAACTTTTGGATGAGTAATGCATTCCCTCCATCAAAAAGCTTTTTTCCATTCAAAGTGTGTTTGTTATTTATTTATTTATTAATTTTGTTGTTTACTTATATACTGATCTTGTGAACACCACTTAGAGATGTTGAATATACTGATGAAGAGGTGGTAGAGATTGTTGAAGAACTTCCTAATTAGTAAATAGATATGTTATTTTGTTAATTTATAGGTAGTTTACAAATTTTAGAAAACTAAAGTTTACATGTCAATTAGATGGAGATCAAACATTTTCCTATCTTTGCAAAGGAAATACATTCATGTGTGTTTGATATATCTTGTAAAATTGCAAAATGAAATGGATTGATACTGATTAATTGAATTTGGATTCCTGGCAGTTCGTTTTGTATTGTCCATTTGGGCAGTTATATAGAAATTAGTTAAATTGGTATAGCTAGATAATTGCATTTCGGTGACATCTGTTATACAAGTATTATATAATTACAACTCTCTAGCTAATTCATTCCTATCTATTCAAGTGTTTGATATATCTTGCGAAATTGCAAATTGAAGTGGATCGATACTGATTAGAACCTTCTTTACTCTTATGTACTGATCAAATTCCATCAGTTTATAAGAATTTGTTTGCCAATTTTTCTGTTTTGAAATAAGAGTCCTATTTTTATTAATTATGATATAAGATGAAAGCAATGCATTAAAATTTAGTATCACAATTAATTTTTCACGCCACCAAATATTGAATAAAAATATATCCTTATTGTTAGCAAATTTTACGAATGAAACTCTTAATGTTGCAGGGAGTGCAAGATAGGCTCAACGGATAAGTACGCCACTAAATGCAACCAGATTTTCTGGGTTCCAGAGTAGGCAAGATGGAAGTTTTGTAACTTTATTCGAGGAATGGGTAAATGTTTGTTATATTTTTACTAGTGTTGATGTTTGAACTATAACTTTCTGGTAAGTTATAATATCTTATTTTATGTCTTAAAGAAATATTCACTCTATTCTTGGAATGGTAAATGTATGTTACACTCTACTGATGTTGATATTCAAACTACACTTTCTTGTATTTTATGTCCTTAAAAACTTGTTCATTCTATTAGGCAAAGGGTTGTTACATTTTATGGATGTTGATATTCAAACAACAATGTCTTGTATTTATGTCTAAAGAAATTGTTCGCTCAATTTTTGGTGATAAAGGATTGTTACATTCTGAGGATGTTTGTATTCAAACTACACTTGTATTTAATGTCATGAAGAAATTGTTCGCCTATTATACAAAGAGGTCTGTTTTATAAATTTTATAGATGTTGGTACTCAAACTACACTTTCTTTCTTCCTCCGTTCCAATTTATAAAATCATAATTGTCTTTTTAAAAATCAATGGTGATCTTATAATTCAGAGTGGATCGAATATTTTTTGTCCTTAAAAATGTATTCACTCTATTATATTAACAGACAAGAGTTGTTATATTTTACAGATGTTGATATTTAAACAACAATTTCTTGTATTTATGTCTAAAGAAATTGTTCACTGTATTTTTGGAATGGTAAAGGTTTACTACATTCTAAGGATGTTTATGCTCAATTTATACTTTCTTATATTTTATGTCAAAGAAATTGTTTGCCAATTATAATAAGAGGTAGAGGGGCGGTTACATTTTATAGATGTTAATATTTGAACTACACTCTCTTTTAGGGAATGCTCATAATTGTTTTTATTGAAATTTAGCTTGTGTAAATAATATTGATATCTGATAAGCTTTTGAGTTTTCCTAATAATGGTGTATAAGTAGTTGAGTGTAAGCCTTAAGCCTACCCCATCTTAAAAAAAGTTCCAAGTCGTTCCTGATTCCAGTTTTGTGAACGAGCTTATAATTAGTAATATTTTTTTGCTAATTTATGTTATTATTTTGAGTTTGAAAGAATTTTAAATTAATTTTTAAAAGGTTAATAATAAGCTCATATTTTAAAAATATTAAATAATTCAGGCATTTAGTTTTATGAGTTAATAACATTAAACAATATTAAAGCGGAAGAACAAAACTTAACTTACATAGAAATGGAGATTATTATTCAAAGTTGAAGATTGATTACGGTGGAAAACTTCACACTCAAACTCAGACTCAAACTTAAACTTAGGAATACAACCAAGACTGAACAAAGTCTGCCTAACACAAGACATTGAGCTTGCCTTATAAAACAAAGCAAAACAGGCTATATGATTACAATAAACAAATAACTTAAAAAAAGCAGACAACATGATTACAATAAACAAACAACTTTAAAAAAAAAAAAGATTCCTCACAAATGCATGCCCTAAAAAGATGGAGTCGAACAGTCTTTAGAGGAAAAAAGATATTTAAGATACGCATTGCATATGCACCAAAAATGCTTTAAGTGAGAGCAGGGTCCACCAAAAGGATCAGACGCCGATTCTTCATTATAGTTATCTCTATCCATATCATCTGACTCATCATCCTTATTACGCAGATATTTTAAAATTTCATCACTAGAGAGTCCTTGGGCCTCTTTAATCATTGATTTAGATGAACTAGGGCTCGCAAGGCATTGGACAAAAAGGAATTGATAAATCTGCAATAATCTTAGAGTTATCAAACTTTGGTCACCATTTAATTGTAATTTTTTGATTAAGCAATGACATCAGTTCCAACATGCTCGTCAATAACATAGGACCATTTTAGAATCCATGCTCCGACGGTATTTATGGATTTGATGAATCGGGTGTTTAGGGAGTACTTAGACAAATTTGTCATTGTCTTTATTGATGACATTTTGATTTACTCTAAGTCTAAGGAGGAACATGAGGAACATCTTCGTATAATTTTGAGAATTTTACGAAAAAAGAAATTATATGCTAAATTCTCCAAATGTGAGTTTTGGTTGGAGCAGGTTATATTTCTAGGTATAGGCAGACTACGTACCTCATAATTTCGGGTATGTTTTCTTTCTTTCTTGTGTATTTATTTAATTTAATTTTCTGTATTTCTATTAATTTATAACTTTAATTAATATATTTTAGTTAGTTTGTTAGTTAATATTTTGGTATTATTTTGGCTAGATATTATGTATCTCTTTAATTTATTAATCTAATAAATATTATGGAGGGTTCAATATATGCATACAAACTATTAAATACTAATATTGTAGTATTTAATAAAATGTATTATTTTGGTGAATAGATTATATTGAGTGAGTCTAACCAATTGAATCTGTAATTGTGGGTATTGCATTACGTACTCCAGGTACGGATTCCGTACGGATTCCGTACTCCTTCAGCGATAGTCTTTTGAAATTTAATTAATTCATTTTGTTACTCGTTTTGAATTTCGTTATTAATTCACATAATTGTTTCATGTGAAATTAATATAATAGTTTTATTTTAGTGTGGATATATAGAACTCGTATTTATACTCTTTGAGTTGGATTATCAGGTCTGGTATTTATTTTGATAATTGTAGAAATGTATATGTCAATATATTTTGGAAACTTGTATTGATGATTCGTTTGATTTGACATATACATATTAGAATCCCCTGTTGTTGATATTATGTCGCATATGTTGTGACATCAGATTTTGTTAGAATATACCATAGGGTATACTTGAGCTATAACCACCTGTGGGGGTACCACAGGCATGTCGTCTTGGCACGAGAGACATGACACTTCCGTGGCAGTGTGATTAGTCCACGACGTCTCTGTTTTGTGCTCCGATGAGAGTTGGCCATTTGATGATTTGTTGTGAGAGGCGTATGGGTCGGCCCTAGTTTTTTGTTGTGTTCTGCGGATTGGTGATGTTGTGCCAAACACGCTTTCTGATTTTGCATGCATTTGGATTCGCGGTCCAATGTGTGATTGCCTATGTGGCATTATTGACTTGTCAATGTGAAAAGCTTCCCAAAATAGGAAAGGAGACTACACACAGATATAACAGAAATATAAACTAATATCAAAATTATAATCGGAAAAGATTAGTCTTAAAAGAGGTATTAATAATTGTCCAACCAGCTCAAAATACATACTGTTTAGTACATTCTAATCTTAATAAATGTTCAATACTAGAGACCCAAATATCAAAACATAACTAAAATCATCTAGGTGAGGAGCTCTCATCACACTTGCCCTTGATCCCCCGGATTACCTGCCAGAAGGAAAAACAGAACATGAGTCAATTGTCCAGTACGAATATATAGTACAAAAAAATAATGAACTGAATTAACTAATCAATTAATGGACTGAACTGAACCGAACAGAACTAACACAACGAAGTAATAGGTTAAATCAATTGGTTGGGTGTTATTTCATACCGAGCTCAGAAATATAGCTTGCCACATAGACAAGTTAGTAGTGCCACATAGGCAATCACACATTGGACCGCGAATCCAAATGCATGCAAAATCAGAAAGCGTGTTTGACACAACATCACCAATCTACAAAACAGAACAGAAAACTAAGGCCGACCCATACGCCTCTCACAACAAATCACCAAATGGCCAACTCCCATCGGAGCACAAAACAGAGACGCCGTGGACTAATCACACCGCCACGGAAGTGTCATGTCTCTTGTGTCAAGACGACATGCTTGTGGTAGCCCCACAGGTGGTTATAGCTCAAGTATACCCTACGGTATATTCTAACAAAAATATGATGTCCCAACACATGCGATATAATACCAACAAAAGGGTCCTATATGTACATGTTGAACCGGATCAAATCATAATCATAATGTCTCAAAAAGAAGGTAACATGTATCGCTCTACAAATATCAAAATAAATACTAGACATGATAATCCAACTCAAAGAGTACAAATACGAGTCATGTGTATCAACTCCAAAATGAAACTATTAAATGAATTTCACAAGAAACAATTATGTGAAATAATAACGGAATTCGAAATGCAGAACAAAACGAATTAATTAAATTTCACAAGAGTATTGCTGAAGGAGTACGGAATCCGTACCTGGAGTACGTAATGCAATACCTACAATTACAGATGCAATTGGTTAGACTCGCTCAATATAATCTATTCACCAAAATAATACATTTTATTAAATACTACAATATTAGTATTTAATAGTTTGTATGCATATATTGAACCCTCCATAATATTTATTAGATTAATAAATTAAAGAGATACATAATATCTAGCCAAAATAATACCAAAATATTAACTAACAAACTAACTAAAATATATTAATTAAAGTTATAAATTAATAGAAATACAGAAAATTAAATTAAAAAAATACACAAGAAAGAAAGAAAACATACCCGAAATTATGAGGTACGTAGTCTGCCTATGCCCTCGATACTGAAAATATTAACTAAGGAGGTCCTTACCAAAAATGACTTCACATAAAAAGGTTTTCTCAAAATAGAAAAAACCTTAGTGTTAATAGTTTAAAACAAAAGGGTAGTTATATATATTTATAGGTAAGGAAAGGGGAAGATCTTTAGTAGTTGGGCGATGTGGGACAAAAACATGGGTATTACATTACTTCCCCCTTAAAAAGATTCCGTCCCCGGAATCAAAAGAAAAGGAACGTGCCTAATTATCAAAAAGATGCGGATACTCCACCCGGATAGACTCCTCCATCTCCCAAGTTGCCTCTCGTTCTGAATGATTTTTTCACAAAACTTTAACAAATGGAATTGTTTTCCTCCTCATAATCCGCTCTTGACGATCTAAAATTTTCTCGGCTTGTTCCTCACAAGTAAGATTCTTCCGAATCTTATCAAACGGATATTGTACCACATGCAACGGATGATAATGATAACTTCTCAACACCGACACACATAACACATTATGCACATGAGCTAATTGTGGAGGCAGAGCTAACCGATATGCAACTTTGCTAAACCTTTCCAGAATCTCAAATGGTCCAATATAACGGGGACTGAGTTTACCTTTCAATCCAAATCGTCGAATACCCTTCCAAGGATAAACTTTTAAAAACACATGTTCACTAGGTTGAAACTCTAAGGTCCTCCTATGCTTATCAGCATAACTCTTCTGCCGTGATCGAGCCGACTGCAATTTCTCCTTAGCCACCGCACCTTCTCCGTAGTGATTTGAACTAACTCAGGCCCTTCTATGATCTTCTCACCAACTTCATCCCAACAAGTTGGTGCCCGACACTTCCTACTATATTGTTAGGTTTATATATAGCACGAACATGCAATCAAATTATATAAATAGTGCGGAAGCGCGATAAAACGGATTTTAAAACTTTTCATACAAACCATCACCATGATGTTTCCTTGTGTTCAATTATCAATTAACGAAAGAAATAGAGATTAAGAAATTATACCTTCGTAGAACCGTGCTTCCTCGGGTACAAGTTCACCTCCAATTCCTTCGCGTTCTCCTTGAATTTCACCAATGGGATTCCTTCCTTTGATCAACGTTAGCCACCCAAGTGTTTGGCCCACCAAGGAATAATAGTTATTCAAGAAGATGGGTGTTGGCAAAATCCTAGTTTCTATCTCTATAGAAATTGCAAGTACTCTCTCCAATTCTCATGGAAGAGTGTGTAACTGTCTAACAGTCTAACTGTCTGACTGTCGAACCCTAAATCATAATAAGACTCCTCTTATTTATAGATATATGGAACCCTTCTAAACAATTTAGGATTAGGGTTTTTATTTTAATTAAACTCCTTTAATTAATTGAACTCCTAATCCAATTAGGAATTCATGAGAGAGTAATTCTATTAATTAATTCCTAATCCCTATTAGGACTTAAATAATAGTAATAGTAATAATAATAATAAGACTCCTCTTATTAATTTATATTTAATATTTTCAAAATATTAAATAATAAATATTAAGCTATTTAATTTATTTTATCTCCATAGATTAAATTAAATACAGTTAACTTATTATTACGATTATGCCATTTACTTCTTAAATAAATATTTTTCCTTTTGCAGTGTGACCCTTTAGGTTCTCCATATTAAACAGGTTGTGAATAAATCAATTAGAACAATTCTAATCTTATTTAAATAAATAAATTAAATTATTTAATTCATTTAAATAAATAATATTTATTCTACAATAAGGGTAAGCCCCCTTAGCGATTAACGACTTTCCAGATAATATAGATTTCAACATTAATCACAAAAGAACCTTTCAGTGAATAGTTACCGTACAATTCAATCCTTCTACCATACAATGTCCCAATTACATATAAGACATGGAATTACTGTCAAGTCTTATTTTATTTAATTATATGTATTTCGATTCTCAAATGCACAACTCTTATAATGCAAATTATAAACTCCTTTCTAATTTCATTATGCTTTGGCCAAAGACTTCTGAGTCGTCATTTATCGAATCACATAGGACATTCTCTCCTTTTACTAGAAGTGCATTCTTTGTTGATCATTCACCTATCTCCATGTATAACTTATTATACCCAATCATACCCTTTGATATATCCTAAAGGTCTTAAGGGACATGTCAAAGTATAACTCATCATACACAAGATACTATGATAATCTCAAGTCCAAGGATCACTTGTACTACTATCACTAGAGGAATTCCTATTGACAGGCGAGTAAAACTCCATTAGGTATTCCTTAGCGAGCCACGTTCAGTGAACTTATTCTCCAATAATCACCTACATACTTGCTTTAATGTCTCCACACAAATGATTATGAGATCAATCATCCTCTTCTTAAGAGCAAGCAACGTATGTACTAATCTATCCGGATTCACTAATCCCCGTTTTAGCAATCCATCGATTAGGAACTATTTTAGTTTGTGAGCTATCTAGAATTTAGATCTCATTAGCATGATCACCATCATGATTCTAAAAGCATTGCTCAAAACTATAGGTTTATCATATTTAATATAATAGCACCATGTAGATAAAATAAAATGCCTTTAATAACCGAATAAGATTACAAAGTATATGCTACATCATATCAAATATGATTGGCTTGTGTGCATACTACTTTCAATCTCCCACTTGCACTAAAGCCAATCGTCATGATATCTAATACCCTTCTTCTCTAAGTGAGGATCATCCTGCTGTTTGGATAAAGCTTCAGTAAATGGATATGCAATGTTGTTCTCCAGAGTTCACTATCTCTATAGTGATTTCTCCTCTTTCAATGATTCTTCTAATCAAATGAAAGTGCCGCAACACATGTTTGAATCCAAGATGAGACTTAGGAACTATTCCTAGTTCTGTAATGAACTTTTCATCCAAACAATCAACTTGCAACTTCATTTACAGCTATATACTTTGTCTTTGTCATTAAACCAGCAACTCTTTGCTATTTTGGAACCTTTCCAATTCACTGCACCACCATTCAAGGTAACGCTTTACTCTTAAAGTGGATTTGTTATCGTCTTGGTCAGTCTGAAAAAACTTGAGTCTGTTTAGCCCTCTAGTTTTAATTCAGACCTACCATGAATCATGATCACATCTTCAGTACCGGTTAAGTACCTAAAGATGTTTATCACTGTGTTACAGTGATCTTCTCCAGAATATGACTGATCAACATCAGGCCTAGTATATTCATTGCATACATGATAGTAATGTTAGAGTTTATGCCCTAGAGGCCAATTTTTTTAATGTAATTGCTTAACATTTCTTTTGATATTTGATTGAATAAATGAATTATTTTATTATGGTTTCATTTACTGTGTTATATAAATGTTAGCATAATAAAAAGTCCTTAGAATAATGATACAAATTATATAGCTTCAAGTATGTGACTTGAACATGAGATTATATAATTACAATTAGTATCATTACTCTTAAATGTTCCTAGTCGAGTATCATTGAGAATGGGACAATAATGATACATTGAGACTAGTATGTGGATTGACTGATGACCAAATCTCATTGGTCATTAATATATGAGATATTAAGTCAATGCATAGGTACATGTTAGAGAACAATGTACTGGACAGACCCATCATGAGAATTCTACGTGGAGCATTATGCAAAGTGTCATAAGCAATTCTCATAGTGACAATGATGTAATGGTCCTCCGACCTGAAACCACTATATTACTATACGAGAATTTATGTACTTTGATATTATCAAAGGTCACCTTTAATAGGGTGGACAATAAAGGTGATTATTGGGTACATCATGAATCGTGTGAGGAATATGAGTGATCTAGATGGAATTTAACCCTCCTATATATTAGGGGTGATATCCATAGGCCTCTTGATTGAGTAGGACTATGAAATGCATGGCCATACTCAAATAGTGATTTGAGTAGGACTATCATGAATAGTGATTTGTTTCATATAGTCTACTCATTGATCAAGAAAACTCAGATTAAATTATGAAGAGTATGACACATTCCATGGCTCGAGTTTAATCTAGGATGTCAAGGTTAAAAGGATTAAATTACATTGAAACATTGGTCACGAAAAGGTTGCATCGAATCATCGATCTTATTATTATTTGGATAGCAGTGATGCATTACTAGATGCCACTCACTATTTATAATTTTATAATATGATTTTAAAATTATTGCCAATATAATAATAACCTATAGGGTCACACACTTAGAACGTAATTAAAAGAGAATTAATTTAAATTGTAAGGTTTTAAATATGTCAATATGATTGATAGTATTTAAATTACGAATTTAAATTAACAGGATAATTTGTATATATATATATATTAATTAAGTAAGACTTAATTAAAATATAATATATATATATATATATATATATAATTTCGGATTTTACTTTTCTAATAGGATTAGGGTTTTACTTAATTTTTTGGACGCTATATATATCAGATATATCAGCAGTCTTGTTTACGTGAAACTAAAAAAAACCCTAGCCGTTTTAGAAAAGAGAGTTGAGAGCAACACTTGAGAAAATCTAGATCTTGGCGGCTAGTACCGGAGTTCTCTTTACTGCAGATCGTGTGACAATTTGTGGGACGTTCATGTGGATACCGTAGAGACGCAGTTCCGTTGGATTGCGTTGGAGATTCGAAGCCGTTCCAGAATTTCATCGTTGCATTCAAGCTCGGATAATCGGTAAAGCAAATCTAAACCTATGAATTAATTTGTTTTTCGCATGGATCCTGTTTTAGAGTTTCGAAATAGTTTTAAAAATTTTAAATTCCACTGCCTTTATCTGTCGGAAACCCTACAGGTAATTCATGTGATCTCTCTTTTAATTAGAGACAATTTAGAGAGATACACTCCATAGCTCATCATCATGAGACCTTAATTGGAGTTTGCCATGCTAAACGCCTTTAACGTCAAATGAATATACATTCCTTGGGTCAAGCCAAACATCCTTTCTAATCTATCTATATAGATTTCTATCCCCAATTTATAGGATGCTCCCCCAAGTCATTCATGGAGGAATGTTTAGACAATTTTATCTTTACTGATTGTAGCATTGGTGTGTTATTCCTTGTCAGTAGTATATCAATATATAATACCAAGAATGTCACAGCGCTCCCACTGATCCTTTTGTACACACTAGATTCATTCTCGTTTTTGATAAAATCAAACTCTTTTGATTGTCTCATCAAAATAAATATTCCATCTTTGAGAAGCTTGCTTTAATCCATCAATGGATCATTGTAGTTTAAAACACGATTTGCTTCAACCTTCGAAACAAATTTCTCTGGCTGTATCATACATACATTCTCCTCAATTCTTCATTGAGGAAGGGTGCCTCCACATCCATTTTGCCAGATTTCGTAATAAGCTGCAATTACAAGCAAAATCCAAATGGACTTGAGCATTACCCGGTAATAAGGTTTTATCACAGTCAACTCCTTGACTTGAAAAACCTTTTAAACAGGTCTGGTCTTATAGGTCTCCACCTTGCCATTTGCCCTAGTCTTTCTTTTAAAGACCCATATTCACACTCTAGGCACTATGCCCTTTTGTGGAGTAACCAGAGTCTATACTTGATTCTCTTATATGGAGTCCATTTCGGATTTCATGGCCATCTGCCATTTCTCTGAGTGTCTTCTACTCATAGCCTCATCGTATATAACTGGATCATCATCCTCTATGATGCGTACCTTATCATCATCCTCTATGATGAATCTATACCTCTCAGGTATCTTCGGTACTCTTCCAGATTTACGATTCGGTTGTGGTACAATAGGTCTATCTACAGGTTCCTCGGTTCGACTTAAAGTGCTTTGTGGTTCTTGAACTCTTTCAAGATCTATTACCCTCCCACTAGCTCCTTCAATGATAAACACCTTTATCTAAGAAGGCAGCGTGTAGGATTATAGTAATAATACCCTAAACTCTTTAGGATATCCCACAAATCTGCACTTGTCAGATTTTGTCCCAAACTTATATTTGAAACCTTTTTCACATAAGTTGGACAACCCCTTATCTTAACATACTTAAGAGTAGGAATCCTTCCTATCCATAACCTTTATGGAGTCTTGAGCTCGGATTTTTGAGGTTACCTTATTTTGTAGATATGCAGCCGTTTCTAGGGTATAACCCCAGATGGATACTAGAATGCCGGTAAAAATCATTATGGACTGCACCATGTCCAACAAGGTACAATTTCTCCTTTTAGATACACCAATCAATTATTGCGTATCAGGAGGTTTCTATTATGAGAAAATACCATTTTGAGATGATCTAGAAACTTATTGCACAAGTATTCCTTCCTGGATCTGATCAAAGAATCTTAATACTTTGTCAATTTGTTTCACTTCTGAATTCTTTGAACATTTCAAATGATTTAGACTTGTATTTCATCAAATACACACATTCAACTCTTTGAATGACCATCTCCTTTTCCTTTTACTAGTTTGTTCAATTTGCAAAATTATTTTTTATGTAAGTCAAGTATACAAAGTCTATCAAGTGATCTTCCAGTTTCAAACAAAACATTATCATTATAAATAGAACAACAATTGTTCTTAAATATAATACCAGAACCTTCCTTGTCCAACAACGGAAGTAATAATGTTTCTAAAGAGAATTGGAACATAATAACAACTTATTAACTTAATAGACTTGCCCGTAGGCAACGCTAAACCATAAGTTCCTATGGTTAATGCAGCAACCTTTGCTCCATTCCCGTAATAAGATTACTTACTCTTTGTTTAGCTTTCTACTTCTGCTTAGTCTCTGCATTGGATTGCATATGTGAGAACTACAGTCGGTATCCAATACCCAAGTAGAACCTTGACTTACAGAAAGATTTATTTTTAATCATGAACAAACCTACATCTGTAATCGAAGCTTCACTAAGCTTCTTCTGGTTAGCCTCTGTAAGATTCTCCTTACAGTTTCATTTCTAGTATCCAGGTTTATTGCAATGGAAGCAAACTCCTTTACTATCTGCATCAGTCTTGTTCTTATTGTCCTTTGTTTTTGCCTTTCCATTTACATTCTTTGAATTGTTCTTATTTTAAGAAGATCCTCTGGCCCTCTTCCGCTTCTTGGAAGAATCATCTACCAATAAGACTTGGTCTTCCTTGGTTGGAAAGTGACTCTTTACAATTTTCAACATGTTTAAGCAACTCAGGCAGGCTGACATATAGCTTGTTCATGTGGAAATTCACAACAATTTGTGAGAAAGAGTCCGGAAGTGATTGCAAGATCAATTCTTAGATCAACTCTCCATCCATTAAAACCAGTTGTCCCAATTGTTCAATCAGATTGATCATTTTGAGGACATTTGTCTATACTGTAGTGCCATCGGTTATTCTAGATCGGAAGAGCTCCTTAGATATCTGATATCTAATAGTCCTACTTTTCTCACCCTTTAACTCCTTGAAGGTGCAGGAGTATAGTAGGAGCATCCATAGTTTCATGCTGACGCTGAAGCTCGTTACTCATGGATGCGAGCATGATGCATTGAGCCAACTGTGCATCATCTTGCCACTTTCTAAAAGTAGCAATCTCTTCCTCAGAGGCATTGTCTGCAACCATTGCAGGTATAAGCGTATTAAGGACATAAGATAACTTTTCAGCCTTGAGAACTATTCTCAAATTCCTTAACCAGTTCGTATAATTCGGCCCGGTCAGTTTGTTAGCATCAAGTATGCTACGCAGTGATAGTGAACTAGACATTGTAAAATTCTGTAAAATGAATTTGTAATTTAACAACATTTTAGCATACATTCATTAATTAATTACCAAAATAAATTAGGTCTTTATTTTAAATTGGTATCTCCTACTATTTTCATCAAACTATATTACTCTCAATATACAGTTCGACAAATCTAATTAAAGATTTGCTAGTGAGAATAAGGATCCCATTTCAAATGTATATAGCATTGTGTGACATAACAAACGATATATAAATAAATAGGTATATAACTATTGTCAATTACATCACTATGTAACTCCTTTTAATTTGCCTCTTAGATTATTTTGATCAAGTGTGACACATCCGAATCAAAATTATCCAAGTTAAGTCCAACCTAGCACTTCCATATATTCGAAAGAAAAACATTGTCCTTGTGTGATACAACAAAACAACATCGTTTAGTCTATGTATAAACATCAAATGTGATAAAGCAACATCTTAAATATTTAATACTTGCCTTGTGTGACACAATAAACTCATATTAAATATTTAATACTCTATTGCTTTACCATGCTAGAAGGCGACGTTCGATATTCCAAATATCTTTGAACGCTTAAGACTTAATATAATTTCTTTGAGGGGTTTGTTATTATATGTCTCATCTTGTTTAGCGCGCATGCACATATATATATATAAAATACGCGTCATATTATTTAACATGCGAAGCATATTGTATAATATATAATATATACATAGTAAGCATGCACATATAGAATACTATATTATACTCGGATTGATTATGGACTTTTATTCTAGTTTGGTTCACTAGAGCCACCAAGTGAACCAAAAGGTCAAACCTAGGGTGCAAGAACAAAATTTAAATATAACTATTACATTTAAACCCGGGCTCCATTACAAACGGGTCTTCAAGCGCTCCTTGCTCCTTTATCTCCAATTCTTCAAGTAATTCTAACTAAACCTATTACATAAATTATTTACAATAAATAGAAACCTTGATCAGCAGTCAAGGGGAGGTACATAGGAGGAAGATAGAATTTACATCAAGAAAAAACAGAGAAGACGAGGTATGCAGACCCCATTTATAAAAAAACCCATTCATTCAAGCATCCACTAAAATAAATCCAATCACACATTGGTCAGTAGTCCATAATCAATCCCTATTTATTATCATACATATCTCCATATGTATCAATAAATAACATTCATCGCATGAATAATAAAACTATTCTATATATGCATTGATATCATTTAATGGGCAATTAAAAGTTTACTAGAAATCCAATTTTGAAACAAAAATAAACTCCTTTATTTTAATCAAAATTCAAATATTAATAAACTTATTTATTTTATTTTATCCAATTTTGAATAAAAATAAACCCTTTTATTTTAATCAAATTTCAAGTCAAAATAAACTCCTTTATTTTAATTAACATGGAACCCAATTTCAAGTTTAAAATAAACTCCTTTATTTTTAACTTAAAATTGCTTGGAAAAATAAAATATGTTAAATCCTATTCCTTATCAAAATAAACATCTTTATTTTTAAGGAAACATGGAATCCTATTCCATATGTGAATAAACTCCTTTATTCTAGGTAATATGGAATCCTATTTCAAATGTGAATAAACTCCTTTATTCTAGTTAACGTAGAATTCAATTCTAAGTTCAAATAAAACTTTTAATTTTAATTATATTTCAATTCAAAATAAACCTTTTATCTTAATTGAAAATAAATAAAATCAAAATAAAAAATTTTCAAATCCTGCAGACTGGCGCGGCCGCGCTCCAAAATGAACTAGGAGCGGCGCGGCCGCGCTCCAAAATGAACTAGGAGCGGCGCGGCCGCGCTGCACCCCAGAAACGTTTTCTGGGTTCGGGCGCGACCGCGCTCCAGAATGAATTGGAAGCGGCGCGGCCGCGCCGCATAGCAGACTTCGAAATTTTTTTACGTTGCCCAGAAAATCGATCCAATCGCATACCCATACATACATGGAATCATAATAATCGATAACTAGCACAAGGTTAGGCTCTGATACCACTGTTAGGTTTGTATATAGCGCGAACATGCAATCAAATTACATAAATAGTGCGGAAGCGCGATAAAACGGATTTTAAAATTTTTCATACAAACCATCGCCATGATCTTTCCTTGTGTTCAATTATCAATTAACGAAAGAGATAGAGATTAAGAAATTATACCCTCGTAGAACCGTGCTTCCTCCGGTACAAGTTCACCTCCAATTCCTTCGCGTTGTCCTTGAATTTCACCGATGGGATTCCTTCCTTTGATCAACGTTAGCCACCCAAGTGTTTGGCCTCTAGAGGTGATCTACCAAGGAATAATAGTTATTCAAGAAAATGGGTGTTGGCAAAACCCTAGTTTCTATCTCTATAGAAATTGCAAGTACTCTCTCTCCAATTCTCATGGAAGAGTGTGTAACTATCTAACAGTCTAACTGTTTGACTGTCGAACCCTAAATCATAATAAGACTCCTCTTGTTTATAGATATAGGAAACCCTTCTAAACAATTTAGGATTAGGGTTTTTATTTTAATTAAACTCCTTTAATTAATTGAACTCCAAATCCAATTATGAATTCATGAGAGAGTACTTCTATTAATTAATTACCAATCCCTATTAGGAATTAAATAATAGTAATAGTAATAATAATAATAAGACTCCTCTTATTAATTTCTATTTAATATTTCCAAAATATTAAATAATAAATATTAAGCTATTTAATTTATTCTATCTCTATAGATTAAATTAAATACACTTAACTTATTATTACGATTATGCCATTTACTTTTTAAATAAATATTTTTCCTTTTGCAGTGTGACCCTTTAGGTTCTCCATATTAAACCGGTTGTGAATAAATCAATTAGAACAATTCTAATCTTATTTAAATAAATAAATTAAACTATTTAATTCATTTAAATAAATAATATTTATTCTCCAATAAGGGTAAGCCCCCTTAGCGATCAACGACTTTCCAGATAATATAGATTTCAACATTAATCACAAAAGAACCTTTCAGTGAATAGTTACCGTACAATTCAATCATTCTACCATACAATGTCCTAATTAAATATAAGACACGGAATTACTGTCAAGTCTTATTTTATTTAATTATATGTATTTCGATTCTCAAATGCACAACTCTGATAATGCAAATTAGAAACTCCTTTCGAATTTCATTCTGCTTTGGCCAAAGACTTCTGAGTCGTCATTTATCGAATCACATAAGACATTCTCTCCTTTTACTAGAGGTGGTAGATTTTTTGTTGATCATTCACCTATCTCCATGTATAACTTATTACACCCAATCATACCCTTTGATATATCCTAAAGGTCTTAAGGGACATGTCAAAGTATAACTCATCATACACAAGATACTATGATAATCTCAAGTCCAAGGATCACTTGTATTACTATCACTAGAGGAACGAACCGTAAACCCGGACGACTCAGGATCGACTCCCACTAGCAACACTTGGAGGGGCACTAATAATGCTCCGCTGTGGCCACGGGGACGCGGGTGCAAACCCGTATGAAAAGGCTGACCCGGGTTCGGCGGGATTAGTCCGGATGCGTTCGGGAAACCCACGGTTAACAAAAAAAAAAAAAAAAAATTCCTATTGACAGGCGAGTAAAACTCCATTAGGTATTCCTTAGCGAGCCACGTTCAGTGAACTTATTCTCTAATAAGCACCTACATACTTGCTTTAGTGTATCCACACAAATGATTATGAGATCAATCATCCTCTTCTTAAGAGCAAGCAACGTATGTACTGATCTATCCGGATTCACTAATCCCCGTTTTAGCAATCCATCGATTAGGAACTATTTTAGTTTGTGAGCTATCTAGAATTTAGATCTCATTAGCATGATCACCATCATGATTCTAAAAGCATTGCTCAAAACTATGAGTTTATCACATTTAATATAACAGCACCATGTAGATAAAGTAAAATGCCTTTAATAACCGAATAAGATTACAAAGTATATGCTACACCATATCAAATATGATTGGCTTGTGTGCATACAACTTTCACATATAATGACTCAAATGGAGCCATATCAATACTTGCATGCCAGCTATTGTTATAAGCAAACTCAACAAGGCTCAAGTAATCATCCCAATTACCCGACCATTCTAATGCACAAGACCTCAACATATCCTCTAATGTCTGGATAGTCCTCTCAGATTGTCCATCAGTTTGTGGATGGAAAGAAGTACTGTATTTTAGTCGAGTGCCCCAAGCTCGCTGAAACCTTTTCCAGAACCGTGAAGTAAACCGTGGATCTCGATCTGAAACAATTGATACTGGAGTTCCATGAAGTCTAACCACCTCCTGTTGAAAGATCTGTGCTAATTTGTCTACAGAATAACCCTCCTGGATAGCTAAGAAGTGAGCTGATTTGGTCAATCGATCTACTACAACCCAAATAACATCATTCTTCTTGAATTTTTTTGGTAACCCAGTCACAAAATCCATTGTAATATCCTCCCACTTCCAAACAGGAATATCTAATTGTTGTAGTAATCCACTAGCACGTTGATGTTCAATTTTCACTTGTTGACAAGTAAGACACCTTCCTACATATTCAGCCACATCTCGCTTCATCCCATTCCACCAAAAATTCTTCTTTAAATCCCTATACATTTTCGTAGAACCCGGATGAATAGAAAATGGTGAACTATGAGCTTCAGCTAATATTGCCTCCCGAATAGTTGGATCTGACGGCACACACAATCACTTACCCAACCAAATCACACAATGGTCATCAATACGAAACTCAGGCTGTTTTCCCCCTCCAAATTTTGCGCTATAGCCCATAACTCGCCATCTTCTTTTTGAGCTTCCTTAACCCTCGAGATAAGAGAAGGCTCCACTCTCATACCTGCTAAAAGCCCATCTGCACCTTGTACATACAACTCCAACCGTTCCATATCTGAAATAAGTTGTGGTTGTGTAATAAGGGCTGCTACACTTCCTGAACTCTTTCGGCTAAGTGCATCTGCAACTACATTCGCCTTCCCAGGGTGATATTGAATTCTAGCGTCATAATCTTTGAGAAGCTCCAACCAACACCTCTGCCTCATATTGAGCTCCTTCTGAGTGAAGATGTACTTAAGACTTTTGTGATCGGTGAAGATATCACAAGTCTCGCCATACAAATAGTGCCTTCAAATTTTCAAAGCAAAGATTACTGCTGCTAACTCCAAATCATGAGTGGGGTAGTTCACCTCATAAGGTTTAAGTTGTCTAGAAGCATAAGCAATCACCTTACCATGCTGCATCAAAACACACCCCAAACCCTTCTTAGTAGCATCACTATAAATTTGGTAACCTCCTGTCCCTGATGGCAATGTAAGTATTGGAGCTGTCACAAGTCGTTTTTTCAACTCCTCAAAACTCTTCTCACGCTCCTCATTCCATACAAACTTCGTGCCCTTTCTTATCAATTGAGTCAATTGCAAGGCAAGTAAAGAGAACCCTTTTACAAATCGCCTATAATACCCTACCAAACCCAAAAAACTCCTAACCTCCGTCACCGTAGTAGGTCTTGGCCATTTAGTGATAGCTTCAACCTTCGCAGGATCCACCTTAATGCCTTCAACAGACACAATGTGACCTAAAAATATAATCTGCTCCAACCAAAACTCACATTTGGAGAATTTAGCATATAATTTCTCTTTTCGTAAAATTCCCAAAACTATGCGAAAATGTTCCTCATGCTCCTCCTTAGACTTAGAGTAAATCAAAATGTCATCAATAAAGACAATGACAAATTTGTCCAAGTACTCCCTAAACACCCGATTTATCAAATCCATAAACACCGCTGGAGCATTAGTCAACCCGAATGGCATCACCAGAAACTCGTAATGCCCATAGCGAGTACGAAAAGCTGTCTTAGAGACATCCTCATCTCTTACCCTCAACTAATGCTAACCCGATCTCAAGTCTATCTTCGAAAAATACTTCGCCCCTTGAAGTTAGTCAAATAAATCATCAATCCTCGGTAAAGGGTACCGATTCCTGATGGAAATCTTGTTTAACTCTCTGTAGTCTATACACAACCTCATAGACCCATCCTTCTTCTTTACAAATAAAACTGGAGCTCCCCACGGTGAAACACTTGGTCGAATTACACCACGATCTAATAATTCTTGCAATTGCTCCTTCAACTCTTGCAATTCCAATGGTGCCATCCTATACGGTGGCTTAGAGATAGGCTCTGCACCAGGAACAAGCTCAATAGTAAACTCAACTTCCCGCTGCGGTGGCAACCCTGACAATTCCTCTGGAAACACATCGAAAAATTCATGAACAATTGGAACATCCTCAATACGAGACTCTCCCATAGAGGTGTTATTCACAAATGCTAAATATCCCTCACAACCCCTAGCCACCAATTTTTCAGCTTTTAGAGCTGAAATTAATTTCACCACCTTACCCGGTCGTGAACCTTGATACACGAAATCCGGGGACTTCAAATCCCCAAAGATAACTCTCTTCGATTGACAATCGATAGTGGCCTGGTGCTTATCTAACCAGTCTATTCCAAGAATCACATCAAAATCATGCATATCCATCGGCAAAAGATTTACCCTACGAATCTTATCACCAAAACTAATAGGACAATCTCGATACAAATCAAAGATAAAAATAGAATTTCCCATCGGGGTAGTAATAGACATATCAGAATTTAAAGATTGAGATGACAAACCAAGGTGTCGAACAAAAAAATTTGCAACAATAGAATGGGTAGAGCCAGTATCAAATAAAATGGAAGCCTCACGATTGCTAACTATAAGAGTGCCAGAAACAGTACCTGGCGCACCTGCTGCCTGATTATGTGTTAAGGCAACGACCCGTCCACCGCGGCGCTGACCAACATTGCCACCATTATCACCAATTCCATCATTACCACGTGGTCGGGTACAATCTTTGGCAAAATGACCTAACTGACCGCACAAAAAGTATGCACCAGTAACTCTATAACAAGGTCTCCCTCGATGGTTAGCCCCACAAGTAGCACAAGGAGTTATTGGAATAAGATTAGGGTTACCCCCGCCTGCTGGTCCTGGGTAACGACCTTAATTTTTCCCTTACTGACGATTCTGCCATTGCTGATGATTATGACCTTGCTGAGGCAACTGTTGATAGCTTGTGTTCTGATTCTGGCCACGCCACTGTCCCTGTTGACCACCTGTTGTCAGATTTCACAATCAACAATTACGTGCAAGTGTACACGATCAACAAGTAATAAAGTGATAAGAAAGAGTGTCGAACCCATAGGAATTATTACGATTTAAATCTCCACTATCAATCTAAACTACGACTATTCTATTAAGCAATTGCCAATTGGTTGTTTGATTTAAACTAATTTAAATAATACGAAAACTGATAAGTATCACAAAGGTTAAAATTCAGATTTAAAAGATTAAGACTACAATTTCCCTAATTATATATCACAAATCAATATGTCTACGTCATTCAGTTATTCACTTCATTAGAGTTGTTAACAGGAATTCAATTTTATTCATAAGCCCTTTTCCAAGTGATCAAATAAATCTATCTAATCCAATTAACTGTACGATATTCCTATGCAGAATAACAGGATTAAACTCATTAAGCATCAATTCCCAATTGTTACGTGCAATAAAGAGATATTCCTATTCACTTTACAAATCCAACTATTCAACACTTGCAAATAATTTAGAATACACGCTATCGTATTCAGTTCTAAACCTAGATTGCATCTCCCAAATTCACCTAAGGTATTCCGCTAATTGTTGGCCAAACAATTTAAACATTAAGCATGGAATATAATAGACAACTCAACGTGAATGAATAACTGAAATTTAAATAGAAAATTAATTCATCAATATAACTGGTTCAATTGCAGCCTTAATGTAAAGGTTTAGTTCATACTGACAAAAGAAATTAGAAATTCCAAATAAGTCATCATAAATAATTACAAATTAAAGATAAAAGAATTAAGAGAAAACTCAATATAATCCTTCGTCCTCCAATCTGAATTCTTCACGAAGCTTGGCTTGATTCTCTATCTCCTTGTTCAGCTCTCAATCCTCAATCTTCGTGTGTGTAATTGTATGAATACCTGTGTCAATCCATGTGATATTCTCCTATTTATATCATTAATAACCTCCTCAAGACTCCTTATCAGAACAGCAATTGAAATCCTTCATAGCTTCAAACTTTCCAAAGTACCCGATTGCCAACTTCTATTTTTTTTCCACCAGACGCAACCTCGCCCCGGCGATGAAATCCTTCACAAGAATCTCGCCCCGGCAAGATATCGCCCCGACGAGGAAATTATACCTGGACTTCTCGCCCCGGCGAGAATGCCCTGCACCCAGCCAGTTTTTTTCTTTCTTTGATCCTCAGCCAGCCGTAACCTACAAAAGGAATATAAACACAAATAAAAAGGTACTAAAACACTGAAAGACTGAAAAGAATCTCGCTAAAACGTATCTAACTCGTAGGTTAAAACCTACTCATCAAATACCCCCAAACTCGAAACTTTGCTTGTCCTCAAGCAAAAACACAAAACATAACATATGAATACCTAACTAACTACCAACATGAATGCATATGCACGACTAACCATACTCAAGCAGATAATCAACAGTCATCATACAAATCCGGCCTTAGAAATCAGAAATAACAAGTCAATAGAATTTCAAACTCTCGCACCATCCACAAACCAACTGTCATCAATTAAGCTCTACTTTCAACCCTTACATGTGTGTGTGCAACATATATCAAACCAATTAGAGATAAAATTCAACTCTTAGTATCACAACGCTCAAATAAAGATAAGATCATCGATATTCAAATTAAGCTCAAATCGCTAATCACTTGTTTTCACATTTTTTTTTCTCCATTCGACGAGTGCGTTTTACGCTCCATCTCGTCATATTATCTTGACTAGTGCAATATTCATCTTTATTAGGCTATTCAATGTCGCCCATGTAACGAATTTTTAACCAACGACTCCCAAACCAGACGATTTTAGGGCGCTGAGTGTAAAGACAACTCCTAAGGGCATACTCACTCGAATGACACCGGCCACAAAGACAAACTTAGTCAAGACCTGCTCTTATCTGTCTATATTCATCAATACTACTTTTTCTTGCACCCAGACAGACATCGAAGCAGAATTTATTCCACAATTTTTCTTTTTTTTTTCATCATCATTTTTTTTTCAACAAGAATTAACAGTCAATATCTTCATACGAGCATGTGATACACCAAGTAAAACCAACCCCTAATTAGTTCAATACACAATTGTGAGCAAATAAAAACCAAGGGTCTCAAATAATCACAACCAACAACAGTCAAATTTCAGATTTAGCAATTACTATCCATCCCATTTAACTGTAATAAAACTGATCAACTTTCATCATCGGCCATTCCTAAACGACTTCCATTAATACCCTGCTTAAATACGATTCTACTAAATGCAATCCTATATGATCCTACACTACTAAATTTTTGGGTTTTTCGAATTTTCGATTTTTTTTTTTGAATTTTTTTTTTAAATGACGAATATAATCTAAAATGAAACTAATAAAACTAAAATGCAACAACCTAACATGCAATTATATAAACAAATATAACAATCAACCCCCCCAAACTCAATCAATACAATGTCCTCATTGTGCGAAAAATAAAACAAGTAAGAACAGAGGAATTCCCTGACCGGTCAAGCATCGGGCTCGACCGTGTTCCTATCATCTGAGTCTGGTGGAGGAAAAACCGGCAACGGCTGAGGCACTGGAAAAATAACAGGATCCACCAACGGTTGCATCCTGTTGTACATGTCGGCAATCGCGTTCGAACACCCCACTTGATAATCATAAATACACTGCTGTCGCTCCGCCAAACACTGATTCTGCCTCAAAATGGTCTGATGCTGAGAATTAATTAGGCTCTACAACTCGCAAAATTGAAGGGTGAACTTTGATCTTTGACCCGCCGATGGACCCGATCCCTCATCAGAGTCCCTCTCCTCACCGTCAGATTCCTGCTCCTCACCTTCAGAAGCAGACGGAAGGATATACCCTATTCCCCGAGGGTGTGACTGACCGCCATCCCATTCCTTATAACGTACAATCAGACGGTGGTCCAAAACCAGCAATGGCTGCTGCACAGCCTCCTCAGCACCCCAATGAACTCCCGCTTTAGAACACAGTCCATATATCAACGAAGGATGTGGCAAACCACCTTGACTATGCAGGTTCTGAATCGTCTGGCGAATCGATGCCTCAATCACATCTCCCACATCAATAGCAAATCCCGTGATAATGGCATATAATAGCAAAGCCTTCTCCTTGGGAACGTCACTTACATGCTGTGACGACATCAATTTGGCGGACAGGAAGGCATACCACACTTTGCCATAGCGACTCAAATCCTTACTATTGAATGAAATTGCTGCGCGTGGCCCTTTGGATATCCACGTTGTTCCCGGTTTGCACAAATCCGCAATCACCTTTTCCAAATTCGGTGCTCCCGCAAGGAATCGAGTGTATTCACAGTCTAAATCAGTATCCAAATTGTAGTATTCGTTGATTGACTGAGCACTGAAAGACACTGTCCTTCCCCTGACTGTCACCTCGCATTGAGCCGTGTCTTCGGCGTTGGCATAGAATTCTTTAACAACGGCTATGCAAGCGGGTTTTGGGTGAGCAGTAAATGTCCCCCACTCTCGCTCCTGTATTTGCATCAACATCTCACCATCAACTAACTCGGGTGTGAGACCGCCCTCGGGAGTTAGAGCTTTACCCGATGCATACGAATCATACCTATCAGCGGCTTCCACACTAACAAATTTCCTTCTGTCATATTACCAAGTTTGTGTTGACGATGAACCTTCCCCTCTATGCCTTTTTGGAACCATCACTGAACTGTATCCGGAACAAACAAACAAACACAACTCCGCAAACTAGGAACAACAATTAAACAATCCCCCCAAACTCCAACTCTATGAATTTCCAACTAAACTTTACACAATTGAAGATACTAAAACAAATTGTAATCCAGACAATCCACCCAAATCCCAATGGAAAGTAAAACTCAAGAGGAAAGCATGTACATCACTACCCAATACCAATTTCAAAAGAATCTGATCCAAACAAAATAACAGAGTAACCCAATGTAGGATACCTGATAGAGGCTTGATACAGTGGAGCAGATTTGGTGATGCCAAATGGTTGAACTGAGTAACTTGCTTCTTCAATTTGGTGCAACCCTAGAAATCGTCCATGTAACAATAAAGCTTATGGAAATTGTTAATGAAACAGAGCAATTCTCCCCCAAACTCAAGCAATAGCCACTCTCAATGAACAATGAAGGGTACTTTATAGTTATGGAATGGGTGAATTGCAGAGGAAGAGTCCTAGATTGTGTGTATGTATGGAATACTTTGTGTCTCTGTATTTGATAAAAAACAGAGCACTTCTAATCCACGCGAGGTTTGGAAAGAACTAGGTTAGGGTTTGCTTTTGGAGAGAGAAAATTGATGGGAATGTGATAGAGTTCAAATGTGGGTAGGAGTAGGAATCAAATTTGGGAAATAAATTGGAAAGAAGAAGGTTTTGAGTCGGTTTAGGAGAGGAAGAGGCGTAGAGGGGAGAAGTTGGTTTGGTTTAGGAATAGGAAAAATGAACTGGAATCGAATTTTTAAAATTGAAAACCGCGATTCTCGTCGGGGCGAGAAGTTTATACTGTGTATTCTCGCCGGGGCGAGATTGATCAGTCACTTTTGGGCCGGGGCGAGAAACTTTGCGCTGACAGCGAGTTTGATCAGTAAGTTTCTCGCCGGGGCGAGAGGTTTTGCGCCGGGGCGAACTTGAGCAGTGACTTTTGGGCCGGGGCGAGAAACTTTGCGCTGACGGTGAGCTTAATCAGTAAGTTTCTCGCCGGGGCGAGATTCACCAGCGTTATCTTCTCGCCGGGGCGAGAATACTGTTTTCTATTTTTTTTTTCATTTGGCCCATCCCAATAGCTTTTCTCTTCTCTAATTCATTCTCCCAACTCTTTGTGCCTGATCCAAAGGTTAACAACATGAATTAGTCTCAATACGAACGATTAAAGAATTATTTCAAAGCAAGAACAATTTAAATAACTAACTCTACTAATTATACAAAAATCAATTAAAGCGATAAAATAACATGATTGGGTTGCCTCCCATCAATCGCTTGGTTTATAGTCGTCAGCCCGACTTGCTCTGCGGTTTTAGTCATCAGCTTGATCGAGTGAAGAGAGGTAGATCACTGATACTTGACGATCCACATCACCTCCCCAGTAATGTTTGAGTCTCTGACCATTAACCTTGAATGTACGCTTCGAGTTTGGTTCTTCAACGTCAATTGCCCCGTGGGGTGCTACAGCAGTGACAATGAACGGACCTGACCATCTTGACTTTAACTTTCCCGGAAATAATCGCAATCTGGAGTTGAACAACAATACTGCCTGTCCTGGTTCGAATTTCCGATCAACTATCCGTTTGTCGTGCCATCTCTTGACTTTTTCTTTGTACAACTTAGCGTTTTCATAGGCTTGGTGTCGAAATTCCTCCATCTCATTCAATTGAAGCAGTCTTTTCTCGCCCGATGCTTGAAGATCAAAGTTCAACTTCTGAATTGCCCAATATGCATTGTGTTCAAGCTCGACTGGCAAATGACACGATTTTCCATAAACCATGCGATACAGTGACATTCCAATTGGGTTCTTGTAGGCCGTTCGATATGCCCATAGAGCATCATCCAATTTCATTGCCCAATCCTTACGAGATGGATTCACCACTTTCTCCAGAATTTGCTTGACCTCACGATTCGACACCTCTGCTTGGCCATTCGTTTGGGGATGATAAGCTGTAGCAATCTTGTGTTTGACTCCATATTTAGCTAACAGCTTGGTGAATTGCTTATTGCAAAAATGGGAGCCTTCGTCACTAATTATGGCTCTCGGTGTACCGAATCGAGTAAAAATGTTTTTCTGCAAGAACCGTAGAACCACTTTGGCATCATTCGTGGGTAGTGCAGTTGCTTCAACACATTTTGATATGTAATCCACAGCCAAAAGTATGTATTGATTATTGAATGACGACGGAAAAGGCCCCATAAAGTCAATACCCCAAACGTCGAAGAGTTCAACTTCAAGGATAGTGTTGAGAGGCATTTCGTGCCATTTCGAAATATTGCCAACCCTTTGACATCTATCACACTTTAAAACAAAAAGGTGAGCGTCCTTGAACAACGAAGGCCAGAAAAATCCTGATTGTAGCACTTTTGCCGCAGTTCTTTCTCCCCCATAATGTCCCCCATACTCTGATGAATGACATCGACTCAATATGCTCTCCATCTCTTCTTGTGGCACACAACGTCGTATCATCTGATCCGCACAAGTTTTGAAGAGGAATGGCTCATCCCAGAAGTACTGCTTGACATCATGAAGAAATTTCTTTCGTTGTTGAGAAGTGAAATCTTTCAGAAGAACATTACTGACTAGGAAGTTCACGTAATCAGCATACCAAGGTACTTCGATGTTAATACGAAATAGTTGCTCGTCTGGAAACGACTCATTAATTACCACCTTATCCTTTTCCTGAATGTCAGCATTCTCTAATCTTGAAAGATGATCAGCCACCTGATTCTCCGTACCTTTTCTATCTCGAATCTCTAAATCAAACTCTTGCAACAGGAGGACCCATCGAATTAACCGTGGTTTGGCATCCTTCTTTGTAATCAAGTATTTAATGGCTGAATGATCAGTGTAGACTATCACCTTGGTTCCAATCAAATATGCTCGAAATTTATCAAACGCAAATATTACTGCAAGTAACTCTTTTTCTGTAGTGGTGTAATTCAATTGAGCATCAGTGAGCGTCTTACTTGAGTAATAAATGGTGTGAAAAATCTTGTCCCTTCGCTGACCCAACACAGCTCCCACCGCATAATCACTTGCGTCACACATCAATTCAAAAGGTAAAGTCCAATCTAGAGTAATTATGATTGGGGCTGTGACTAATTTCTGTTTCAGCACTTCAAAGGCTTCGATGCAAGCTTGATCCATCTTGAAGGGAACATCTTTCTCAAGGAGTAAACACAATGGTTTTGAAATTTTTGAGAAGTCCTTGATGAATCGACGGTAGAATCCAGCATGTCCGAGAAAACTTCTAACGCCTTTTACAGATGTCGGTGGAGGTAGCTTTTCAATGGTTTCGATATTTGCCCTATCCACCTCTAGACCTGCGTCGGATACTTTGTGCCCCAGAATAATCCCTTCTCGCACCATAAAGTGGCACTTTTCCCAATTAAGCACCAGATTCGTTTCCACACAACGCTTCAGTACTAAGATGAGATTATTAAGACACAAGTCAAAACTATCACCGAATACAGAGAAGTCATCCATAAATACCTCCAAATTCTGCTCAACCATATCCGAGAAGATAACCATCATGCATCGCTGGAATGTAGCCGGTGCATTACATAACCCGAAAGACATTCTCCGGAATGCAAACGTTCCATAAGGACATGTAAAAGTTGTTTTCTCTTGATCCTCCGGAGCTATCACTATCTGGTTATATCCTGAGTATCCATCGAGAAGGCAATAGAACTGATGACCGGACAACCTATCCAACATCTGATCGATAAATGGCAAAGGAAAGTGATCCTTGCGCGTAGCTTTGTTCAACTAGCGGTAATCCATACACACTCTCCACCCTGTAACCGTTCTTGTAGGAATGAGTTCATTGTTTTCGTTCTCAACCACTGTCATTCCTCCCTTTTTAGGCACACATTGTACGGGACTTACCCAAGCACTGTCTGAAATTGGATAGATAATACCAGTATCTAACCACTTAATGATTTCTTTCTTCACTACATCTTTCATAATCGGATTCAAATGTCTTTGTTGCTCAATGACCGATTTTGCTCCTTCTTCAAGCAGAATTTTATGCATGCAAAACGACGGACTGATTCCCTTGATGTCTGCTATTGTCCACCCAATTGTTGTTTTATACTCACGCAAAACCCTTAATAGTTTTTCTTCTTGAGATTCATTCAAATGCGCCGAAACTATTACTGGTAGTGTGTTCGAGTCTCCCAAGTAAGCATACCGTAGATGAGATGGAAGAAGTTTGAGTTCAAGCACAGGTGGCTCTTCCACTGACGGTTTGGACCTCTTTTCTCCTTCGTTCAGCCGGTAAAGTACATCAAATTGCCTGCTGAATTTCCGAGGAATAGGTAATGAGTCTAGAACCTTGACATAATCCCACTCATCTGGATCATCAAAAGTATCCATCCCAACCAAAGCGGCTTCTAATGGATCTTCAACAATAATTGACATGGTTTGTTCATTCACGATTTCATCAAGCAGGTCTATCCGTAAGCATTCCTCGCCCTCCTTAGGGAATTTCATCGATTTAAACACATTAAAGGTGACTTCCTGATCCTGAACTCTCATTGTCAATTCACCTTTCTGAACATCTATCAACGTTCTCCCTGTTGCTAAGAATGGACGACCTAGAATGATGGGAATCTCCTTATCCTCTTCGTAATCCAAAATAATGAAATCAGCCGGGAAGATGAATTTATCGACTTTAACCAAAATATCTTCCACAATACCCCTCGGATATGTCACTGATCTGTCTGCCAACTGCAAGCTGATGTTTATCGGTTTTGGTGCCTTTAACCCTAGCTGAGTGTAAACTGATAGCGGCATTAAATTTATACTAGCTCCTAAGTCACACAATGCCATTCCAGAGAACTGGTTACCAATTACACAAGGGATAGTGAAGCTTCCTGGATCCTTTAGTTTAGGTGGCAACTTGTTTTGCAAAATTACGCTGCACTCCTCGGTAAGTGCCACCGTTTCAAATTCACCCAATTTCCTTTTCTTTGACAAAACATCCTTCATAAACTTTGCGTAACTGGGCATCTATTCCAGGGCTTCTGCAAACGGTATATTAATGTGTAGTTTCTTGAAAACATCTAAAAATCTGGAAAATTGCTTGTCTAGCTTGGCTTTCTGCATTCTCTGAGGGAATGGTACGGGAGGCACTACACTATCTGGCTTGAGTTCCTTTGACTTTACCTCCGAACCTGTATCCTTCACCTTTTCTGATTCATTCACCTTACTTTTCACCGGGGCTTCCTCATCCTCATTCTCCACAACTGTTTTTGGTTTAGAATTTCCTTTAACTGCATCAGACAGCTCTTTCCCACTCCTTAAGGTGACAACCTTGCAATGTTCCTTTCCTTCTGTTCTTGGATTAACCTCTGTATCGCTTGGAAGTGCTCCTTGTGGTCGAGTATTCAAGACTTGAGCCAACTGTCCCAGCTGGTTTTCCAAGTTCCTAATTGACACTAGGCTAAAGCTAGACTGCCCTGGCTCTTCACATTCAAATCTACCTGAGTTAGCAACTTATCTTGATCATTCATTCTTTTCTCAGATGCTGTGATAAACCTTGCTAACGATTCTTCTAAATTCGGCTTCCTTTCTGCATGTTGTGGAGCTTGGTTCTGAAACCTTGGGGGATACTGAGTTCTAGGAGCTGGGTTTTGAACCTGAGTGTTATTGCTCCATGAGAAACCTGGATGATTCTTCCACCCCGGATTATATGCATTCTGGTATGGCTGTTGCTGTCTGTTATAACTCCCCACGAACTATACCGATTCCGGATTAATGACACAATACTCCGTCGGATGCGCACCTGCACAAAGCTCACACACATATGCTACTTGCTAGACTTTCGATTCTGCCAAAGCTTTAATCTTCTTAGACATGGCTGCCATCTGAGCTGTTAGTGCCGTGACTGCATCTACTTCCAAAACTCCAGCTACCTTTTATTGATTCATTCTGGAAGTCGGCCATTGATAATTATTTGCAGCCATAGTCTCTAACAAGGTGTAAGCTTCATCAAACCTTTTATCCATAAGAGCTCCTCCTGCAGCTGCATCAATGCATGTTTGAGTGTCATTATTCAGCCCATTGTAGAATGTCTGCACTTGTAATGGGTAGCCCATGATGTGGACATTTTCTCAATAACTCCTTGAACCTTTCCCAAGCCTCGTATAGTGACTCTCCATGCTGTTGCCAAAATGTAGAAATCTTGTTTCTCAACTTAGCCGACTTAGCTGGCGGAAAAAATTTCGCTAGGAATTTCTGAGCTAGATCGTCCCACGTTGTGATGGACCCTGGCGGAAGTGAGTGCAACCAGCTCTTTGCTTTATCTCTCAGTGTGAACGGAAATAGACGTAATCTCACTGCATCATCTGTCACATTGGGATATTTGAAGGTATCACAAATCTCCAAGAAACTAACCAAGTGTTCGTTTGGATCATCATTGGCTAAACCCCCAAACTGTACCGTATTCTGAAGTATATGAATTGTTCCTGGCTTGATTTCGAAAGAATTAGCGGTGATGACTGGTCTCGTGATGCTCAATTTGATCTCTTCTATCTTAGGCATAGCATATTCCCTCAATGATTTTTGTTCTTTGTTAGCCATTTTTTCTTTCTCAAGTGTCTCCTGATAGAATTTTCTCAACTGACGAAGCTTGTTCTCAAGATTATCCTCACACTGCACGAGTTCCGATTGTTTTGATCGCGTTTGCATAAACGAATCAAAAGTCACCTGAACAAGAAACAAAAGAAAAATAAGTTTGCTTAACTAGAACAGACTTAACTAAACTGATATTGAAAATTATAAACACAAATAATCCCCGGCAACGGGGCCAAAAACTTGTTGTCAGATTTCACAATCAACAATTACGTGCAAGTGTACACGATCAACAAGTAATAAAGTGATAAGAAAGAGTGTCGAACCCACAGGAATTATTACGATTTAAATCTCCACTATCAATCTAAACTACGACTATTCTATTAAGCAATTGCCAATTGGTTGTTTGATTTAAACTAATTTAAATAATACGAAAACTGATAAGTATCACAAAGGTTGAAATTCAGATTTAAAAGATTAAGACTACAATTTCCCCAATTATATATCATAAATCAATATGTCTACGTCATTCAGTTATTCACTTCATTAGAGTTGTTAACAGGAATTCAATTTTATTCATAAGCCCTTTTCCAAGTGATCAAATAAATCTATCTAATCCAATTAACTCTACGATATTCCTATGCAGAATAACAGGATTAAACTCATTAAGCATCAATTCCCAATTGTTACGTGCAATAAAGAGATATTCCTATTCACTTTACAAATATAACTATTCAACACTTGCAAATAATTTATAATACACGCTCTCATATTCAGTTCTAACCCTAGATTGCATCTCCCAAATTCACCTAAGGTATTCCGCTAATTGTTGGCCAAACAATTTAAACATTAAGCATGGAATATAATAGACAACTCAACTTGAATGAATAACTGAAATTTAAATAGAAAATTAATTCATCAATATAACTGGTTCAATTGCAGCCTTAATGTAAAGGTTTAGTTCATACTGACAAAAGAAACTAGAAATTCCAAATAAGTCATCATAAATAATTACAAATTAAAGATAAAAGAATTAAGAGAAAACTCAATATAATCCTTCGTCCTCTAATCTGAATTCTTCACGAAGCTTGGCTTGATTCTCTATCTCCTTGTTCAGCTCTCAATCCTCAATCTTCGTGTGTGTAGTTGTATATACCTGTGTCAATCCATGTGATATTCTCCTATTTATATCATTAATAACCTCCTCAAGACTCCTTATCAGAACAGCAATTGAAATCCTTCATAGCTTCAAACTTTCCAAAGTACCCGATTGCCAACTTCTATTTTTTTTCCACCAGACGCAACCTCGCCCCCGCGAGGAAATCCTTCACAAGAATCTCGCCCCGGCGAGGAAATTATACCTGGACTTCTCGCCCCGGCGAGAATGCCCTGTACCCAGCCAGTTTTTTTCTTTCTTTGATCCTCAGCCAGCCGTAACCTACAAAAGGAATATAAACACAAATAAAAATGTACTAAAACACTGAAAAACTAAAAAGAATCTCGCTAAAACGTATCTAACTCGTAGGTTAAAACCTACTCATCACCACCTCGGTTCTTGTTCCACTGACCATTCTGATTTCTGCCCTGCTGACTCGAAACTTGACTCTGCTGGTTATTTCTATTCCTCTTTCGACCTCCCTCCGGTTTAGAAACTCGAAAATCTTGTCGCTCCATCTCAATATTCTTGGCTGCATTAGCCACTGCTGACATATCTTTGAATTTAATGTTAATGAGATGTTGGCGATACTTATAATGAATTCTCCACTTAAATTTCTCAGCTTGTTCTGATGCAGTCCCTGCTGAGGTTCCTGCAAAACTTGCCAACCTAGTGAACCTTGTCATAAAATCCATAATAGACTCATCCTCCTTTTGCCGAATAGACAGATACTCTCTACCATAAGCCTCTTTATCAGCAGCTGAGAAGTATTGTTGATAAAAGATATCACAAAACTCTGCCCAAGTAAGTGCCTCTACAAATCCATCATCCTTTGTTACTTTCATTGCTTTCCACCACCTTTGCGCATCCCCCTCTAATTTATAAGTAGCCAGTACCACTTTCTGGTTATCCGAGCATCCTAGCACATCAAATATCTTTTCTAAATGGGAAACTCAATTCTCTGCATCAATTGGAGTTGGAGTTGAAGTGAATGAATGTGGTTTCTGTTTTTGGAACCTTTCTAACCACAAATACATCGGAACAATGGATGGATCAAACCCAACAGTATTCACTTCTTCTTCATTTGTCTACGAACCACCATTCCCGGGGTTCCCTTGATTAGGAATTTCTAGCGTCGGTTGTTGCATTGCCTGAATGACTTGTGCCACCAATTGCGACAAAGCCTGTTTAATCGCCTGATTTACCAAAGCTGCCAATTGAGCATTATCTTGATTATTAGGCTGCACATCACGCTGCATATCAGAATGTACATCGGTTTGGCGTACGCCTCTTCCCCTACTATTACCTCGTCTACCAGCAACTCTAGCGGATCGATGAGCCATCTAATAAAGAAAATAATGGACTAAAGCAAAATAATTTGAATCCGATTAATATGATAGCTGAACGGCATATAAAATGGAATAAAAACCTAACCCAAAGTCTACCCATAACTCACAGGTCGAACCTAATTAGGTTTTCTACAAGAAAGAACCTATGCTCTGATACCAACTCTGTAACACCCCCTTCCTAAAATAGGAAAGGAGCCTACAAACAGATATAACAAAAATATAAACTAATATTAAAATTATAATCGGAAAAGATTAGACTTAAAAGAGGTATTAATAATTGTCCAACCAGCTCAAAATACATACTGTTTAGTACATTCTAATCTTAATAAATGTTCAATACTAGAGACCCAAACATCAAAACATAACTAAAATATCTAAACCATCTAGGAGAGGAGCTCTCATCACACTTGCCCTTGATCCCCCTGATTACCTGCCGGAAGGAAAAACACAGCATGGGCCAATTGCCCAGTACGAATATATAGTACAAAAAATAATGAACTGAATTAACTAATCAATTAATGGACTGAACTGAACCGAACAGAACTAACACAACGAAGTAATAGGCTAAATCAATTGGTTGGGTGTTATTTCATACCGAGCTCAGAAATATAGCTTGCCACATAGACAAGTCAGTAATGCCACATAGGCAATCACACATTGGATCGCGAATCCAAATGCATGCAAAATCGGAAGGCGTGTTCGGCACAACATCACCAATCCGCAAAACAGAACAAAAAACTAGGGCCGACCCATACGCCTCTCACAACAAATCACCAAATGGCCAACTCCCATCGAAGCACAAAACAGAGACGTCGTGGACTACTCACACCGTGACGGAAGTGTCATATCTCTTGTGCCAAGACGACATGCATGTGGTAGCCCGCATGTGGTTATAGCTCAAGTATACCCTACAATATATTCTAACAAAAATATGATGTCACAACACATGCGACATAATACCAACAAAAGTGTTCTATATGTACATGTTGAACCAGATCAAATTATAATCATAATGTCTCAAAAAGAAGGTAACATGTACCGCTCTACAAATATCAAAATAAATACTAGACATGATAATCCAACTCAAAGAGTACAAATACGAGTCATGTGTATCAACTCCAAAATGAAACTATTAAATGAATTTCACAAGAAACAATTATGTGAAATAATAACGGAATTCGAAACGCAGAACAAAACGAATTAATTAAATTTCACAAGAGTATTGCTGAAGGAGTACGGAATCTGTACCTGGAGTATGTAATGTAATACCTACAATTACAGATGCAATTGGTTAGACTCGCTCAATATAATCTATTCACCAAAATAATACATTTTATTAAATACTACAATATTAGTATTTAATAGTTTGTATGCATATATTGAACCCTCCATAATATTTATTAGATTAATAAATTAAAGAGATACATAATATCTAGCCAAAATAATACCAAAATATTAACTAACAAACTAACTAAAATATATTAATTAAAGTTATAAATTAATAGAAATACAGAAAATTAAATTAAATAAATACACAAGAAAGAAAGAAAACATACCCGAAATTATGAGGTATGTAGTCTGCCTATGCCTTCGATACTGAAAATATTAACTAAGGAGGTCCTTACCAAAAAGGACTTCACATAAAAAGGTTTTCTCAAAATAGGGAAAATCTTAGTGTTAATAGTTTAAAACAAAAGGGTAGTTATATATATTTATAGGTAAGGAAAGGGGAAGATCTTTAGTAGTTGGGCGATGTGGGACAAAAACATGGGTATTACATTACTTTTCCCTTAAAAAGATTCCGTCCCCGGAATCAAAAGAAAAGGAACGTGCCTAATTATCAAAAAGATGCGGATACTCCGTCCGGATAGACTCCTCCATCTCCCAAGTTGCCTCTCGTTCTGAATGATTTTTTTGCAAAACTTTAACAAATGGAATTGTTTTCCTCCTTATAATCCGCTCTTGACTATCTAAAATTTTCTCGGCTTGTTCCTCACAAGTAAGATCCTTCCGAATCTTATCGAATGGATATTATACCACATGCAACGGATGATAATGATAAATCCTCAACACCGACACATAGAACACATTATGCACATGAGCTAATTGTGGAGGTAGAGCTAACCGATATGCAACTTCATCAACCCTTTCCAGAATCTCAAATGGTCCAATATAACGCGGACTGAGTTTACCTTTCAATCCAAATCGTCGAATACCCTTCCAAGGAGAAACTTTTAAAAACACGTGTTCACCAGGTTGAAACTCTAAGGTCCTCCTATGCTTATCAGCATAACTCTTCTGCCGTGATCGAGCGGACTGCAATTTCTCCTTAGCCACCGCCACCTTCTCCGTAGTGATTTGAACTAACTCAAGCCCTTCTATGATCTTCTCACCAACTTCATCCCAACAAGTTGGTACCCGACACTTCCTACCATATAATGCCTCAAATGGAGCCATATCAATACTTGCATGCTAGCTATTGTTATAAGCAAACTCAACAAGGCTCAAGTAATCATCCCAATTACCCGACCATTCTAATGCACAAGACCTCAACATATCCTCTAATGTCTGGATAGTCCTCTCAGATTGTCCATCAGTTTATGGATGGAAAGAAGTACTGTATGTTAGTCGAGTGCCCTAAGCTCGCTGAAACCTTTTCCAGAACCGTGAAGTAAACCGTGGATCTCGATCTGAAACAATTGATACTGGAGTTCCATGAAGTCTAACCACCTCCTGTTGAAAGATTTGTGCTAACTTGTCTACAGAATAACCCTCCTGGATAGCTAAGAAGTGAGTTGATTTGGTCAATCGATCTACTACAACCCAAATAACATCATTCTTCTTGAATGTTTTTGGCAACCCAGTCACAAAATCTATTGTAATATCCTCCCACTTCTAAACAGGAATATCTAATTGTTGCAGTAATCCACTAGCACGTTGATGTTCAATTTTCACTTGCTGACAAGTAAGACACCTTCCTACATATTCAGCCACATCTCGCTTCATCCCATTCCACCAAAAATTCTTCTTTAAATCCCTATACATCTTCGTAGAACCCGGATGAATAGAAAATGGTGAACTATAAGCTTCAGCTAATATTGCCTCCCGAATAGTTGGATCTGACGACACACACAATCGCTTGCCCAACCAAATCACACAATGATCATCAATACGAAACTCAGGCTGCTTTCCCCCCTCCAAATTTTGCGCTATAGCCCATAACTCGCCATCTTCTTTTTGAGCTTCCTTAACCCTCGAGATAAGAGAAGGCTCCACTCTCATACCTACTAAAAGCCCATCTGCACCTTGTACATACAACTCCAACCGTTCCATATCTGAAATAAGTTGTGGTTGTGTAATAAGGGCTGCTACACTCCCTGAACTCTTTCGGCTAAGTGTATCTGCAACTACATTCGCCTTCCCAGGGTGATATTGAATTCTAGCGTCATAATCTTTGAGAAGCTCCAACCAACGCCTCTGCCTCATATTGAGCTCCTTCTGAGTGAAGATGTACTTAAGACTTTTGTGATCGGTGAAGATTTCACAAGTCTCGCTATACAAATAGTGCCTCCAAATTTTCAAAGCAAAGATTACTGCTGCCAACTCCAAATCATGAGTGGGGTAGTTCACCTCATAAGGTTTAAGTTGTCTAGAAGCATAAGCAATCACCTTACCATGTTGCATCAAAACACACCCCAAACCCTTCTTAGAAGCATCACTATAAATTTGGTAACCTCTTGTCCCTGATGGCAATGTAAGTATTGGAGCTGTCACAAGTCGTTTTTTCAACTCCTCAAAACTCTTCTCACGCTCCTCATTCCATACAAACTTCGTGCCCTTTCTTATCAATTGAGTCAATGGCAAGGCAAGTAAAGAGAACCCTTTTACAAATCGCCTATAATACCCTACCAAACCCAAAAAACTCCTAACCTCCATCACCGTAGTAGGTCTTGGCCATTTAGTGATAGCTTCAACCTTCGCAGGATCCACCTTAATGCCTTCAACAGACACAATGTGACCTAGAAATATAACCTGCTCCAACCAAAACTCGCATTTGGAGAATTTAGCATATAATTTCTCTTTTCGTAAAATTTCCAAAACTATGCGAAATTTTTCCTCATGCTCCTCCTTAGACTTAGAGTAAATCAAAATGTCATCAATAAAGACAATGACAAATTTGTCCAAGTACTCCCTAAACACCCGATTTATCAAATCCATAAACACCGCTGGAGCATTAGTCAACCCAAATGGCATCACCAAAAACTCGTAATGCCCATAGCGAGTACGAAAAGCTGTCTTAGAGACATCCTCATCTCTTACCCTCAACTAATGATAACTCGATCTCAAGTCTATCTTCGAAAAATACTTCGCCTCTTGAAGTTGGTCAAATAAATCATCAATCCTCGGTAAAGGGTACCGATTCCTGATGGAAATCTTGTTTAACTCTCTGTAGTCTATACACAACCTCATAAACCCCTCCTTCTTCTTTACAAATAAAACCGGAGCTCCCCACGGTGAAACACTTGGTCGAATTACACCACGATCTAATAATTCTTGCAATTGCTCCTTCAACTCTTGCATTCCAGTGGTGCCATCCTATACGGTGCCTTAGAGATAGGCTCTGCACCAGGAACAAGCTCAATAGTAAACTCAACTTCCCGTTGCGGTGGCAACCTTGACAATTCCTCTGGAAACACATCGAAAAATTCACGAACAATTGGAACATCCTCAATACGAGACTCTCCCATAGAGATGTTATTCACAAATGCTAAATATCCCTCACAACCCCTAGCCACCAATTTTTTAGCTTTTAGAGCTGAAATTAATTTCACCACCTTACCCGGTCGTTAACCTTGATACACGAAATCCAGGGACTTCAAATCCCCAAAAGATAACTCTCTTCGATTGACAATCGATAGTGGCCTGGTGCTTATCTAACCAGTCCATTCCAAGAATCACATCAAAATCATGCATATCCATCGGCAAAAGATTTACCCTACGAATCTTATCACCAAAACTAATAGGACAATCTCGATACAAATCAGAGATAACAATAGAATTTCCCATCGGGGTAGTAATAGACATATCAGAATTTAAAGACTGAGATGACACACCAAGGTGTCGAACAAAAGAATTTGCAACAATCGAATGGGTAGAGCCAGTATCAAATAAAATGGAAGCCTCACAATTGCTAACTATAAGAGTGTCAGTAACAGTACCTGGCGCACCTGCTGCCTGATTATGTGTTAAGGCAACGACCCGTCCACCGCGGCGCTGACCAACATTGCCACCATTATCACCAATTCCATCATTACCACGTGGTCGGGTACAATCTTTGGCAAAATGACCTAACTAACCGCACAAAAAGCATGCACCAGTAACTCTATGACAAGGTCTCCCTGGATGGTTAGCCCCACAAGTAGCACAAGGAGTTATTGGAATAAGATTAGGGTTACCCCCGCCTGCTGGTCCTGGGTAACGACCTTGATTTTGCCCTTACTGACGATTCTGCCATTGCTGACGATTATGACCTTGCTGAGGCAACTGTTGATAGCTTGTGTTCTGATTCTGGCCATGCCACTATCCTTGTTGACCACCTCGGTTCTTGTTCCACTGACCATTCTGATTTCTCCCCTGCTGACCCGAAACGTGACTCTGCTGGTCATTTCTATTCCTCTTTCGACCTCCCTCCGGTTTAGAAGCTCGAAAATCTTGTCGCTCCATCTCAATATTCTTGGCTGCATTAACCACTGCTGACACATCTTTGAATTTAATGTTAATGAGATGTTGGCGATACTTATAATGAATTCTCCACTTATATTTCTCAGCTTGTTCTGATGCAGTCCCTGCTGAGGTTCCTGCAAAACTTGCCAACCTAGTGAACCTTGTCATAAAATCCATAATAGACTCATCCTCCTTTTGCCGAATAGACAGATACGCTCTACCATAAGCCTCTTTATCAGCAGCTAAGAAGTATTGTTGATAAAAGATATCACAAAACTCTGCCCAAGTAAGTGCCTCTACAAATCCATCATCCTTTGTTACTTTCATTGCTTTCCACCACCTTTGCGCATCCCCCTCTAATTTATAAGTAGCCAGTACCACTTTCTGGTTATCCGAGCATCCTAGCATATCAAATATCTTTTCTAAATGGGAAACTCAATTCTCTGCATCAATTGGAGTTGGAGTTGAAGTGAATGAATGTGGTTTCTGTTTTTGGAACCTTTCTAACCACAAATACATCGGAACAATGGATGGATCAAACCCAACAGTATTCACTTCTTCTTCATTTGTCTACGAAACACCATTCCCGGGGTTCCCTTGATTAGGAATTTCTAGCGTCGGTTGTTGCATTGCCTGAACGACTTGTGCCACCAATTGTGACAAAGCCTGATTAATCGCCTGATTTACCAAAGCTGCCAATTGAGCATTATCTTGATTATTAGGCTGCACATCACGCTGCATATCAGAATGTATATCGGTTTGGCGTACGCCTCTTCCCCTACTATTACCTCGTCTACCAGCAACTCTAGCGGATCGAGGAGCCATCTAATAAAGAAAATAATGGACTAAAGCAAAATAATTTGAATTCGATTAATATGATAGCTGAACGGCATATCAAATGGAATAAAAACCTAACCCAAAGTCTACCCATGACTCACAGGTCGAACCTAATTAGGTTTTCTACAAGAAAGAACCTATGCTCTGATACCAACTCTGTAACACCCCCTTCATAAAATAGGAAAGGAGCCTACACACATATATAACAAAAATATAAACTAATATCAAAATTATAATCGGAAAAGATTAGTCTTAAAAGAGGTATTAATAATTGTCCAACCAGCTCAAAATACATACTGTTTAGTACATTCTAATCTTAATAAATGTTCAATACTAGAGACCCAAATATCAAAACATAACTAAAATATCTAAACCATCTAGGAGAGGAGCTCTCATCACACTTGCCCTTGATCCCCCTGATTACTTGCCGGAAGGAAAAACACAGCATGAGCCAATTGCCCAATACGAATATATAGTACAAAAAAATAATGAACTGAATTAACTAATCAATTAATGGACTGAACTGAATCGAACAAAACTAACACAACGAAGTAATAGGCTAAATCAATTGGTTGGGTGTTATTTCATACCGAGCTCAGAAATATAGCTTGCCACATAGACAAGTCAGTAATGCCACATAGGTAATCACACATTGGATCGCGAATCCAAATGCATGCAAAATCGGTAGGCGTGTTTGCCACAACATCACCAATCCGCAAAACAGAACAGAAAACTAGGGCCTCTCACAACAAATCACCAAATGGCCAACTCCCATTGAAGCACAAAACAGAGACGTCGTGGACTACTCACACCGTTACGGAAGTGTCATATCTCTTGTGCCAAGACGACATGCATGTGGTTATAGCTCAGGTATACCCTACAGTATATTCTAACAAAAATATGATGTCACAACACATGCGACATAATACCAACAAAAGGGTTCTATATGTACATGTTGAACCAGATCAAATCATAATCATAATGTCTCAAAAAGAAGGTAACATGTACCGCTCTACAAATATCAAAATAAATACTAGACATGATAATCCAACTCAAAGAGTACAAATACGAGTCATGTGTATCAACTCCAAAATGAAACTATTAAATGAATTTCACAAGAAATAATTATGTGAAATAATAACGGGATTCGAAACGCAGAAGAAAACGAATTAATTAAATTTCACAAGAGTATTGCTGAAGGAGTACGGAATCCGTACCTGGAGTACGTAATGCAATACCCACAATTACAGATGCAATTGGTTAGACTCGCTCAATACAATCTATTCACCAAAATAATACATTTTATTAAATACTACAATATTAGGATTTAATAGTTTGTATGCATATATTGAACCCTCCATAATATTTATTAGATTAATAAATTAAAGAGATACATAATATCTAGCCAAAATAATACCAAAATATTAACTAACAAACTAACTAAAATATATTATTTAAAGTTATAAATTAATAAAAATACAGAAAATTAAATTAAATAAATACACAAGAAAGAAATAAAACATACCCGAAATTATGAGGTACGTAGTCTGCCTATGCCCTCGATACTGAAAATATTAATTAAGGAGGTCCTTACCAAAAAGGACTTCACACAAAAAGGTTTTCTCAAAATAGGAAAAACCTTAGTGTTAATAGTTTAAAACAAAAGGGTAGTTATATATATTTATAGGTAAGGAAAGGGGAAGATCTTTAGTAGTTGGGCGATGTGGGACAAAAACATAGGTCTTACACCTCCAAATTCGGGTCCGGTGCTCCACGGTATTATCCGTTCAACACAATAATAAAGACATAAATGTAACTACTATATTATTACAATATGTTTTGCTTTAAAACTCAGGTTCTGAGACCTTTACATCATTAACATCATAATAATAATAAATATTACAAAAGTCATAATATAACATCATTCATAGTATGTACAACTATTGCATAAACGGATATATATAATCCTCTACTCGGTAATTTTTTCTTTGCCCTTGTCCTTACGGGAACTCTCGGTACGTTTTGGCTTAGCTGAAAACATTTAATTTAAAGCAAGGATGAACAACAATGCTCAGCAAGTATAACAGTTGAATAAACAACAAAATCAAGAATCATGTTATCTTTATCTACAATTTTAACAACTGAATAATAGTTGTGAAAACATTTTGAATAAATAGGAATAATAATTTCCTTTCGTTTAACATTTTTGAAACGACATACTGAGTGGTCATAAGATATTGGACTTTTACTTTTCATAAAGGTTAAATAGTAATTTAATTGTAAATCGTCTTGCTTACGAGCACTTCTAGGTGATTAGCCTATTTGACCCTATGTTGTACAACACTCTACTTAAAACGACTATATGCGTTTGATTTGAAAGCCTAACAAGTCTGTCGAATTTTTTGACTAAAACTATCCCTAATATTAGGGTTGTTCATCTCAGACTTTTATCAGAATCCGCACCAAAATAATTTGGTTTGAATAGCTTGTTAGGTTCGTATATAGCGCAAACATGCAATTAAATTACATAAATAGTGCAGAAGCGCGATAAAAACGAATTTTAAATTTTTTCTTACAAACCATCACCATGATCATCCTTGTGCTCAATTATCAATTAAACGAAAGAGATAGAGAATCAGATTCATACCCCTGTAGATCAAAGCTTCCTCAGGTACAAGTTCAACTCCAAATCCTTCGCGTTCTCCTTGAAATTCACTGATTAGATTCCTTCCTTTGATCAACGTTAGCCACCCAAGTGTTTGGCCTCTAGAGGTGATCCACCAAGGAATAATACTTGTTCAAGAAGATGGGTGTTGGTAAAACTCTAGTTTCTATCTCTATAGAAATTGTAAGTACTCTCTCTCTCCAATTCTAATGGAAGAGTGTCTAACCCCAAATCATGATAAGACTCCTCTTATTTATAGATATAGGGAACCCTCCTAAACTATTTAGGATTATGATTTTTATTCTAATTAAACTCTTTTAATTAATTAAACTCCTAATCCAATTAGGAATTTATGAAAGTACTTCTATTTATTAATTCCCAAACCCTTTCAGGAATTAAATAATAATAATAATAATAATACTCCTCTTATTAATTTATATTTAATATTTCTAAAATATTAAATAATAAATATTAAGCTATTTAATTTAATCTATATCCATAGATTAAATTAAATACACTTAACTTATTATTACAATTATGTCATTTACTTCTTAAATAAATATTTTTCTTTTGCGGTGTGACCCTTTAGGTTCTCCATATTAAACCGGTTGTGAATAAATCAATTAGAATCATTCTAATCTTATTTAAATAAATAAATTAAACTATTTAATTTATTTAAATAAATACTATTTATTCTACAATAAGGGTAAGCCCCCTTAGCGATCAATGACATTCCAAATAATATAGATTTCAACATTAATCACAAAAAAACCTTTCCGTGAATAGTTACCGTACAATTCAATCCTTCTACCATACAATGTCCCAATCAAATATAAGACATGGAATTACTGTGAAGTCTTATTTTATTTGATTATATATATTTCAATTCTCAAATGTACAACTCTGATTAATGCAAATTAGAAACACCTTTATAATTTCATTATGCTTTGGCCAAAGACTTCTTAGTTGTCATTTATCGAATCACATAGGACATTCTCTCCTTTTATTAGAAGTGGTAGATTCTTTGTTGACCATTCACCTATCTCCATGTACAACTTATTATATCCAATCATACACTTTGATATACCCTAAAGGTATAAGGGACATGTCAAAGTATAACTCATCATATACAAGATACTATGATGATCTCAAGTCTAAGGATCACTTGTACTACTATCACTTAAGGAATTCCTATTGACAGACAAGTAAAACTCTATTAGGTATTCTTTTAGCGAGTCACGTTCAGTAAACTTATTCTTCATTAAGCACTTACATACTTTGTGACATCCCCAAATTCAGGTACCAATACCCCGAATCTGGTGCTCACGATAAAGTACATCCATATACCTCTAAACAACATAAATCAACTAATGTGGAATAAATAAACATATGTTATTCATTACAAAAGGTTTACTATGGTCCCAAGGTCTATAACCTTAAATAAATACATCGCAGAATACATTAATAATACAAAACTACTCCACGATTACATAACAGAATGGTACAAATAACTAGTCCTTAAGCTTTCCCTTGCCTTTGTCCACTTTAGAACTCCCCGACTTAACTGCAATAGGTTCATGATATAGCAAGAGTGAGCAGCTACTTTGCTTAGCAAGTTTAAGGTGAATAAAAAAGATATATCATGAATGAATGAGAATAATAATTGCATAGTTCAATAATTTAAGAACATTGAAGAAATAGCTGTCAATATAATAAAAGTTCAAAAGAAATGATGAATATAGATTATTTACTGCTGAGTGGTCCAATAGACCATGAACTATTTGTTAGGTTTGTATATAGCGCGAATATGCAATCAAATTACATTAATAGTACGGAAGCGCGATAAAACGGATTTTAAAATTTTTCATACAAACCATCACCATGATCTTTCCTTGTGTTCAATTATCAATTAACGAAAGAGATAGAGATTAAATCGTGCTTCTTCGGGTACAAGTTCACCTCCAATTCATTCGCGTTCTCCTTGAATTCCACCGATTAAATTCCTTCCTTTGATCAACGTTAGCCACCCAAGTGTTTGGCCTCTAGAGGTGATCCACCAAGGAATAATAGTTGTTTAAGAAGATGGGTGTTGGCAAAATCCTAGTTTCTATCTGTATAGAAATTGTAAGTACTCTCCACAATCTAATGCAAGAGTGTGTAACCCTAATCTATGATAAGACTCCTCTTATTTATAGATGTAGGAATAACCCTTCCCTAAACTATTTAGGATTAGGGTTTCTATTATAATTAAACTCCTTTAATTAATTATGCTCCTAATCCAATTAGGAATTCATGGGAGAGTACTTCTATTAATTAATTCCCAATCCCTATTAGGAATTAAATAATAGTAATAGTAATAATAATAATAAGACTCCTCTTATTAATTTATATTTAATATTTCTAAAATATTAAATAATAAATATTAAGCTATTTAATTTATTCTATCTCCATAGATTAAATTAAATACACTTAACTTATTATTACAATTATGCTATTTACTTCTTAAATAAATATTTTCCTTTTGCGGTGTGACCCTTTAGGTTCTCCATATTAAACCGGTTGTGAATAAATTAATTAGAACAATTCTAATCTTATTTAAATAAACAAATTAAACTATTTAATTCATTTAAATAAATAATATTTATTCTACAATAAGGGTAAACCCCCTTAGCGATCAACGACTTTCCAGATAATAAAGATTTCAACATTAATCATAAAAGAACCTTTCAGTGAATAGTTACCGTACAATTCAATCCTTCTACCGTACAATGTCCCAATTAAATATAAGACATGGAATTACTGTTAAGTCTTATTTTATTTAATTATATGTATTTCAATTCTCAAATGCACAACTCTGATTAATGCAAATTAGAAACTCCTTTCTAATTTCATTCTGCTTTGGCCAAAGACTTTTGAGTCGTCATTTATCGAATCACATAGGACATTCTCTCCTTTTACTAGAAGTGGTAGATTCTTTGTTGACCATTCACCTATCTCCATGTACAACTTATTATACCCAATCATACCCTTTGATATACCCTAAAGGTCTTAAGGGACATGTCAAAGTATAACTCATCATACACAAGATACTATGATGATCTCAAGTCCAATGATCACTTGTACTACTATCACTAGAGGAATTCCTATTGACAGGCGAGTAAAACTCCATTTTCCCTAGCGAGCCACATTCAGTGAACTTATTCTCTAATAAGCACCTACATACTTGCTTTAGTGTCTCCACATAAATGATTATGAGATCAATCATCCTCTTCATAAGAGCAAGCAACGTATGTACTAATCTATCCGGATTCACTAATCCCCTTTTTAGTAATCCATCGATTAGGAACAATTTTAGTTTATGAGTTATCTAGAATTTAGATCTCATTAGCATGATCACCATCATGATTCTAAAAGCATTGCTCAAAACTATGGGCTTATCACATTTAATATAACAACACCATTGATAGACTCCACGACACGCTTGCGTGAGGTGGTCGTCGCCCGGATCGTTTCTAGCAAGTTATGAAGGTGGAACGCTCACAACACCTTAACTCTTCGCCTATATTGAGACGAGAACCTTGATACAATTGCTCTGCGCTAGGAAGCTTGCGTTGAATGGAACACCAACGACACCTTGACCCAATGTCTATAAAGAGACAAGAACCAAAAGTACAATCGACGCTTGATGTATGATAGAATGACGCCACAAACAACTATGAATTGTTGTATGATAAGTCGATAATTGAATCTTTAGAAAACTAAGAAATTAATCTAGGAATTCTTAAAAGAACCAAAAGTAGAGAATAGCTCTCAAGTATGAATAAACTTTGAATATTATTGAATTGTTGACCCCCTAATTACATCCTCCATGTATTCTATTTATACTAATAACATGAAACCCTAATCCTATAAGGAAATAAGAATTTGAAAGGAAATAGAAATCCTATCTAATAAACATCCTAGTTACAATAAAATAGGAAAAGATCCCCAAAAGATTGCATTAAAACTGATCAAAACCCTTCCTCGGATTTCGTGCTCAAGATCTAGTGCTCTAGGCGCTTGAATTGCCTTGTCTGGAGCGCTTTAGGCGCTAGCTTACAGTGTCCTCACATTTGGCCAGCGCTCTAGGCGCTGGAAATACAAAGGGACGAGCACTTTAAGCGCTCATGTATTTCCTGCCGCGACGTCCTTTGAAAAAATGGCCATAACTTTTGATTCGTAAAGAGTTACGGAACCTGCCACCTATCAAATCGAAGATCTCGACGAGATCTACAACTTTCATTCTTTGTGTTTTGTGAGATTCTAACTGGATCAAGGTCGAAATTGAGCTCAAAGTGACAGCTGTGTAAATGACATCTCCAAACTCCTCAATCCCCACTCCAATCATCCTTGAACCAACTTCCATTGTTCCGTACATTTCATGATGCCTTGGCTTGCGTTGATTTGGCCTTACTAAATAGATGGTATCTAGTAATCCCAAATCACATGATTGATCCTCTCCTCGCCGTTCATATGAATTTAGTTCTAATGTACGCATCCTTGAATGGATTTCAATCCAATCACTCGCGACTAACTGATGAACCTCTTGAACTCGAGTTGAGTGAATGTTGTTCGATGCGAGCCTGGTCAGGATTGTATCATTCCCCTCCTCTTGAAAAGGATTTGTCCTCAAATCTGACATCCCCTCCTCCTGAAAAGGATTTACCCACAAATCTGATCCTACACAAAAACAAATTAAATTAGTAGCATCAAACAAATCATAATCCCAAAACTCATCTTGCAAATAAAATATATAAGCAATATCAACAATGCAAGTAAAATAATGAAAATAATAATCAAAAACTCCAACTCCTGCAAAGAACATAGCAACATCTGACAACTCCAACATATCGACATGAACAACTTGTAAACATCTCTTTCCAAGCAGTGATCGAATCAGCATAACACCCTGCAAGCTCCTCGTAACACAACTTGGAAACTCAAATTTTCGAACTCCTTTACGCACGATCTTGTCCACATCAATACGATGCCCTTCCACACATATTCCAGATACTTCCAAAGTATTAACTACACCAAAACTAACTAAATAAGCAACTAAAACTATCACGCAATCAAAATTTCTACCTAAGAAATCACATGCATATATAGTAAAATAAAAGCAAATAAAACTATGAAAAGTCCTATATCCTCCTGGATCAAAGGTCAACACGTAGAACTCTTCATGTAGCATAATCTCCCATCCACGAATTCCCGGATCAAAAACCAGTCTGATGATCTTGACCATTCGTAGATAAACCCATTGATAAATTCCCGGATCAAAAGTGAACCTTATGATCTCGATCATTTGTACTAACTTCCATTCCAATGCACCCGGGTCAAATACCAAAATTTGAAACTCGACACGTTGCATTAGCAAGCGCTCTTGAATTCCTGGATTAAACACCAAACCAAACAAATCAACAAGTTCCTTTTGTTTAATCACCAAGAAATCAAATAATTCAAATCCACATGCAAAGTCTATTAAAACAAAATTCAAAACACTCCCCTTTGGACTTTTCATGCATTGCTCGAATTGTTTTGCACCACAACTTATATTTCCCTTCTCGACGAGTATAAACCCATCTCGAACCTGCAAAACAAACTCAACCTTTCTCTTCCCATTGACATTAAAATATCCAAGATCAATTAGGTGCATCAACGGAAAAGAAATATCACATCCCACTTCACAAAGTGAAAACTCACTAGCACACTTAACACTATGATGATCACTTACAAATTCAACAAGTGCTAAAGAATTTTCCCAAGTGTTGACAAAACTAGGAATATCATCAAAACAAATATTATCAATTTTTCCCATGTATGAATGCAAAACATGATTCAATATGAAAACATTTAACGTAGTAGCTAATCCAAAAGACTTATCTAAACATGCATATAAACCATATCTCACTTCAATTTGCTGATAAATAATTTTCAATTCAATACTCAATGATAGTAATTCTTTCCCATTCAAGACAACATTCTCAAAATCATGGAATGATAACAACTCTAATGGAAGACATTACCAAATGATAACAAATCATGCCATAAAGATCTCTTTACTGAAGAATCATGATCACTACCATTATCAATTAACGACATGCCATGTAAAGATTGATTAACTTCAAAACTTAATCCAATAAGTGAATGAAAAACCCTAGAATGAGTTTCATACAAGCGAAAATACCCACAATAATCACCAGAATAAATTCTACGAAGATATGCTCTTTGACAATGAGAATTTACCAAATGATAGCAAGAACAACGAGAATATAACGCATGCTCATAAACTAACTCGACAAATATCAAATATCCTCCATAATTTATGATAAAGACGATTCTACCATCAAAATAGCCAAACACAAAATTATCCATGGAAGCATGCAAAACATGTTTTAATAAACTCATGAACATACTAGATGCATTAGGTAATCTAACAGAAATAACTATCCACCTATACAATTCACATGTTAACAAAACTTTTCATTTATCACAATATCTCATGCTAATTTGATTAGGCATAAACAACACATGGTCATTTTCCAATGTAGATAAAACACAAGCACTATGCTTATCAAGCATATTATCTAAGTAAAGAAAATAACAACGATACTTGTTTACCAATCGAAAATCGACAAACATGCTCGACGTCTTATCCGCCGTAGGTACTATGATCTCATGAATAGTACACGAACTCATGTCTTCGTCCACTATACCCGTTTGAATGAACTTGGACTCCATCAACTCTCTAACCCGCCTTGGTAACTCCTCCGTCTCCTCGGGAATACTACAAGCTGGTTGATATGGAATGATAGCTCGGGGTATATCCTCAATCACCTGTACAAGAGACAAAACAGAACTAGACAAAGAAGAGTTAATCTTGTTAGTATTCAAAAGCGTCGTCTTGTACGAATGTACAGTCACTGGCTTTTCAAAATTTAACTCACTTTCCAACTCACTCTCCTCTCTTTTTTCACTCTTACTCTCCACTGTTTCTTTCTCTCGTTTGTTTTCACTCTCATTCTTTTTATTCTCTCGTTTCTTTTCATTCTCTTTTTCACATTTTTCTTTTTCACACTCAATCTTTTTTCAATTTCTTTTTCACTTTCTTTTTGTCGTTCAATTTCTTGCTCTTGAGCACAATCTTTTCGTACAATCACTAAATCTTCATGGACTTCATCATGTACACTAGAACCTAACAATTCTCCTTGGATTGCATGTTCTCTTACATCTTCTTCCTCCAGCAGCTGATTTTGCTCTTTTTGTGCCTTAAGAGTGACTCGTGGTTTCAAATGCTCATCCTTTAACTCATTAAACGTTCTTATGATGTACTCAAATGATGCCGATTCAATATACACCCTAGGAGTTTCTCTTCGCTGTCTCCACTGCAAATCTTCATGTCTACGAACCTTCTTTTCATTATCACAAGTTGAACGCCTTGAAGGTTGCTCTACATATTTCAGAGATGTATGTTCATTCCTCCTACTAGGTTGTCCTGGAGCATACCGCTTTCTCATCATGGTTTTCAACTCTTCCCACTTCTCGATCGGACGCTCTCCATACCTTTTTCTGCTACGCACAAATTCAGCCCACCATGTAACTGCATAATCAAAAAAATCTTGAACTGCAAGTTTGAACTTCTTGGACTCGGAATAATTATGATAGCCAAACTCTCGTTCCTTCCTTTCCTCCCAACTCAAATAAGCTTCAGGATCGCGCCTTCCTTGAAAAGATCTCTTTTGCCACTCATAATTATTTTCATAACCATAATTATACATGTTCGCTGCAAAACAAAGGTTAGTAAATAAAGAAAAATTTTCCTCACACACTCCTATACGTGTTTCGCTCAAACAATATATCACACAATTATGAAATCACTCGTGTATCGCACAATTCGGCTTTTACCCTCAATTGATCTCACACTCTTGCCTTTTACCACTCTAATTCCCTATTATAGGTTCTTTTTGAATTCACCAAATAAATATCTCAGTTCTTCTAATCAATTCAATAAGAACTTATCACAAAACAAAATATAACAAGTGTGACGTACGATAACCACCAAATTTTCACGATCACCAATTAAGATCCTCTTGAATGAAATCCCGATATCCTCAAAATTCACAAATTCCAACAATAGAATCAAATAATAACTTCTTCAATAAGATCCCAATAATCACGAACTTATGAAACCCAAGCAATTGCAACAATAATAATTTTTCCTCTTTTTTTTTTCTTTTTTACTCACGATTTTTTTTTTACTCTTCAACAAGTAAAATAAAGGATAAGTATCCTACTAGAAAACGTACCTCTGATACCAAATGATAGACTCCACGGCATGCTTGCGTGAGGTGGTCGTCGCCCGGATCGTTTCCAGCAAGTTATGAAGGTGGAACGCTCACAACACCTTAACTCTTCGCCTATATTGAGACGAGAACCTTGGTACAATTGCTCTGCGCTAGGAAGCTTGCGTTGAATGGAACACCAACGACACCTTGACCCAATGTCTATAAAGAGACAAGAACCAAAAGTACAATCGACGCTTGATGTATGATAGAATGACGCCACAAACAACTATGAATTGTTGTATGATAATTCGATAATTGAATCTCAAGAAAACTAAGAAATTAATCTAGGAATTCTTAAAAGAACCAAAAGTAGAGAATAGCTCTCAAGTATGAATAAACTTTGAATATTATTGAATTGTTGACCCCCTAATTACATCATCCATGTATTCTATTTATACTAATAACATGAAACCCTAATCCTATAAGGAAATAAGAATTTGAAAGGAAATAGAAATCCTATCTAATAAACATCCTAGTTACAATAAAATAGGAAAAGATCCCCAAAAGATTGCATTAAAACTGATCAAAACCCTTCCTCGGATTCCGTGCTCAAGACCTAGCGCTCTAGGCGCTTGAATTGCCTTGTCTGGAGCGCTTTAGGTGCTAGCTTACAGTGTCTCCACATTTGGCCAGTGCTCTAGGCGCTGTAAATACAAAAGGGACGAGCGCTTTAGGCGCTCATGTGTTTCTTGCCGCGACGTCCTTTGGAAAAATGGCCATAACTTTTGATTCGGAAAGAGTTACGGAACTTGCCACCTATCAAATCGAAGATCTCGACGAGATCTACAACTTTCATTCTTTGTGTTTTGCGAGATTCTAACTGGATCAAGGTCGAAATTGAGCTCAAAGTGACAGCTCTATAAATGACATCTCCAAATTCCTCAATCCCCACTCCAATCATCCTTGAACCAACTTCCATTATTCCGTACATTTCATGATGCCTTGGCTTGCGTTGATTTGGCCTTACTAAATAGATGGTATCTAGTAATCCCAAATCACATGATTCATCCTCTCCTCGCCGTTCATATGAATTTAGTTCTAATGTACGCATCCTTGAATGGATTTCAATCCAATCACTCGCGACTAAGTAATGAACCTCTTGAACTCAAGTTGACTGAATGTTGTTCGATGCGAGCCTGGTCAGGATTGTATCAACCATGTAGATAAAGTAAAATGCCTTTAACAATCGAATAAGATTACAAAGTATATGCTACATCATATCAAATATAATTGGCTTGTGTGCATACTACTTTCAATCTCCCACTAGCACTAAAGCCAATCATCATGGTATCTAATACCCTTCTTCTCTAAGTGACGATCATCCTGCTGTTTGGATAAAGCTTCAGTAAATGGATATGCAATGTTGTTCTTGAGAGTCTACTATCTCTATAGTGACTTATCCTCTTTCAATGATTCCACTAATCAAATGAAAGTGCCGTAACACATGTTTGAATCCAAGATGAGACTTAGAAACTATTCCTAGTTCTGTAATGAACTTTTCGTCCAAACAATCAACTTGCAGCTTCATTTACAGCTATATACTTTGTCTTTGTCACTAAACCAGCAACTCTTTGCTGTTTGGAACCTTTCCAATTCACTGCACCACCTTTTAAAGTAACGATTTACCTTAAAGTGGATTTGTTATCGTCTTGGTCAGTATGAAAAACTTGAGTCTGTTTAGCCCTCTAGTTTTAATTCGGACCTACCATGAATTATGATTACATCTTCAATACCGGTTAAGTACTTAAAATGTTTATCACTGTCTTACAGTGATCTTCTCCAGAATCTGACTGATCAACATCAAGCCTAGTATATTCATTGCATACATGATAGTAACTCATGCGATCTCTCTTTCAATTGGGGACAATTTTAGAGAGATACACTCCATGGCTCATCATCATGAGACCTCTCTTGGAGTTTGCCATGCTAAACACCTTTAGCATCAAATGAATATACGTTCCTTGGGTCAAGCCGAACATCCTTCTAAATCTATCTATATAGATTTATATCCCCAATTTATAGGATGCTCCTCCCAAGTCATTCATGGAGGAATGTTTAGACAATTTTATCTTTACTGATTGTAGCATTGGTGTGTTATTCCTTGTCAGTAGTATATCAACATATAATACCAAGAATGTCACAGCGCTCCCACTGACCCTTTTGTACACACAAGGTTCATTCTCATTTTTGATAAAATCAAACTCTTTTGATTGTCTCATTAAAATGAATGTTCCATCTTTGAGAAGCTGGCTTTAATCCATAAATGGATCATTGTAGCTTAAAACACGATTTGCTTCAACCTTTGAAACAAATTCCTCTGGTTGTATCATACATACATTCTCCTCAAGTCTTCACTGAGGAAGGGTGTCTCCACATCCATTTTGCCAGATTTCGTAATAAGCTGCAATCACAAGCAAAATCCAAATGGACCTGAGCATTACCCGGTAATAAGGTTTTATCACAGTCAACCCTTGACTTGAAAAACCTTTTAAATAGGTCTGGTCTTATAGGTCTCCACCTTGCCATTTGTCCCAGTCTTTCCCTTAAAGACCCATTTTCACCCTTTAAGCAATATGCCTTTCGGTGGAGTAACCAGAGTCTATACTTGGTTCTCATACATGGAGTCCATTCTGGATTTCATGGTCTTCTACCATTTTTCTGAGTGTCTACTACTCATAGTCTCATCTTATATGACTGGATCATCATCCTCTATGATGCGTACCTCATCATCATCCTCTATGATGAATCCATACCTCCCAGGTATCTTCGGTACTCTTCCAGATTTACGATTTGGTTGTGGTATAATAGGTCTATCTATAGGTTCCTCGGTTCGACTTAAAGTGCTTTGTGGTTCTTGAACTCCTTCAAGATCTATTACCCCTCCCACTAGCTCCTTCAATGATAAACACCTTTATCTAAGAAGGCAGCGTGTAGGATTATAGTAATAATACCCTAAACTTTCTTTAGTATATTCCACAAGTCTGCACTTGTCATATTTTGTCCCAAACTTATCTTTGAAACCTTTTCACATAAGTTGGACAACCCCTTATCTTAACATACTTAAGACTAGGAATCCTCCCTATCCATAACCTTTATGGAGTCTTGAGGCTGAATTTTTGAGGTTACCTTATTTTGTAGATATGCAGCCATTTCTAAGGTATAACCCCAGATGGATACTAGAATGTCGGTAAAAATTATTATGGACTGTACCATGTCCAACAAGGTACAATTTCTCCTTTTAGATACACCAATCAATTATTGCGTATCAGGAGGTGTCCATTATAAGAAAATATCATTTTGAGATGATTTAGAAACTTATTGCACAAGTATTCCTTCCTCGATCTGATCAAAGAATCTTAATACCTTGTAAATTTGTTTCACTTCTGAATTCTTTGAACTTTTCAAATGATTCAGACTTGTATTTCATCAAATACACACATTCAACTCTTTGAATGACTATCTCCTTTTTCTTTTACTAGTTTGTTCAATTTGCAAAAAATTATTTTTCATGTAAGTCAAGTTTACAAAGTCCTATCAAGTATTCTTCTAGTTTCAAACAAAACATTATCATTATAAATAGAACAACAATTGTTCTTAAATATACCAGAACTTTCCCTGTCCAACAACGGAAAGAAATAATGTTTCTAATGAAAACTGGAACATAATAACAATTTATTAACTTAATAGACTTGCCCGTAGGCAACGCTAAACTATAAGTTCCTATGGTTAATGCAGCAACCATTTCTCCATTCTCCACACGTAAGATTACTTACTTTGTTTAGCTTTCTACTTCTGCTTAGTCTCTGCATTGGATTGCATACGTGAGAACTACAGCCGGTATCCAATACCCAAGTAGAACCTTGACTTATAGAAAAATTTATTTCAATCATGAACAAACCTATATCTATAACCGAAGCTTCACTAAGCTTCTCCTGGTTAGCGTCTGTAAGATTCTCTTTACAGTTTCCTTTCTAGTATCCAGGTTTATTGCAGTGGAAGCGAACTCCTTTGCTATCTGCATCAGTCTTGTTTTTATTGTCCTTTGTTTTTGCCTTTCTATTTACCTTCTTTGAATTTTTCTTCTTTTAAGAAGATCCTTTGGCCCTCTTCCGCTTCCTGGAAGAATCATCTACCAGTAAGACTTGGTCTTTCTTGGTTGGAAAGTGACTCATTACAGTTTTCAACATGTTTAAGCAACTTAGGCAGGCTGATATATAGCTTGTTCATGTGGAAATTCACAACCATTTGTGAGAAAGAGTCCGAAAGTGATTGCAAGATCAAATCTTGGATCAACTCTCCATCCATTAAAACCCAGTTGTCCCAATTGTTCAATCAGATTGATCATTTTAGGACATATGTCTGTACTGTAGTGTCATCGGTTATTCTAGATCGGAAGAGCTCCTTAGATATCTGATATCTAATAGTCCTACTTTCCTCACCATTTAACTCCTTGAAGGTGCAGGAGTATAGTAGGAGCATCCATAGTTTCATGCTAACGCTGAAGCTCGTTACTCATGTATGCGAGCATGATGCATTGAGCCAACTGTGCATCATCTTGCCACTTTCTAAAAGTAGCCATCTCTTCCTCTGAGGCATTGTCTGCAACCATTGCAGGGATAGGCATATTAAAGACATAAGATAGCTTTTCAGCCTTGAGAACTATTCTCAAATTCTTTAACTAATCCGTGTAATTCGGTCCGGTTAATTAACATCTAATATGCTCCGCAGTGATAGTGAATTAGACATTGTAAAATTCTATAAATGAATTTGTAGTTTAACAACATTTTAGCATACATTCATTTCTTAATTAATTACCAAAATAAATTAGGTCTTTATTTTAAATTGGTATCTCTCACTTTTTCATCAAACTATATTACCCTCAATTTATATAGTTCGGCAAATCTAATTAAAGATTTGCTAGTGAGAATAAGGATCCCATTTCAAATGTATATAGCCTTGTGGTGACACAACAAACGATATATAAATAAATAAGTAGACAACTATTGTCAATTACATCACTATGTAACTCCGTGTATTTTGCCTCTTAGATTATTTTGATCAAGTGGTGACACATCCGAATCAAAATTATCCAAGGTAAGTCCAACCTAGCACTTCCATATATTCGAAAGAAAAACACTGTCCTTGTGGTGACACAACAAAACATCGTTCAGTCTATGTATAAGCATCAAATGTGATAATGCAACATCTTAAATATTTAATACTTGCCTTCTGGTGACACAACAAAATCATATTAAATATTTAATACTCTATTGCTTTACGATGCTAGAAGGCGACGTTCGATATTCCAAATATCTTTGAACGCTTAGGACTTAATATAATTTCTTTGAGGGGTTTGTTATTATTTGTCTCATCTTGTTTAGCGCGCATGCACATATATATATATAAAATACGCGTCATATTATTTGACATGCGAAACATGTTGGATAATATATAATATACATATATTAAGCATGCACATATAGAATACTATATTCTACCCGGATTGATTATGGACTTTTATTCTAGTTTAGTTCACTAGAGCCACCAAGTAAACCAAAAGGTCAAACCTAGGGTGCAAGAACAAAATTTAAATATAACTATTACATTTAAACCCGGGCTCCATTACAAACGGGTCTTCAAGCGCTCCTTGCTCCTTTGTCTCCAATTCTTCAAGTAATTCTAACTAAACCTATTACATAAACTATTTACAATAAATAGAAACCTTGATCAGCAGTCAAGGGGAGGTACATAGGAGGAAGATAGAATTTACATCAAGAAAAACTAGAGAAGACGAGGTACGCAGACCCCATTTATAAAAACTCATTCATTCAAGCATCCACTAAAATAAATCCAATCACACATTGGTCAGTAGTCCATAATCAATCCCTATTTATTATCATACATATCTCCATATGTATCAATAAATAACATTCATCTCATGAATAATAAAACCATTCCATATATGCATTGATATCATTTAATGGGCAATTAAAAGTTTACTAGAAATCTAATTTTGAAACAAAAATAAACTCCTTTATTTTAATCAAAATTTAAATCATAATAAACTAATTTATTTTATTTTATCCAATTTTGAATAAAAATAAACCCTTTATTTTTAATCAAATTCCAAATCAAAATAAACTCTTTTATTTCAATTAACATGGAATCCAATTTCAAGTTCAAAACAAACTCTTTTATTTTAACTTAAAATTGTTGGAAAAATAAAATATGTTGAATCCTATTCCTTATCAAAATAAACATCTTTATTTTAAAAAAAAACATGGAATCCTATTCAATTATGTGAATAAACTCCTTTATTCTTAATTTATATCAATTAAATAAACCATTTATTTTAATTGAAGAATAAATTATTTTTCGAATTCTGCCGTCCGGCGCAGCTGTGCCCAGAATGAACTGGGAACCGGCGCAGCTGCGCTGAACCCCAGAAACGCCTTTTTGGGTTTGGGCGCAGCTGCGCTCCAGAATGAACAGGAGCCGGCGCAGCTGCACCGCATAGAAGATTTCGGGAAAAACAGGTTCTGCCCAAAAAATTCGATCCAATCGCATATCATACACACATGGAATAATCATAATCGATAATTAGCACAAGGTTAGGCTCTGATACCACTGTTAGGTTTGTATATAACGCGAACATGCAATCAAATTACATTAATAGTGCGGAAGCGCGATAAAACGGATTTTAAAATTTTTCATACAAACCATCACCATGATCTTTCCTTGTGTTCAATTATCAATTAACGAAAGAGATAGAGATTAAGAAATTATACCCTCGTAGAACCGTGCTTCCTCGGGTATAAGTTCACCTCCAATTCATTCGCGTTCTCCTTGAATTCCACCGATTAAATTCCTTCCTTTGATCAACGTTGGCCACCCAAGTGTTTGGCCTCTAGAGGTGATCCACCAAGGAATAATAGTTGTTCAAGAAGATGGGTGTTGACAAAACCCTAGTTTCTATCTGTATAGAAATTGTAAGTACTCTCCACAATTTAATGCAAGAGTGTGTAACCCTAATCTATGATAAGACTCCTCTTTATTTATAGATGTAGGAATAACCCTTCCCTAAACTATTTAAGATTAGGGTTTCTATTATAATTAAACTCCTTTAATTAATTATGCTCCTAATCCAATTAGGAATTCATGGGAGAGTACTTCTATTAATTAATTCCCAATCCCTATTAGGAATTAAATAATAGTAATAGTAATAATAATAATAAGACTCCTCTTATTAATTTATATTTAATATTTCTAAAATATTAAATAATAAATATTAAGCTATTTAATTTATTCTATCTCCATAGATTAAATTAAATACACTTAACTTATTATTACAATTATGCCATTTACTTCTTAAATAAATATTTTCCTTTTGCGGTGTGACCCTTTAGGTTCTCCATATTAAACCGGTTGTGAATAAATCAATTAGAACAATTCTAATCTTATTTAAATAAACAAATTAAACTATTTAATTCATTTAAATAAATAATATTTATTCTACAATAAGGGTAAGCCCCCTTAGCGATCAACGACTTTCCAGATAATAAAGATTTCAACATTAATCACAAAAGAACCTTTCAGTGAATAGTTACCGTACAATTCAATCCTTCTACCATACAATGTCCCAATTAAATATAAGACATGGAATTACTGTCAAGTCTTATTTTATTTAATTATATGTATTTCGATTCTCAAATGCGCAACTCTGATTAATGCAAATTAGAAACTCCTTTCTAATTTAATTCTACTTTGGCCAAAGACTTCTGAGTCGTCATTTATCGAATCACATAGGACATTCTCTCCTTTTACTAGAAGTGGTAGATTCTTTGTTGACCATTCACCTATCTCCATGTACAACTTATTATACCCAATCATACCCTTTGATATACCCTAAAGGTCTTAAGGGAAATGTCAAAGTATAACTCATCATACACAAGATATTATGATGATCTCAAGTCCAAGGATCACTTGTACTACTATCACTAGAGGAATTCCTATTGACAGGCGAGTAAAACTCCATTAGGTATTCCTTAGCGAGCCACGTTTAGTGAACTTATTCTCTAATAAGCACCTACATACTTGCTTTAGTGTCTCCACACAAATGATTATGAGATCAATCATCCTCTTCATAAGAGCAAGCAACGTATGTACTAATCTATCCGGATTCATTAATCCCCTTTTTAGTAATCCATCGATTAGGAACAATTTTAGTTTATGAGCTATCTAGAATTTAGATCTCATTAGCATGATCACCATCATGATTCTAAAAGCATTGCTCAAAACTATGGGTTTATCACATTTATTATAACAGCACCATGTAGATAAAGTAAAATGCCTTTAACAACTGAATAAGATTACAAAGTATATGCTACATCATATCAAATATGATTGGCTTGTGTGCATACTACTTTCACTATTTGGCCAAAGGATCAGTCATTCAACTAACCCTTTTAAATGCCTGGTCCGTCAGTAGTACTCGAGGGGATCAGCCTCTCGTACCCTATGTATATGCATAACATTTAACTCTGACTGCATCGGACAACCGACACATTAAAATCCCCTAAATAAGGGTTACTCTCTCAGTCCAAGAATCTATACCAACAATCGGTTTGGATAGCTTTTAAACTAATAACCTGTACGTGTCTAGCCGAAACAAATGGCATAGAAAATTCCCGCTGAAAAGAGTTCATTAGGTCCGACCCCGACCCGATCCGGTCTGACCGACCCGACCCAGGCTGGACACGACACTGGTACTACAGCGCCAAGCCTTAGAGTTGTACCTCACGCTGCGGCGTGAGTCCCGTGTTTTTCCCATGATAGGGCTTCACGCTACGACGTGAGCCTTAGAGCTTAGGTCTCATGCTACGGCGTGAGTCCCGGTCTTTTCCCGTCTTGCCCCTTGCTGCGGCGTGAGCTGCAGGGCTTATGAGTGACGCTGCAGCGTCACTCTCCAGTAGCCGGATTCTGGGTTTGCTCCCAGTTCGCGACTCTGACCTCCGACCACTCCAACCTCCATAACTCCTTCAATACACGTTCAAATTGGTCCATTTCGGACTCTATGGACTCTAACTTATGGGGCTACAACATATCAAAAATTTAGAATTACTCATAAACATTAACATGGCCAAATCTTAAGCCAAAGTGTAAAGTTCATACTCTGTTCTTCGAGTCCTTGACAAGCTTTACAAAAATCATTACTACGAACTCGTTTTAACTCCTTTTTGCTCCATTCTAACTGTTTCAAATGATTCAGACTTGTATTTCATCAAATACACATATTCAACTCTTTGAATGTCTATCTTCTTTTCTTTTACTAGTTTATTCAATTTGCAAAATTATTTTCATGTAAGTCAAGAATACGACGTCCATCAAGTAATCTTCCAGTTTCAAATAAAATATTATCATTATAAATAGAATAACAATTGTTCTTAAATATAATACCAGAACCTTCCTTGTCCAACAACGAAAGCAATAATGTTTCTAAAGAGAACTGGAACATAATAACAACTTATTAACTTAATAGACTTGCTCGTAGGCAACGTTAAATTATAAGTTCCTACGGCTAATTGCTAGCAACCATTGCTCCATCCCCACACGTAAGAATTACTTACACTTTGTTTTAGCTTTCTACTTCTGCTTAGTCTCTGTATTGGATTGCATACATGAGAACTTATAGCCGGTATCCAATACCCAAGTTAGAACCTTGACTTACAGAAAGATTTATTTCCAATCATGAACACAAACCTATATCTGTAACCGAAGCTTAACTAAGCTTCTTCTGGTTAGCCACTGCAAGATGCTTCTTACAGTTTTTATTTCCAGTGTTCAGGCTTATTGCAGTGGAAGCAAACTCCTTTGCTATCTGCATCAGTTTTATTCTTAGTGTCCTTAATTATTGCCCTTCCTTTTTCCTTCTTTGATTCTTCTTCTTTTCAGAAGATCCTTTGGCCCGCTTCCTTTTCTTGGAAGTATCATCTACTACTAAGACTCGGTCTTTCTTGGTTGGAAAGTGTCTCTTTACAGTTTTTAACATGTTTAAGCAACTCAGGCATGCTGACATCTAGCTTGTTCATGTGAAAATTCACAACAAATTGTGAGAAAGAGTCCGGAAGTGATTGCAAGATCAAATTTTGGATCAACTCTCCATCCATTACAAAACCCTGTTGTCCCAATTGTTCAATCAAATTGATCATTTTGAGGACATGTGTCTGTACTGTAGTGCCATCGGTCACTCTAGATCGAAAGAGCTCCTTAGATATCTGATATCTAATAGTCCTATTTTCCTTACCATTCAACTTCTTGAAGGTGCATGAGTATAGTAGGAGCATCTACAATTTCATCTGACGCTGAAGCTTGTTACTCAGGGATGCGAGCATGATGCATTGAGCCAATTGTGCATCATCTTACCACTTTCTAAAAGTAACAATCTCTTCTTCAGAGGCATTGTCTGCAACCATTGTAGGGATAAGCGTATTAAGGACATAAGATAGCTTTTTCAGCCTTGAGAACTAGTCTCAGATACCTTAACCAGTCCGTGTAGTTCGGTCCGATTTCTTAGCATCTAATATGCTACGCAGTGATAGTGAATTAGACATTGTAAAATTCTGTTAAATGAATTTGTAATTTAACAACATTTTAGCATACATTCATTTTATTAATTACCAAAATAAATTAGGTCTTAATTGAAATTGGTATCTCCCACTATTTTTCATCAAACTATATTACTCTCCCTATATATTTCGGCAAATTTAATTAAAGATTTGCTAGTGAGAATAAGGATCCAATTTCAAATGTATATAACCTTGTGGTGACACACAAACGATATATAAATAAATAGGTAGACAATTATTGTCAATTACATCACTGTGTAACTCCTTGTATTTTGCCTCTTAGATTATTTTGATTAAGTGGTGACACATCTGAATCAAAATTATCCAAGTTAAGTCTAACCTAGCACTTCCATATATGTGAAGAGAAAAATACTGTCCTTGTGGTGACACAACAAAACAGTAATGTTCAATTCCTTAATAAGTATCAAATGTAATAAGGCAACATCTTAAATATTTAATACTTGCCTTGTGGTGACACAACAAACTCATATTAAATATTTAATACTCTATTGTTTTACCATGTTAGAAGGCGACGTTCGATATTCCAAATATTTTTGAATGTTTAGGACTTAATATGATTTCTTTGAGGGGTTTGTTATTATTTGTCTCATCTTGATTAGCGTACATGCACATATATATTGATAGACTCCATGGCACGCTTGCGTGAGGTGGTCGTCGCCCGGATCGTTTCCAGCAAGTTATAAAGGTGGAACTCGTTCGAATCCTTAATCCCTCGCCTGAATATAGACGATAAACCTTGGAATAGTCGATCAAGCAATTTGAATGTATGAAGGATGAAACACCAACAATACTTGGACCCTCGTTTAATTCAAACGATAATCTCCGTATGATTGAATGATGTGGTAGAATAACGCCACACACAACTGTGATTTGTTGTATGATAAGTTGATAATTGAATCTTAAGAAAACTAAGAAAATAGTCTAGGAATTCTTAAAGAACCAAAAGATGAGAAGAATCTCACAATAATTTCATTAATCAAAAAGTGTTGTCTCCTTACATAAGCCATGTATTCTATTTATACTAATAGAATAAAACCCTAAAAAATAAATCCTAAAAGGAATAGAAATCCAATTGGAAATCAAATTCTACCTAACTAATTAATATGGAAAACAAATCATATCTAATAAATATCCTAATTACAATAGAAATCTAAAAGATATGTAAATCCCTAAAATAAAAGAAGAAATCTGCTAAAAACCGCGTGCCTCGAAAAACGTGTCAGCCAAATTCGCCTGTTCTCGCCGGGGCGAGAAAATGTGAACTAGAATCCTCGCCGGGGCGAGAATGGCCAGAGAGGTCTTCGCCGGGGTGGCTTCAGTTTGGGCTGGGGCGAAAATATCCAGAGGAGTTCTCACCGGGGCGAGAAAAATAAGCCTGCGATTCTCGCCGGGGCGAGAAACCTGAATCCCAACTTCTGAGTTTGTTTTCCGTGCAGTCCAACCTCGTGTTGTCCCATGATATAACATAACTTCTTCAGCTTTCTTGGACATCCATAACGTCGTAAGAACGCTAATCCTTGCATTAATTGACACATATCTTCATTAATGATTAGACGATACCAACGAACATGACGAACACTATCTCGAATACTTGACTTGCATTGATTTGGTCTTGCTACATAGATCGTATCTAGCAATCCCAAATCACATGAATGACTCTCTCCCAAATGTTCATATGAATTCAGCTCCAATATAAGCATCCTTGAGTAGATTCTAGCCCAATTACTTGAACTCATTTGTTGAACCCTCAAAGCTTGAGCAGAGCCGATAACGCTTGATGCGAGCCTGGTCAGGATCTCATCATTCCCCTCCTCTTGAAAAGGATTTGTCCTCAAATCTGACATCCCCTCCTCTTGAAAAGGATTTACCCATAAATCTGATCCTACATAAAAACAAATTAAGTTAGTAGCATCAAACAAATCATAATCCCAAAACTCACCTTACAAACGAAATATATAAGCAATATCAACAATGCAAGTAAAGTAATGAAACTAATCATCAAAAAATCCAACTCCTGCAAAGAACATAGCAACATCTGGCAACTCCGACGTATCAACATGAACAACTTGTAGACATCTCTTTCCAAGCAGTGATTGAATCAGCATAACACCCTGCAAGCTCCTTGTATCACAACTTGGAAACTCAAATTTTCGAACTCCTTTACGCACGATCTTGTCCACATCAATATGATGCTGTCCCACACGTATTCCAGACACTTCCAAAGTATTAACTATACCAAAACAAACTAAATAAGCAACTAAAACTAACACGCAATCAAAATTTCTACCTAAGAAATCAAATGCATATATAGTAAAATAAAAACAAATAAAACTATGAAAAGTCCTATATCCTCCTGGATCAAATATCAGCATGTAGAACCCTTCACACTTCATCAACTTCCATCCACGAATACTCCCAATGACGAGTTCCCGGATCAAAAGTAAACCTTATGATCTCGACCATTCGCACTAACATCCACTTCAATGCACCCGGATCAAATGTCAAAATTTGAAACTTGATACGTTGCATTTGCAAGCACCTTTGAATTCCTGGATTAAACACAAAACAAAACAAATCAACAAGTTCCTTTTGTTTAATCACAAAGAAATCAAATAACTCAAAATCACATGCAAAGTCTACTAAAACAAAATCCAAAACACTTCCCTTTAGACTTTCCACGCATTGTTCCATTTGATGTGCACATTGATCCATATTTTCCCCCTTGATGAGTACGAACCCATCTTGAACCTGCACAACAAAACTAACCTTTCCCTTCCCGTTGACATTAACCAATACAACATCAGATAACGACATCAATGGAATTGAAAGATCAAAACCAACACCACAAGATAAATGTGACGCCCCCAAATCCGGGTCACCTGAGCCACGGACCTGGTTCGTCACTATCTAACACAAGAATTATACAATCGATAACTTATAGCGGAATAAAGGAATATTTACATTGATATAACATAAATAAACCTGTCTCAAGTCTCGAAACCAATACTATTACAAAAATAACATAATACAAAAGGGTAAATATGTCTTAATACAAACAATAATTCTAGAACAACAAAATACACTAATCAGTAGTTTTCCCCTTTCCCTTATCTTTTCCTGAGCTCTCGCCACGTGTCGCACTAGCTGAAATGTTTTAAGGAAAGCAAGGGTGAGCAACAAATTTGCCCCGCAAGTATTATAGCAGTGAATAATCACATGAATGACTTTATAGCTCACAGGAGTAAAAATTTAGAGAACACAAGGAAATAAACGACTTCTTTCATCACCGTTATAGTAGCCGCTAAGGACCGAAGGATTTCAAAGTTTCCCAAAGAAAGAGACTATTCAATACTGAGTGAGCACCAAGGCACAGAACTCTATTCTAGAATTACTGGAAATTCATCCGATAATCCACAAAACTGGTACAATAGGTGATCAGCCTAGAGTACCTGGCGTTATGCATAATCCTTACATTTTCCATTTACGCGCGTGTCGGTTCCCGACGTTTATACAATTTCCCCTACTATGAGGGTTGTTCTTCTCAGCTTTACATGGGAGTCCGGACCAAAGCAATTTGATCGGACAACTTTACTTAACAACAATAATAGTTGGAGGACTTAACCTCACTTCAATAAACAAATCAATAAGTGTCTAGCTGAAGTAATTAGCTTTGACATAACTTTCAAACAGTTTATGGAATAAAGAACTTTAAGGTTCAACATCATGTATAATAACATCAATAATATCTTGAATGAATAACAATTCATAATCTTTGGAATCACACAGTATATAACACTGCTTGAAATGGGCTTTCATTACAGTACTTGAATAAAAGTATGAATACTAGCACAATAATTGCTAAATCGATAAGTAACTTGAACGGAGTCAAGAAACTCAAAAAGCTTGCCCAATAAATAATATTTGCTCGAATATAAATTTGAGTAGGGTAAGTAAGCTTGCACAATAATAACTTGAATAAGATAGGAGACTTGCTCGATAGATAAATGAGTTAAGGAAAACTCACACAATTAAATAAGGGTTGAGTAAGGAACTTGCCTTGTACGTGCGTTAATATCTTGACGTTAATCGTCCGTCAAAAATACCCTACATAGTTCATTAAAATCACCGTAAATATTAGTCACATAAGGACTAGTATCATAACAGTCATCACATCATTAAAAGACATTGATTGCCACTACGCTTACCCAGTCGGGGGTCTCGCTTCCCGGTGAGCGAGCGACTGCCCAGCGTAATTTGCAATCAGTTTATTCAATTTACGCCTTAAGACAACATCGCTTTAGTTGACACGGGTATAAATTAAGCACATAAGGCTTCAACCAGATATAAGCGTTTCTAATCATTTTGTACAAAAATATAAGTTTTAGACTTGCGGGAAAAATTTACTAGGTCCGACCCGATTCGGCCCAACCCGGTTCGGCCTGACCCGACCTGGTCCGACCTGACCCGACCCGGACCAGGCGCCATGCAGTAGTAGTTGCAGTAGCGAACTGCAGTTCCTGCAGAACCGCGACACAGCCACCTCGCCTCGCTCCAGCTGCTATAACTCTTCCTATACTCGATCAATTTGATCCCTTACGGATTCTATGGATTCCCAAGACACGAGGCTACAACATATCACAAATTCAGGACGACCCATAATCACTAACATGACCAAATCCTGAGCTAAAACATAAACTGCATGCTCTGTTTTTCGCAACCATGAAATATCTCACACAAATGGCAACTGTGACTTCATTTTAGTATCATTTTGATTCATTCAAATTAGGATATCTTCACAACCGATAGAAGTACAATATTCCAATAACAAACAATCGAAATAATCACAACATCAAGGCTTTACTGTCCTCTAATCGTCCAAAGGTCCAAACAGTCCATTATCTTCCTCCTTAAGCTTGGGTCCGAATCATTCTTTGTTTTTGTTTCACTTTGAAAGTATTAATGGTTTAGAAGGTGTCTTGGTAACAATATTAAGCAACCACAATGAACAATAACAACCAAAAATCTCCAGAAATGTAAAACCCATCAAGAAAGCTTCAAAAACTCATAAACTTTAACAATGGAGGAAAGATGATTTTTACCTTTTACTCTTGCTTCTAAGGTTGCTATGGAAGCTACTAGGATTCTCCTTCCCCTTCCTCTAGCTCTCATGCGTCTCCTTCCTCTTCCCTTTTTCTTCCCGTAGCTTGCTTCTTCTTCAAATCTTCTTCCTTCTCTCTCTATAGTTCTCTCTCTCTCTTTGTATTCTCTATCCTTGCTTGAAAAATGAGGAGTATGCATATGGTTTAAGGGAGAAAGAGGATGAGTTGATGGGAGGATAAGGTGAGTGCTTCGGGAGGAGATGGAATGTATTGATATGCAGAAAATACTTCACCCGAGCTCTTGAAAACCAAATTGAGGAGGATGTTTGGTGAAGTTAAAAATCCCATGCTTAGTGTCCTGTGACGGTTTATTCCCCCTCATGTGATTGGCCAATACAATTAACGCTCTCTCCTGATTGGTTGAGGCTTAATTACCTCTCCAATTAATCAAAATATACAGATAAATATACCCGAATACTCCCACTTTTGTACCAAATTTGGTAAATAACTCTACCCAAAATTAAAATGGATACTCCCATAAATTATTGGGATGCGTAAAAATATTTATTATGGGATTTATCCAATTATTCGGAACACCCATATTATACATTTCGGATACAGATTAAATCACGTATCAGCTCCAATAAAATTTCTGTCACTTAGAAAAATTATTCCTTCGCATACACGTCTTAACAAAATTAATAGAAAGAGACGCAAAAATATTCGGGCATGAATAGTGCTCGTGAATAGTGCCTCGGGAAACGTGCCCAGGGAATATTAATTTTACGAATTTTCGCAAAAATCAATTTATTCACTCCAACGACACAACAACACGTAAAATTTAACACATACACATTTTCTAGGTTGCAACACAATTTTAAGCACATAACACATGATAATATAAATAAAAATAAAAATTCATTTTATTCATACATACCTCGGGTTACAAGGAAATCTAAAATTCCCGATCGTTAAAATAAAAACTCACTAGCATTCTTATGATACTCACAATCAAACTCAACATATACCAAAGAATTTTTCCAAGTATCAACAAAAGTCGAAGTATCATCAATACAGATATTAGCAAATTTTCCCATGAAAGAATGTAACACATGATTTAACATAAAAACTTTTAATGCATTAGTTAATCCCAACGATTTAACTAAACATGTATGTAAACCATATCTCAATCCAATATGATGATAATCACTTTTCAATTCAATACCAAATGATAGTAATTCTTTCCCATTCAAGACAACATTCTCAAAATCATGCAATGATAACAACTCTAATGGAAAGACATTTCCAAATGATAACAAATTATGCAATGAAGATTTCTCTACTGAAGAATCATGATCAATACCATTATCAATTAACGACATGCCATGTAAAGATTGATTAGCATCAAAACCTAACTCAACATGTGAATGAAAATATCAGAAGGTTGCGTGTTTGATTCACGTCGGGTTCAATCCCCCAGTCCCTAAAATTTAAACCACAACAAGTGGCGCAGTGGTGCAAGCCGCCCTGGGAACGAACCGTAAACCCAGACGACTCATGATCGACTCCCACTAGCAACACTTGGAGGGGCACTAATAATGCTCCGTTGTGGCCACGGGGACGCGGGTGCAAACCCGTATGAAAAGGCTGACCCGGGTTCGGCGGGATTAATCCGGATGCGTCCGGGAAACCCACGGTTAACAAAAAAAAAACATGTGAATGAAAAACCCTAGAATGAGTTTCATGCAAGTACAAACGTTGAAAACGAGAATACCCACAATAATCACTAGAATAAATTCTACGAAGATATGCATTTTGACAATGAGAATTTACCAAATGATAGTAGGAATATTGACAATGAGAATATAACGCATGCTCATAAACTAACTCGACAAATATCAAATATCCCCCATAGTTTATGATAAAGACGATTTTACCATCAAAATATCCAAACACAAATTTATCCATGGAAGCATGCAAAACATGTTTTAAATAACTCATGAAAATACTAAATGCATTAGTTAATCTAACAGAAATAACTATCCACCTATACAAATCACATGTTAACACAATTTCCCATTTATCACACTCTCTCATGCTAAACTGACTAGACAATATCATCACATGGTCATCACCCAATGTAGACAAAACATAAGTACTATGCAATTCATCACACATATTATCTAAGCAAAGAAAATAATATCGATACTTGTTTACCAACTCAAAATCAACGAACAAGCTCGGCATTCTATCTTCCTTAGGTACTATGATCTCCTGAATAGCACATGCACTAATGACTTCATCCACGATACCTACTTTGATGAAGTTGGACTTCATCAATTCTCCAACCCGCCTTGGTAACTCCTCCGTCTTCTCGGGAATACTACAAGCTGGTTGATATGGAATGATAGCTCGGGGTATATCCTCAATCACCTGTACAAGAGACAAAACAGAACTAGACAAAGAAAAGTTAATCTTGTTAGTATTCAAAAGCACCGTCTTGTACGAATGTACAGTCATTGGCTTTTCAAAATACAACTCACTTTCCAACTCACTCTCCTCTCTTTTTTCACTTTTACTCTCTACTATTTCTTTCTCTCGTTTATTTTCACTCTCATTCTTTTTATTCTCTCATTTCTTTTCATTCTCTATTTCACACTTTTCTTTTTCACACTCAATCTTTTTTTCAATGTCTTTTTCAATTTCTTTTTGTCGTTCACTTTCACAGGTATTTTCTATCTTTGAATCATGGACTTCATCTCGAACATCGGAACCTAACAACTTTCCTTGGACCGCATATTCTATTCCATCGTCCACTTCCCTTGGCTGATTTTGCTCCTTTTATGCCTTAGAGATGTTTTGACGCCGCTTCAAATGATTGTCCCTTATCTCATTATATGTTCTCATGATGTCCTCAATTGATACCGGTTCAATATACGCCTTAGGAGTTTCTCTTCGCTGTCTCCACTGCAAATCTTCATTCCTACGAACCTTCTTTTCATTATCACAAGTTGAACGCCTTGAAGGTTGCTCTACATGTTTCGGAGATGCATGTTCATTCCTCCTACTAGGTTGTATTGGAGCATACCGCTTTCTCATCATTGTTTTCAATTCTTCCCACGTCTCGATCGGACGCTCTCCATACCTTTTTCTGCTACGCACAAATTCAGCCCACCATGTAGCTGCATAATCAGAAAAATCTTAAACTGAAAGTTTGAACTTCCTCCGCTCGGAATAGCCATGATAGTCAAACTCTCGGTCCATCTTTTCTTCCCATCTCAAATAAGCATATGAATCATTCCTGCCTTGGAAAGTATTCCTTCGAGACCCATAAGAATTTTCATAACCATACTCATGCATATTTGCTGCAAAACAAAGGTTAGTAGAAAAACAATAATTTTCCTTACCACTCCTTTACGTGTTTCGCTCAACAATGATGAATCTCTCGTGTATGCACTCAACTAGGCTTTTACCCTCTAATATTCTCACTACTCTTGCCTTTTACCACTCAAATTCTCTCTTATAGGTTCTTCTTGAATTCACCAAACAATATCACAGTTTATCTATCAATTCAACAAGAACTTATCACAAAACAAATATAGCAAGTGTGACGTATGATAACCAATATAAAATTCACAATCGCTAAATTACGCCCTTCTCGAATGAATTCTTCAATACTAGCGAAACTTATGAACCCAATCAATTGAAACAAATAATAATAATAATAATCTTTTTTTTTTACTTGCGATTTCTTTTTTCTCACCAATCCTTTTTTTTCACGAATCTCACTTTTTTTTCTTTTTTTTTTTGAACTTTTTTTTCCCAATATATATTCAAACACGAAAAATAAAGGATAAGTAACTCGCTAGGAATTTAGCTTTGATACCAAATGATAGACTCCACGGCACGCTTGCGTGAGCTGGTCGTCGTCCGGATCGTTTCTAGCAAGTTATAAAGGTGGAACTCGTTCGAATCCTTAATCCATCGGCTAAATATAGACGATAAACCTTGGAATAGTCGATCAAGCAATTTGAATGTATGAAGGATGAAACACCAACAACACTTGGACCCTCGTTTAATTCAAAGGATAATCTCCGTATGATTGAATGATGCGATAGAATAACGCCACACACAACTGTGATTTGTTGTATGATAAGTTGATAATTGAATCTTAAGAAAACTAAGAAAATAGTCTAGGAATTCTTAAAGAACCAAAAGATGAGAAGAATTTCACAATAATTTCATTAATCAAAAAGTGTTGTCTCCTTACATAAGCCATGTATTCTATTTATACTAATAGAATAAAACCCTAAAAAACCCTAAATCCTAAAAGGAATAGAAATCCAATTGGAAATCAAATTCTACCTAACTAATTAATATGAAAAATAAATCATATCTAATAAATATCCTAATTACAATAGAAATCTAAAAAATATGTAAATCCCTAAAATAAAAGAAATAATTTACCAAAAACCGCGTGCCTCGAAAAACGTGTCAGGCAAATTCGCCTGTTCTCGCCGGGGCGAGAAAATGTGAACTAGAATCCTCGCCGGGGCGAGAATGGCCAGAGAGGTCTTTGTCGGGGCGGCTTCAGTTTGGGCTAGGGCGAAAATATCCAGAGGAGTTCTCGCCGGGGCGAGAAAAATAAGCCTGCGATTCTCGCCAGGGCGAGAAACCTAAATCCCAACTTCTGAGTTTGTTTTCCGTGCAGTCCAACCTCGTGTTGTCCCATGATATAACATAACTTCTTCAGTTTTCTTGGACATCCATAACGTCGTAAGAACGCTAATCCTTGCATTAATTGACACATATCTTCATTAATGATTAGACGATACCAATGAACATGACGAACACTATCTTGAACGCTTGACTTGCATTGATTTGGTCTTACTACATAGATCGTATCTAGCAATCCCAAATCATATGAATGACTCTCTCCCAAATGTTCATATGAATTGAGCTCCAATGTAAGCATCCTTGAGTAGATTCTAGCCCAATTACTTGAACTCATTTGTTGAACCCTCGAAGCTTGAGCAGAGCCGATGACGCTTGATGCGAGCCTGGTCAGGATCTCCTCATATATATATATATATATATATATATATATATATATATATATATAATACGCGTTATATTAATTAACATGCAAAATATGTTATATAATATATAATATATATATATAGTAAACATGCACATATAGAATACTATATTCTACCTGGATTGATTATGGACCTTTATTCTAGTTTGGTTCATTAGAGCCACAAGTAAACTAAAAAGGTCAAACCTAGGGTTCAAGAACTGAATTTAAATATAATTATTACATTTAAATCCCGGGCTCCATTACAAACGGGTCTTCAAGCGCTCCTTGCTCCTTTGTCTCCAATTCTTCAAGTAATTCTAACTAAACAGATTACGTTTACTATTTTTTCAATAAATAGAAACCTTGATCAGCAGTCAAGGGGAAGTACATAGGAGAGAGATAGAATTTACATTAAGAAAAATTAGAGAAGACGAGGTACACAGACCCCATTTATAAAACCCATCCATTCATGCATCCTCATAAAATAAAACCAATTACACATTGGTCAATAGTCCATAATCAATCCCATTTATTATCATACATATCACCATATGCATCAATAAATAACATTCATCCCTTGAATAAGAAAACCATTCCATATATACATTTATATCATTTAATGGACAATTAAAAGTTTACTAGAAATCCAATTTTGAAACAAAAATAAACTCCTTTATTTTAATCAAAATTTAAATCATAAAAAACTTCTTTATTTTATTTTATCCAATTTTGAATAAAAATAAACTCCTTTATTTTAATCAAATTCCAAATTAAAATAAACTCCTTTTATTTTAATTAACATGGAATCTAATTTTAAGTTCAAAATAAACTCCTTTATTTTAACTTAAAATTGCTGGAAAAATAAAATATGTTGAATCCTATTCCTTATCAAAATAAACATCTTTATTTTTTAGGAAACATGGAATCCTATTCTATATGTGAATAAACTCCTTTATTCTTGGAAACATGGTATCTTATTCCAAAACAGAATAAACTCCTTTATTCTAGTTAACATGAAATCTAATTCCAAGTTAAAATAAAACTTTTAATTTTAATCATATTCCAATTCAAAATAAACCTTTTATCTTAATTAAAAATAAATAAAATCAAAATAAAAATTATCAAAATCTGTAGACCGGTGCGGCCGAGCTCCAAAATGAACTAGGAGTGGTGTGGCCGCACTGCACCCCTAGAAACGATTTCTGGGTTAGGGCGCGGACGTGCTCCAGAATGAACTGGAAGCGGCACAGCCGCGCTGCATACTAGACTTCAAAATTTTTTCTGTTGCCTAGAAAATCGATCCAATCGCTTACCCATACATACATGGAATTATAATAATCGATAATTAATACAAGGTTAGGCTCTGATACCACTATTAGGTTCGTATATAGCGCGAACATGCAATCAAATTACATAAATAGTGCGGAAGCGCGATAAAAATGAATTTTAAAATTTTTCTTACAAACCATCGCCATAATCATTCTTGTGCTCAATTATCAATTAAACAAAAGAGATAGGGAATCACATTTATACCTTCGTAGATCAAAGCTTCCTCAGGTATAAGTTCAACTCCAAATCCTTCGCGTTCTCCTTTAAATTCACCGATTAGATTCCTTCCTTTGATCAATGTTAGCCACCCAAGTGTTTGGCCTCTAGAGGTGATCCACCAAGGAATAATACTTGTTCAAGAAGATGGGTGTTGGCAAAACCCTAGTTTATATCTCTATAGAAATTGTAAGTACTCTCTCTCCAATTCTAATGGAAGAGTGTGTAACCCCAAATAATGATAAGACTCCTCTTATTTATAGATATAGGGAACCCTCCTAAACTATTTAGGATTAGGGTTTTTATTCTAATTAAACTCCTTTAATTAATTAAACTCCTAATCGAATTAGGAATTTATGAGAGTACTTTTATTAATTAATTCCCAAACCTTTTCAGGAATTAGATAATAATAATAATAGTAATAATAATAGCCGCATATAGACTTTATATATTGGTTTATGTTACAATATTTCTTATTTTCGGTTGCTCGTATTTTAAAATTTGAATAACGTGACAACCCTTCAAAAAGTCTCATGGCGTCACGACATTCAAGAACGACACGACCCTCTTAACGACCCTCTACGATGGTCTATATTCATTATTTTTCATTTCATAATATTCGCCTTTTATAAATTGGAACATTATAGGTTAATGTCAAAAACATTGCACGTCGCCGCGAAACGGCACGATGACCCACCCGTGGCCTACATTAAGAAAAATTAGAGAAGACGAGGTACGCAGACCCCATTTATAAAAAAACCCATACATACAAGCATCCACTAAAATAAATCCAATCACACATTGGTCAATAGTCCATAATCAATCCATATTTATTATCATACATATCTCTATATGTATCAATAAATAACATTCATCTCATGAATAATAAAACCATTCCATATATGCATTGATATCAATTAATGGGCAAAAGTTTTGCTAATATTTAGTTTTGAAACAAAATAAACTCTTTTATTTTAATCAAAAACCAAATCCAAATTAAACTCCTTTAATTTTAGCAATCTGAAATCCTATTCCAGATAAAATAAACATCTTTATTTTAAACTTATATCAATTAAATAAACCATTTATTTCAATTGAAGGAAAAAATCAATTTTCGGAATCTGCTGTCCGGCGCAGCTGCGCCCAGAATGAACTGGGAAACGGCGCAGCTGCACTGAACCCCAGAAACAACTTTCTGGGTTTGGGCGCAGCTGCGCTCCAGAATGAACTGGAGCCGGCGCAGCTGCGCTGAACCCCAGAAATGATTTTTCTGGGTTTGGGCGCAGCTACGCTTCAGAATGAACTATAGCCGGTGCAGCTGCGCCGCGTAGCAGTTTCAAAAAAAAAACGGATTCTGCCCAAAAATTTCGATCCAATCGCATACCATACACACATGGAATCATCAAAATCGATAATTAGCACAAGATTAGGCTCTGATACCACTGTGAGGTTTGTATATAACACAATCATGCAATCAAATTACATAAAGAGAGCGGAAGCGCGATAAAAACGATTTTTAAAATTTTAATACAAACCATCACCATGATCCATCTATGTGCTCAATTAACGATATAAACGAAAGAGAAAGAGAATAAGAATTATACCCTCGTAGAACAAAGCTTCCTCGGGTACAAGTTCAACTCTTAGTCCTTCGTGTTCTCCTCGAATTCCACCGATTAAATTCTTTTCTTTTTTTTGATAATGTGGAGTTTCCGGGTTGCAACCCGACTAATCTCCCCAGCCCGAGCCCAGGCGGTCTACTTCCCAGCTTGCGCTTAAGGGGGGCCCGTGGCCACAATGGAGCATTATTAGTGCCCCTCCAAATGTTGCTAGTGGGAGTCGACCCTGAGTCGTCCGGTTTTACGGTTCGTTCCCAGGGCGGCTTGCATCACTGCGCCACTCCACCGATTAAATTCCTTTGCTTAATCAACGTTAGCCACCCAAGTGTTTGGCCTCTAGAGGTGATCCACCAAGGAAGAATATGTATTCAAGAAGTTGGGTATTGGCAAAACCCTAGTTTCTATCTTTATAGAAATTGTAAGTACTCTCCGCAATCTAATGCAAGAGTGTGTAACCCTAATCTATGATAAGACTCCTCTTATTTATAGATGTAGGAAAACCCTTCCCTAAACTATTTAGGATTAAGGTTTCTATTATAATTAAACTCCTTTAATTAATTATGCTCCTAATCCAATTAGGAATTCATGAGAGAGTACTTCCATTAATTAATTCCCAATCCCTATTAGGAATTAAATAATAGTAATAGTAATAATAATAATAAGATTCCTCTTATTAATTTATATTTAATATTTCCAAAATATTAAATAATAAATATTAAGCTATTTAATTTATTCTATCTCCATAGATTAAATTAAATACACTTAACTTATTATTACAATTATGCCATTTACTTCTTAAATAAATATTTTTCTTTTGCGGTGTGACCCTTTAGGTTCTCCATATTAAACCGGTTGTGAATAAATCAATTAGAACAATTCTAATCTTATTTAAATAAATAAATTAAACTATTTACTTTATTTAAATAAATAATATTTATTCTACAATAAGGGTAAGCCCCCTTAGCGATCAACGACTTTCCAGATAATATAGATTTCAACATTAATCACAAAAGAACCTTTCGGTGCATAGTTACCGTACAATTCAATCCTTCTACCATATAATGTCCCAATTAAATATAAGACATGGATTTACTGTCAAGTCTTATTTTATTTAATTATATGTATTTCGATTCCCAAATGCACAACTCTAAATAATGCAAATTAGAAACTCTTTTCTAATTTCATTCTGCCTTGGCCAAGGACTACTGAGTTGTCATTTATCGAATCACATAGGACATTTCACATCTTTTACTAGACGTGGTAGATTCTTTGTTGATCATTCACCTATCTCCATGCACAACTTATTATACCCAATCATACCCTTTGATATACCCTAAAGGTCTTAAGGGACATGTCAAAGTATAACTCATCATACACAAGATACTATGATGATCTCAAGTCCAAGGATCACTTGTACTACTATCAATAGAGGAATTCCTATTGACAGGCGAGTAAAACTCCATTAGGTATTCCTTAGCGAGCCACGTTCAGTGAACTTATTCTCCAATAAGCACCTACATACTTGCTTTAGTGTCTCCACACAAATGATTATGAGATCTGTCATCCACTTCCTAAGAGCAAGCAACGTATGTACTAATCTATCCGGATTCACTAATCCCCTTTTTAGTAATCCAACGATTAGGAACAATTTTAGTTTATGAGCTATCCAGAATTTAGATCTCATTAGCATGATCACCATCATGATTCTAAAAGCATTGCTCAAAACAATGGGTTTATTACATTTAATATAACAGCACCATGTAGATAATATAAAATGCCTTTTAAGAAAATCAATTCTTTTATTAATAAATGAATAAGATTACAAAGTCTATGCTACATCATATCAAATATGATTGGCTTGTGTGCATACTACTTTCAGCAATCCCATCACTATCGCGTTCAAAACGATGTGTACATCTCACACAAGTCATGATTTAGGGAGACCTTCTTATTGTTTCATTGGTTCCTTCAAATTGTCAAAGAAAGAGGTGATTATGAGTCCTATTACTTCGTTCTAGTTTGATTAGCATCAAAAGGAGCAATCCCATCACTATCGCGCTCAAAACGATGTGTACATCTCACCAAGTCATGATTTTAGGAGACTTTCTTATTGTTTTATTAGTTCTTTTTTTTTTTTGCTAAATTTGGTTTGTATATAAATTTGCAAAAATGGATAGTACAATGAAGCTCAATATATAGTCCCATCTCCCGTAGGGACTAAAACACCTAGTTAAAACTAGAAAACCCAAAACCTAACATAATACATTTACCCTCACAACCGAGGTTAGGTTTCGGAAATAAAACAGCTAACTACTACAACCGCAGCTAATGGCTAGAAATCCATCCAGCATTTCATTTGATGAGGGCCCAAAGAAAATGAGCAGCACAGGAGCCCATCAGCAAAAAACGGCATTGGCCCAGGAGAAACCAAAGAACGGGCAGCCCAAATCAAAAAGAATTTGAAATTTGAAACCGAATGTGCCCCGCTAGTCATCCCGTCAGATCTATCCCACGTGGGCCCCACTTGTAACACACTGCCCTATAAACCAAGCCCGAGAACAACCTCCAACTAATCTCCGGCAGCAGGAACAGCCAAACAAAACCAACACAATCAAACTAAGCCAAGAAATTTAAATGAACAACCGGCTAAGATTGAAAGAAAGCAAATGAACCATCCCAAATCGGTACCATCAGAGATCAAACGAAACCAGATTCCGTTAATAGCATCCGGCGATGGACCACCGCAGTACCCACAACCAATCTGAACATTAGGAGAAAAAACATTCAAATCGGAAGTTCAAATGGAAAGACCATCTGAGATAACCCAGAATCCGAATCAGGGAAGGGAAGGGACAGATCTAGATTCCGGCAACCAAAATAGAAACCTAAAATCCAACAATTAACATTCAAATCTGAAATAATAAAGGATAATCAAAAGAAGCATACTTCAGATCAGAAACCCACACGAATGAAAAAAGGATCCATCCGAGCAACAGAACCACCTGCAAAACAAACCCACCGGCCGAAGGACGAAACATGGATCAACCGAGAACATCCCAGAATCCATAAACCACCGGAAGATGAGCAGAGCTGGTCCCATATTCCGGCAAGCCCCAATCGAGATCTGAAAATGGAACTCAGATCAGGGAGATCCTCCATCCAAGACTAACACCAACCAATAACCATCAAGATCCGAAACCCCCAACCATAATCCCAAAAGGAGCCACCGCCTCAGATCATAACTCCTTTATCAAGCACACAATTACCCTCTACTAATCACACAAGAAAGCAACACAATCTAGCAACCCCGGACTTAGTAAAAGCATAGATCGAAAAGGGAGTTTCGATAGGGTCCAAATTCCAGCTGCCGGAAGGCTAGAACAACACCCAGGTAATGCGAACGGAGGATAAAGGAGATATGGTGGGCCGAGAGGTGGAAGAGGGAGGAAGGAGAAGGCGGGTGGACAGAATGATTATGTCAGTGGAAGAAAAGGAAAAATAAAGGGGACCATCAATTCTCTGCAACACCAAATCCACCTAAAACCCCGACCAGATCAGATCCGAAGCTCAAGACCAAGATCAAGAGAGAACGGGTGGGCCGCAAGAAGGAGGAGGTGAAATGGATGCCAGAGAAGAGGATGGACGGGGAGAGGGGGGTTTCTTAGAGAGAAGGTGGAGCTTCTCTCTCTACCCTGCTTAGAGCCCTCCTGTTTTATTAGTTCCTTCAAATTGTAAAAGAAAGAGGTGATAGTTCGTTCTAGTTTGATTGGCATCAAAAGGAGCAGTCGCATCACTAACGCGTTCAAAACGATTCTAACATCTCACACGAGACTTGATTTAGCGATGCCTTCTTATTATTTAATTAGTTCCTTAAAATTGTCAAAAAAAGAGGTGACTAGGAGTCCTAATACTTCGTTCTAGTTTGATTAGCGTCAAAAGGAGTAATCCTATCACTATCGCGTTCAAAACGATGTGTACATCTCACACAAGTCATGATTTTAGGAGACTTTCCTATTGTTTCATTATTTCCTTCAAATTATCAAAGAAAGAGGTGATTAGGAGTCCTATTAGTTTGTTCCAGTTTGATTAGCATCAAAAAGAGCAATCCCATCACTATCGCGTTCAAAACGATGTGTACATCTCACACAAGTTATGATTTAGGGAGACCTTCTTATTATTTCATTAGTTCCTTCAAATTGTAAAATAAAGAGGTGATTAGGAGTCCTATTACTTCGTTCTAGTTTGATTAGCATCAAAAGGAACAGTCGCATCACTATCGCATTCAAAACGATTCTTACATCTTACACGAGACTTGATTTAGGAAGACCTTCTTATTGTTTCATTCGTTCCTTCAAATTGTCAAAGAAAGAGGTGATTAGGAGTCCTATTAGTTCGTTCTAGTTTGATTAGCATCAAAAAGAGCAATCCCATCACTATCGCGTACAAAACGATGTGTACATCTCACACAAGTCATGATTTTAGGATACTTTCTTATTGTTTCATTAGTTTCTTCAAATTATCTTAGAAAGAGGTGATTAGGAGTCCTATTAGTTCGTTCTAGTTTGATTAGCATCAAAAAGAGCAATCCCATCACTATCGCGTACAAAACGATATGTACATCTCGCACAAGTTATGATTTAGGGAGACCTTCTTATTGTTTCATTAATTCCTTCAAATTGTAAAATAAAGAAGTCCTATTACTTATTTTTTTTGATTATGTGGAGTTTCCCAACCATAGTCGGACTAAGTCTCCCATCCCGGGCCAGGCTTTGCGTACAGGGAGGTCTAAGACAAGGCTTCACCCATAAATGTACGACCTGTGGCCGCGTTGCCTTTACAGGCTTAACAATTGTTGCTAATGAGATTTGATCCCAGGACGTCCGAGTTTATGGTTCGCCCCGGGGCCTCATTTAAACCACTGCGGCAACAGTTGCAGTTATCCTATTACTTAGTTCTAGTTGGATTAGCATCAAAAGGACCAATCCCATCACTATCGCGTTCAAAAACGATGTGTACATCTCACACAAGTCATGATTTAGGGAGACCTTCTTATTGTTTTATTAGTTACTTCAAATTGCCAAAGAAAGAGGTGATTAAGAGTCCTATTACTTCGTTCTAATTTGATTAGCATCAAAAGGAGCAATCCCCATTACTATCACGTTCAAAACGATGTGTACATCTCACTTATTTATTTTTTTTTATTTTTTTTTTGCTAAATTTGTTTTGTATATAAATGGTAAAAAATTAGATATTACAATAAAGCTCAAAGCATAGTCCCATCTCCCGTAGAGACTAAAACACCTAGTTAAAACTAGGAAACCCAAAACCTAACTAAATATAAAACCTCACAACCCGAGGTTAGGTTAAGGAAAAACAACGAAACAACAACCGTTTCATCAAATAAGTCCACAAATGAGCCATCCGGATAAGCAATTCAATAATGGGCCCATCGGCAGAAACAATACCAGCCCACATGGGCAGACAACTCGGCTAAACCACATCAGTTTGAATTCTAGGCAGCAGTGGGACCCTAATAAATCTTCAACTAAGGACCAACCCACGTGGCAAACAGCAGATGCAAGCTGGTTACACTAAACCATCAACAATCCGCCCACGTGGAAGACCAACAAACTGCCCAAGAAAGCTACAGGCCCACACGTTGTCCAAACCAACAGTCACCGGCGAATAATCAGAACTGGCGAGACATCCGGCCGATCGAGGCAAACCTAGGAGTCAGATCTAAGAGAACAGACACCCAAAACCATCTGGCAGAGACCCTCAATCGATCCGACGATGAGCACAACAAGGACCTCTCCAGAAACGCAGGTTCCGGCGGAGTCACAACCAAGAACATATAGCAGGTCCCAAATCAAGACAAAAAACGGAAAGGTAAACCTGACATGCACGAAACAGCTGACCCATCGACGAGATAAACAGACCCACCATAGATACCGGCAAGATCAGAAATTGTCCATATGAAAACAAACCCAAATCAACCACAACAAGTGGCGCAGTGGTGCAAGCCGCCCTGGGAACGAACCGTAAACCCGGACGACTTAGGATCGACTCCCACTAGCAACACTTGGAGGGGCACTAATAATGCTCCGCTGTGGCCACGGGGACGCGGGTGCAAACCCGTATGAAAAGGCTGACCCGGGTTCGGCGGGATTAGTCCGGATGCGTCCGGGAAACCCACGGTTAACAAAAAAAAAAAAAAAAACCCAAATCTGAACATGAACTAATAAAGGCAATAAATACAACATGAAACCAGATCGGGAGACACACAGAACAACTGGAAACATCGATGAAATCATCCTAAATTGAACATGAAAGAGATGGACAATAAACATAAAATCCAGATTAGAAAGAACACGGATAAACCATTCGCGAAAACAAACCGCCGGAATCAAGCGACCCCAGAAACCGGCATAAAGTTCAAGATCTGGTAGGAGGGAGACCAGATCCGAACGGACCCATCATCCAAAACCCCAGCCCCAACAAAGCACCAAGATTTGAAATCCCAAATCCATAAGCCCCAGATAACTACAACTTCAGATCATAACCTCTAAGCCAGAAGAAGATATGGTGGGCCAAAGGGTAAAAGAAGGGAAGGAGGGGATCCAGGTGGGCCGGGTGGAGAGAGGGGGAGGCGGTGATGGAGGATGGAGGAGCAGCCGAACCAACTTTCGGTAAGAACAACCATAAAATCCAAACAACCCAACCAGATGAAAAGCAATCTGATAAAGGACAACACAATCTGATTAATGAACAGGATAAGCCATATGCACACATAAACCAGATCGAGCAAACCTCTTCCAATCCAGCACCGAGACAAAACATTAAGATCTAAACCCCCAATCCAAAAATAGAACCCCCCACATCAGATCATAACTCTCAACTCCAGAACACACAAGGACAACACCTCTACTAACCTCGCAGAAAAGCACAACGATCTATAAGCCATCGGACTTTGCATAAAATAGATCGGAAAAGAGGTTTTCGGAGGCCCCATTTACAGCTGCCGAAAAAGCTAACACAGAACCCAGGTAAGCCGCGATTGGTGGGAAAGGAAGAGGGAGAGATGGTGGGCTGGGAAGGGGGGAGGAAAGGGGAGAATGGGTGGGCCAGATGTGGAGATGGTGACCGGAGGTGGAAGACAATGGAGAGAGGGGGACTTTCTTATTATTTTATTAGTTCATTCAAATTGTCAAAAAAAGAGGTGATACTTCGTTCTAGTTTGATTAGTATCAAAAGGAGCAATCGCATCACTATCGCGCTCAAAACGATGCTTATATCTCACACGAGTCTTGATTTAGGAAGATCTTCTTATTGTTTAATTAGTTCCTTCAAATTGTCAAAAAAAGAAGTGATTAACTCTATTACTTCGTTCTAGTTTGATTAGCATCAAAAGGAGTAATCCCATCACTATCGCGTTCAAAACGATGTGTACATCTCACACAAGTCATGATTTAGGGAGACCTTATTATTGTTTCATTCGTTCCTTCAAATTGTCAAAGAAAGAGGCGATTAGGAGTCCTATTAGTTCGTTCTAGTTTGATTAGCATCAAAAAAAGCAATCCCATCACTATCGCGTACAAAATAATGTGTACATCTCGCACAAGTTAAGATTTAGGGAGACCTTCATATTGTTTCATTAGTTCCTTCATACATCGTTCTAGTTGGATTAGCATCAAAAGGAGCAATCCCATCACTATCGCGTTTAAAACGATGTGTACATCTCACACAAGTCATGATTTAGGGAGACCTTCTTATTGTTTCATTGGTTCCTTCAAATTGTAAAAGAAAGAGGTGATTAGGAGTCCTATTACTTCATTTTAGTTTGATTAGCATCAAAAGGAGCAATCCCATCACTATCGCGTTCAAGACGATGTGTTCATCTCACACAAGTCATGATTTTAGAAGACTTTCTTATTGGTTTATTAGTTCCTTCAAATTGTAAAAGAAAGAGGTGATACTTCGTTCTAGTTTGATTAGCATCAAAAGGAGCAGTCGCATCACTATCGCGTTCAAAATGATTCTTACATCTCACACAAGACTTGATTTAGGGAGATCTTCTTATTGTTTAATTAGTTCCTTCAAATTGTCAAAAAAGAGGTGACTAGGAGTCCTATTACTTCGTTCTAGTTTGATTAGCGTCAAAAGGAGTAATCTCATCACTATCGCATTCAAAACGTTGTGTACATCTCGCACAAGTCATGATTTTAGGAGACTTTCTTATTGTTTCATTAGTTCCTTCAAATTGTCCAAGAAAGAGGTGATTAGGAGTCCTATTAGTTCGTTCTAGTTTGATTAGCATCAAAAAGAGCAATCTCATCACTATCGCGTACAAAACGATGTGTACATCTCACACAAGTCATTATTTTAGGAGACTTTCTTATTGTTTTATTAGTTCCTTCAAATTTTCAAAGAAAGAGGTGATACTTCGTTCTAGTTTGATTAGTATCAAAAGGAGCAATCGCATCACTGTCGCGTTCAAAAGGATGCTTACATCTTACATGAGTCATGATTTAGGGAGATCTTCTTATTGTTTAATTAGTTGCTTCAAATTGTCAAAAAAAGAAGTGATTAGGAGTCCTATTACTTTGTTCTAGTTTGATTAGCATCAAAAGGAGTAATCCCATCACTATCGCATTCAAAACGATGTGTACATCTCACACAAGTCATGATTTAGGGAGACCTTCTTATTGTTTCATTCGTTCCTTCAAATTGTCAAAGAAAGAGGTGATTAGGAGTCATATTAGTTTGTTCTAGGTTGATTAACATCAAAAAGAGCAATCCCATCACTATCGCGTACAAAACAATGTGTACATCTCGCACAAGTTATGATTTAGGTAGACCTTCTTATTGTTTCATTAGTTCCTTCATACTTCGTTCTAGTTGGATTAGCATCAAAAGGAGCAATCCCATCACTATCGCGTTCAAAACGATGTGTACATCTCACACAAGTCATGATTTAGGGAGACCTTCTTATTGTTTCATTGGTTCCTTCAAATTGTCAAAGAAAGAGGTGATTAGGAGTCCTATTACTTCATTTTTTTTGCTAAATTTAAATTGTATTAAAGAGAAAAGGAATGTACCCCCAATCAAGAAATGCATAGAAATCATAGGACAGGCCCCATGATGTCAGGACAATAAAAGATAACAAGGCAGAAGCCCAAAACAAAACAAACATAAAACATCAATGAAGACTAGCCAAGACGGGACGACCCAAATGAAAACAACCCAGCAGCTGCATCAACATGACATCAGTAGCAGCTGTACAACATAGCAGCCCCGCAACAGCACCAAAGCAGCAGCCCAAAACAAAGACCAAAACCAAACAAGCCAGCACAACCAAAACCGAGTCATCCAGCAAACGACACACTACTAAACAAGCAGAACCAGCAGCAAATCGCCCATAGCAAGAAAGAAAACTTGTAGCGCCACTTGGACCCACGAGAAGCCCAAAACCTACAACAACAACACCCGTAACACCAACTGCAGCACCAAACAGCAAAACACCAGCATCAAACCAAACAATCAAACCAAACGACCAAAACCCAGCAACAACCCAGCTGAAGTAGGACGAGGAGCAACAACGGAACAACAAACAGAACCAAAGACAAACAAAACAGAGGCCAAAGCAAAGATGGTAACGACCAACAACAGCAAGCAAGCTAACACGCAGCACATCATACCCAGCTGCACAACACAAAGCAAAACAGCTGCACCGGCCCCATCAGCAAAACCACAGGAGAGGATCAGCAGCACAACGAAACCAAAACATCCAATCAAACCATCAGACCAACCAGCAGCACCTGATAGAACCCAATAGCAGCAGCACAAAAGCTGAAACCACCAACCACTTCCACAAGAAAGGCTAAACACTAGCCACAACCACAAGACCAAACAGCAGCACCAAAATCAAGAACAAAATAACAAAACCCAGCAAGAGCAAGAACCAAAACAAAAGCCCAGACCTCCAAGAGACCCAATAATAACAAGGAGAACAGCAAGGGGCAGATAATGGGACAAGAAGCAGCCAACAGCCCAATGCCCATAACAGAACACAATAGAGAAAACAGCACCAACCAGTAGCCAAGCAAAATCCAACCATGCAGACCAACCTGCAGCAAAACCCGGGCCACAAGACCAGCCCCAAAGAGGCACCAGCACCCCGACATTTACCAACCCAAACCAACCACAACAACCAAATCAAAGGATAAACAATGATTAGTAAACAAAAACTCAAGAAGCGGCTAAACTATATTAGTGAGCATCAAATGACTAAATCTAGCGGTCTGCATTCTAAACCTAATAGAGGAGTGGAGCCGGCACTTAATAAAATGCAGAATTTTATGCCCCAGATAAGCAGCAGGTGTAGAAGGCTCGCCATGGCATCTAGCATTCCGCTCTCTCCAAATGAAATAAACAGTTGCAGCCAGCCCAAGGGATAGAATAGAGCACCTCAGCTTAGAGGATGGCAAATGGAGTACATAGTTAACAATAGAACCCCAGTTCCTTCAAATTGTAAAATAAAGAGGTCAGTCCTATTACTTCGTTCTAGTTTGATTAGCATCAAAAGGAGTAATCCCATCACTATCGCGTTCAAAACGATGTGTACATCTCACATAAGTCATGATTTAGGGAGACCTTATTGTTTCATCTGTTCTATCAAATTGTCAAAGAAAGAGGTGATTAGAAGTTCTATTACTTCGTTCTAGTTGGATTAACATCAAAAGAAGCAATCCCATCACTATTGCGTTCAAAACGATGCATACATCTCACACAAGTCATGATTTACGGAGACCTTATTGTTTCATTCGTTCCTTTAAATTGTCAAAGAAAGATGTGATTAGGAGTCCTATTACTTCGTTTTAGTTGGATTAGCATCAAAAGGAGCAATCCAATCACTATTGCGTTCAAAACGATGTGTACATCTCACATAAGTCATGATTTAGGGAGACCTTATTGTTTCATTCGTTCCTTCAAATTGTCAAAGAAAGAGGTGATTACGAGTCCTATTACTTCGTTGTAGTTTGATTAGCATCAAAAGTAGCAATCCCATCACTATCGCGTTCAAAATGATGTGTACATCTCACACAAGTCATGATTTTAGGAGAATTTCTTATTATTTTATTAGTTCCTTCAAATTGTCAAAGAAAGAGGTGATACTTCGTTCTAGTTTGATTAGCATCAAAAGGAGCAATCGCATCACTATCGCGTTCAAAACGATGCTTACATCTCACACGAGACTTGATTTAGAAAGACCTTCTTATTGTTTAATTAGTTCCCTCAAATTGTAAAAAAAGAGATGATTAGGAGTCCTATTACTTCGTTCTAGTTTGATTAGCATCAAAAGAAGTAATACCATCACTAACGCGTTCGAAACGATGTGTACATCTCACACAAGTCATGATTTAGGGAGAACTTCTTATTGTTTTATTTGTTCCTTCAAATTGTCAAAGAAAGAGGTGATTAGCAGTCCTATTAGTTCGTTCTAGTTTGATTAGCGTCAAAAAGAGTAATCCCATCACTATCGCGTTCAAAACGATGTGTACATCTCGCACACGTTATGATTTAGGGAGACCTTATTGTTTCATTAGTTCTTTCAAATTGTAAAATAAAGAGGTCAGTCCTATTGCTTCGTTCTAGTTTGATTAGCATCAAAAGGAGTAATCCCATCACTATCGCGTTCAAAACGATGTGTACATCTCACACAAGTCATGATTTAGGGAGACCTTCTTATTGTTTCATTCGTTCTTTCAAATTGTCAAAGAAAGAGGTGATTAGGAGTCTTATTACTTCATTCTAGTAGGATTAGCATCAAAAGGAGCAATCCCATCACTATCGCGTTCAAAACGATGTGTACATCTCAAACAAGTCATTATTTACGGAGACCTTATTGTTTCATTCGTTCCTTCAAATTGTCACAGAAAGAGGTGATTAGGAGTCCTATTACTTCGTTCTAGTTGGATTAGCATCAAAAGGAGCAATCCCATCATTATCGCGTTCAAAACGATGTGTACATCTCACATAAGTCATGATTTAGGGAGACCTTCTTATTGTTTCATTCGTTCCTTCAAATTGTCAAAGAAAGAGGTGATTAGGAGTCCTATTACTTCATTGTAGTTTGATTAGCATCAAAAGTAGCAATCCCATCACTATCGCGTTCAAAACGATGTGCACATCTCACACAAGTCATGATTTTAGGAGACTTTCTTATTATTTTATTAGTTCCTTCAAATTGTCAAAGAAAGAGGTGATACTTCGTTCTAGTTTGATTAGCATCAAAAAGAGGCAATCACATCACTATCGCGCTCAAAACGATGCTTACATCTCACACGAGACTTGATTTAGGGAGACCTTCTTATTGTTTAATTAGTTCCTTCAAATTGTCAAAAAACAAGTGATTAGGAGTCTTATTACTTTGTTCTAGTTTGATTAGCATCAAAAGGAGTAATACCAGCACTATCGTGTTCGAAACGATGTGTACATCTCACACAAGTCATGACTTAGGGAGACCTTCTTATTGTTTGATTTGTTCCCTCAAATTGTCAAAGAAAGAGGTGTTTAGCAATCCTATTAGTTCGTTCTAGTTTGATTAGCGTCAAAAAGAGTAATCCCATCACTATTGCGTTCAAAACGATGTGTACATCTCGCACAAGTTATGATTTAGGGAGACCTTTTTATTGTTTCATTAGTTCTTTCAAATTGTAAAATAAAGAGGTTAGTCCTATTACTTCGTTCTAGTTTGATTAGCATCAAAAGGAGTAATTCCATCACTATTGCGTTCAAAACGATGTGTACATCTCACACAAATCATGATTTAGGGAGACCTTCTTATTGTTTCAATCATCCTTTCAAATTGTCAAAGAAAGAGTTGATTAGGAGTCCTATTTCTTCGTTCTAGTAGGATTAGCATCAAAAAGAGCAATCCCATCTCTATCGCGTTCAAAACGGTGTGTACAACTCAAACAAGGCATGATTTACGGAGACCTTATTGTTTCATTCGTTCCTTCAAATTGTCAAAGAAAGATGTGATTAGGAGTCCTATTACTTCGTTCTAGTTGGATTAACATCAAATGGAGCAATCCTATCACTATTGCGTTCAAAACAATGTGTACATCTCACATAAGTCATGATTTAGGGAGACCTTATTGTTTCATTCGTTCCTTCAAATTGTCAAAGAAAGAGGTGCTTAGAAGTCCTATTACTTCGTTGTAGTTTGATTAGCATCAAAAGTAGCAATCCCATTAGTATCGCGTTCAAAACGATGTGGACAGCTCACACAAGTCATGATTTTAGGAAACTTTCTTATTGTTTTATTAGTTCCTTCAAATTGTCAAAGCAAGAGGTGATACTTCGTTCTAGTTTGATTAGCATCAAAAGGAGAAAATCGCATCACTATCGCGTTCAAAACGATGCTTACATCTCACAGGAGACTTGATTTAGGGAAACCTTCTTATTGTTTAATTAGTCCTTCAAATTGTCAAAAAAGAGATGATTAGGAGTCCTATTACTTCGTTCTAGTTTGATTAGCATCAAAAGGTGTAATACCATCACTATCGCGTTCGAAATGATGTGTACATCTCACATAAGTCATGATTTCAGGAGACCTTTTTATTGTTTGATTCGTTCCTTCAAATTGTCAAAGAAAGAGGTGATTAGCAGTCCTATTAGTTCGTTCTAGTTTGATTAGCGTCAAAAAGAGCAATCTCATCACTATCGCGTTCAAAACGAAGTGTACATCTCGCACAAGTTATGATTTTGGGAGTCCTACTTATTGTTTCATTAGTTCTTTCAAATTATAAAATAAGGAGGTCAGTTCTATTACTTCGTTCTAGTTTGATTAGCATCAAAAGGAGTAATCCCATCACTATCGCGTTCAAAACGATGTGTACATCTCACACAAGTCATGATTTAGGGAGACCTTCTTACTGTTTCATTCGTTCTTTCAAATTGTCAAAGAAAGAGGTGATTAGGAGTCCTATTACTTCGTTTTAGTTGGATTAGCATCCAAAGGTGCAATCCCATCACTATCGCGTTCAAAATGATGTGTACATCTCACACAAGTCATGATTTATGGAGACCTTATTGTTTCATTCGTTCCTTCAAATTGTCAAAGAAAGAGGTGATTAGAAGTCCTATTACTTCATTTTAGTTTTTTTTGTTTGCTAAATTTGTTTGTATATTAAATTGCAATAAACTAAAGATATTATAGTGAAGATCGCATCATAGTCCTCTTCTCCCGAGAAGACTAAAACACCTAAATAAGCCTAGGAAATTAAGTACCTAACCTAAATACATATATCCTCACACCCCGAGGCTAGGTAAATAGAAACAACTAAATTATCAAAGGAGACATTTTAGTTACATAAAACCACAGACAATGAGCCAAACAGATGGGCAGACCACGCGGCTAAAACAGAGGGCCCAAATGAAACCAATAACAACATTCAAATTTGAAATCACAAGGCAGCAAGTGGGACCCCCAAAAGTCACCAACATCAGTCATGAGAAAGCCAGCCCACGTGGGCACAACAACCCACAAACAGCTGGTAACAAAGAAAACCACTTGGGGACAGCACATGGTCTAGAACATGCCGGCGAAGGCCCCAAGAACCCGGCAAAAACCCACCGGAAATCAGGTACCCAAACAGACCATCGATCACCATGGATGGAAACTGATTAAACACGGTGGTTGGTGCGCACATGAATTGGGACTTTCAGGCTCACGTGGGTCTGTTTGTTCAGCTTCATGGGCTGGAAAGTTCACGGTTTGGACCAGCTGATCCGTTGTTGGGGCCCGCCTCTTTTCACATTGCGGATCATGTTTGCTCTTGGGCCCTTGTGATTGTATGCTGCTTTAATTGGGCTTTCTTACAATCGGGTCCCACTGCACAATTAGGCTGATTTTAAATTTGTGGACCCAATTGTTGGAGTTTCTCCCCCCGTGAGCATGATTAAATGCTGATCTGGTTTGGTGGGTTTGCTGTCTCAACAACATTTGCGTGGTCATGCTCTTGTGATGGGTTTATTTTGCTGATTTTCACTTTGGCGACAATCTGAAATGGTTTTTGGCAATGGGGTCCCGCACCGGTTGGAGCTATTGCTGAAAATTTTCTGCCTTTTTAGGCATATTTTCTAGTGTTTTTTTTCAACCTGTGGTCCTATTTGTTGTTGCTAAATATCTCATTAGTTTGGGTTTTATTTTAGCTGATTTCTTTTGCCTAGCCTCGGGTTGTGAGGTATAATTCAATTAGGTTAGGCATTTAGTTTTTCCTAGTTATCTAGGTGCTTTAGCCCTCTCGGGAGTAGAGGACTGATTTGATCTTCCTTGTAATATCTTTAGTTTTTTGCATATTTATATACAAACAAATTTAGCAAAAAAAAAAAGAAACTCATTAAACAGAGCATCGAGAAGCATCTTAAAATACGGCCAAAACAGAAACGATTTTCCCAGTGACCGAAGACTGCAGAAATGCAGCTGGTTCGCAGCAGTCACCGGCACAAATGCCGACCCAACAATCCAAGCGGAGGATAAATAAATAGAACAAGCTTGAATAAGGACAAATCAAAAACAGCAAACAATAAAACATAAAATTGAATTGAGTGCACACACATTAAAGGACAGCAACCCAACGACCCAAAGAGGACACGGTGCAACCAATAATAGCAAAACAGATCTGATTTAAGAAAAGGATGAGCAAGAATCGCGCAAAAATCCAGATCCGAACAACACCACCACGGACAGCCAGCAGACTACAACCCTATCGAAACCGAATCAACCCAAGTCCCATCTAGATCAGATCCGAAGAACGGGTGGGCCGTAAGAAGGGGAGGTGAGATGGGTGCAATAGAGAAGCGTAGAGTGGAGGATGTGGTGGAGGAGAGGACCCAACCCAGCAACACAGCAAACCCACAACCCAAACAGCCAAAACGGAGACTCAACCCAGTAATGGGTGGGCCGAGTAAAGGACGGTCAGAATCAAGGGAAGTTCAGGAAAACACCCAATCAGCCAAACACAGATAGAACATAATTAGCCCTGATCTAGCTGTAGAGGAACCGACAGATCCTAGCCCAAATCCAACACAGTCAGAACCCAGAATCCGGCCAAACATAAAACATCATACAATAACCAGATCTTGAGATTGACGCAAACAAAATTAATTTTCGATGAAAAAACACCGACAAGGTCGGCAGAAAATCAAATAAATCCATTTGAACTAAAGCAAACAGATTTAAATGAAAGAGACCAATAAACCAAAACCTAAAGTGGGACAAACTCTTTAAGATCCAAGACCACCAGAACCTACCCACAAAAAATCCCCAAACCAGATCAAAGCTTCATGCCCAAAACACCAATGGTACCCCCTATTAGGCTCACCAGAAAGCACCACAACCATCTTAGCCCTCGGACTTGGCAACAGATAGGTCAAAAACAGCTGTTCGGGAAGTTCGTCATTTGGGTTGCCGGAGAGACCACAAAAACGAACAGAGGAATTAAGGTGAAAGAGAGGACAGAAAGAATTGGTGGGCCGAATTGGTGGAATAGAGAAGATAAAGGAGACTTGCAGTCTAGAAGGAAGTTGCCCTGACAAAAGGACGAGGGTATTGGCGGAGAGGGGGGGAGAAGTTCTAGAGAGAAGGAGGAGCTTCTCTCCTTCTCTCTCTAACTTTCCCTACTTGGAGCCCTACGAAATGTACACATCCTTTTCCATTTTAGTTTGATTAGCATCAAAAAGAGTAATCCCATCACTATCGCGTTCAAAACGATGTGTACATCTCTCACAAGTCATGATTTTAGGAGACTTCTTATTGTTTTATTAGTTCCTTCAAATTGTAAAAAGAAAGAGGTGATACTTTGTTCTAGTTTGATTAGCATCAAAAGAAACAATCGCATCACTATCGCGTTCAAATCAATGCTCACATCTCACACGAGACTTGATTTAGGAAGATCTTCTTATTGTTTGATTCTTTCTTTCAAATTGTCAAAGAAAGAGGTGTTTAGCAGTCCTATTAGTTCGTTCTAGTTTCATTAGCGTCAAAAAGATCAATCCGATCACTATCGCGTTCAAAACGATGTGTACATCTCGCACAAGTTATGATTTAGGGAGACCTTCTTATTGTTTCATTAGTTCTTTCAAATTATAAAATAAAGAGGTATGTCCTATTACTTAGTTCTAGTTTGATTAACATCAAAAGGAGTAATCCCATCACTATCGCGTTCAAAACGATGTGTACATCTCACACAAGTCATGATTTAGGGAGACCTTCTCATTGTTTAATTAGTTCCTTCAAATTGTCAAAAAAGAGGTGATTAGGAGTCCTATTACTTCGTTCTAGTTTGATTAGCATCAAAAGAATTAATACCATCACTATCGCGTTCGAAACGATGTGTACATCTCACACAAGTCATGATTTAGGGAGACCTTCTTATTGTTTCATTTGTTCCTTCAAATTGTCAAAGAAAGAGGTGATTAGGAGTCCTATTACTTCGTTCTAGTTGGATTAGCATCAAAAGGAGCAATCATATCACTATCGCGTTCAAAATGATGTGTACATCTCCCAGAAGTCATGATTTAGGGAGACCTTCTTATTGTTTCATTCGTTCCTACAAATTGTCAAAGAAAGAGGTGATTAGAAGTCCTATTACTTCATTGTAGTTTGATTAGCATCAAAAGTAGCAATCCCATCACTATCGCGTTCAAAACGATGTGTACAGCTCACACAAGTCATGATTTTAGGAGACTTTCTTATTGTTTTATTAGTTCCTTCAAATTGTCAAAGAAAGAGGTGATACTTTGTTCTAGTTTGATTAGCATCAAAAAGAGCAATCGCATCACTATCGCGTTCAAATCGATGCTCACATCTTACACGAGACTTGATTTAGGGAGGCCTTCTTATTTTTTAATTAGTTCCTTTAAATTGTCAAAAAAGAGGTGATTAGGAGTCCTATTACTTCGTTCTAGTTTGATTAGCATCAAAAGAAGTAATACCATCACTATCGCGTTCAAAACGATTTGTATATCTCACACAAGTCATGATTTAGGGAGACCTTCTTATTGTTTGATTCATTCCTTCAAATTGTCAGAGAAAGAGGTGTTTAGCAGTCATATTAGTTCGTTCTAGTTTGATTAGTGTCAAAAAGAGCAATCCGATCACTATCGCGCTCAAAACGATTTGTATATCTCACACAAGTCATGATTTAGGGAGACCTTCTTCTTGTTTGATTCATTCCTTCAAATTGTTAGAGAAAGAGGTCAGTCCTATTACTTCGTTTTTTTTTGTTAACCGTGGGTTTCCCGGACACATCCGGACTAATCCCGCTGAACCCGGGTCAGCCTTTTCATACGGGTTTGCACCTGCGTCCCCGTGGCCACATCGGAGCATAATTAGTGCCCCTCCAAGTATTGCTAGTGGGAGTCGATCTTGATTCGTTCGGGTTTACGGTTTGTTCCAGGGCGGCTTGCCCCACTGCGTCAGTTGTTGTGGTTTACTATTTCATTCTAGTTTGATTAGCATCAAAAGGAGTAATTCCATCACTATCGCGTTCAAAACGATGTGTACATCTCACACAAGTTATGATTTAGGGAGACCTTCTTATTGTTTCATTCGTTCGTTCAAATGGTCAAAGAAAGAGGTGATTAGGAATTCTATTACTTCGTTCTAGTTGGATTAGCATCAAAAGGAGCAATCCCATCACTATCGCGTTCAAAACGATGTGTACATCTTAAACAAGTCATAATTTACGGAGACCTTCTTATTGTTTCATTCGTTCCTTCAAATTGTCAAAGAAAGAGGTGATTAGGAGTCCTATTACTTCGTTCTAGTTGGATTAGCATCAAAAGGAGCAATCCCATCACTATCGCATTCAAAACGATGTGTACATCTCACACAAGTCATGATTTAGGGAGACCTTCTTACTGTTTCATTCGTTCCTTCAAATTGTCAAAGAAAGAGGTGATTAGGAGTCCTATTACTTCGTTGTAGTTTAATTAGCATCAAAAGTAGAAATCCCTCACTATCGCGTTTAAAACGATGTGTACATCTCACACAAGTCATGATTTTAGGAGACTTTACTATTGTTTTATTAGTTCCTTCAAATTGTCAAAGAAAGAGGTGATACTTCGTTCTAGTTTGATTAGCATCAAAAGGAGCAATCGTATCACTATAGCGTTGAAATCGATGCTCACATCTCACACGAGACTTGATTTAGGGAGACCTTCTCATTGTTTAATTAGTTCCTTCAAATTGTCAAAAAGAGGTGATTAGGAGTCCTATTACTTCGTTCTAGTTTGATTAGCATCAAAAGAAGTAATACCATCACTATCGCGTTCGAAACGATGTGTACATCTCACACAAGTCATGATTTAGGGAGACCTTCTTATTGTTTGATTCGTTCCTTCAAATTGTAAAAAAAGAGGTGATTAGCAGTCCTATTAGTTCGTTCTAGTTTGATTAGTGTCAAAAAGAGCAATCCCATCACTATCGCATTCAAAACGTTGTGTACATCTCGCACAAGTTATGATTTAGGGAGACCTTCTTATTGTTTCATTAGTTCTTTCAAATTGTAAAATAAAGAGGTCAGTCCTATTACTTCGTTCTAGTTTTATTAGCATCAAAAGGTGATAGACTCCATGGCACGCTTGTGTGAAGTGGTCGTCGACCGGATCGTTTCTAGTAAGCAACTTTGATGGAACTCTCTCGATAGCTTAATCCAACGTCTATTTGGGAGACGAGAATCTTGATAAAGTCGATCAAGCAATTGAATTCACGTAGGATGGAACACCAACAACACTTAGACCCTCGTTTAGATGGAAAACGTTAATCTCCGTATGATTGTATGATGCGGTAAAATAACGCCACACACAACTATGGTTTGTTGTATGATAAGTTAGTTTCGAATCTCAAAGAAAAACTAAGAAACTACTTAGAAATCCTTCGAAGAACCAAAAGTAGAGAATAACTCTCAAGTATGAATAAACTCAGAATATTATTGTTGATCCCCCAATTACATCATCCATGTAATCTATTTATACTTGTAAAAAAATAAACCCTAATTATAAAGGAATTGAAATACTAATTATCAACCAATTAGGAAATAAAATCTATCTAACAAACATCCTAATCATAATAGAATTCTAAAAGATCTAACAAAATCTTCAAAATCTGGTCAAAATCGCGTCAAAAACGCGTCTTCAAATTCCGTTCCATGCTTCAGCGTAGTCGGCGCTCAAATGAAAGCGAACCAGCGACTAATGCAGGTAAGCGAGAGGAGAAACCAGCTGTAGTCAAGCCCAAGGTGGAGTTTAAATCCGATGTGACTAACCGTGGAACGCAAGGTAAAACTGAACTACCTTCCTTTAGTCGTAATCGTGATATTAAATGTTTTAAGTGTCAAGGCAAGGGCCATATTGCGAGTGTAGACACCCCAAATTTTGCGTTCCTTGTACTAACCATGACAGGAGGGCAAAATCGTCAATTGAACCGGCTTGCGGGAGCGAAGGAATGGGCACAAGTGCGAGCGCCCGACACCACCGCAATGTTTTGGCGACCAAGGCTGACGTGACAATAAAGCCGTCCGAAGCAGGCATTCCCGAATGAGGTGGCACGTCTCCCGGAAATTCCCAGACTGCCGAATACGAGCCTGTCAGCGAAAACCGACATTACGGCACGAAAATCGAGGCGTGGCATAGAAAACGAGAAAGTCAAACCGTCCAGCCGCGGATTGATCTGCGGCCAAATAGTGCGCCTTTTGAAAACACGGAACTCGAAACACGAAACTCGAAATCGGGGTGAGTGGAGGGCAGGCGGCCAGCCAGCCGCAGATTGATCTGCGGCCAGCCGCAGATCAATCTGCGGCTGGCTCTGGCCAGCCTATTTCAGCCCAGTTTCGTGCAGCATACAGGGAGTTGAGCAATTGGGAAGATTTTGGAGAAGAAGGAGAATTCAGCAACAAGAAGCACGGAAATAGAGGAAAAAAAAGAGAAATTTTGCAATCAAATAGGAAGAAAAGAGAGAAAAAAAGAGAGAATTTAATTCTTTTGATTTTGATTGTATCAAATACACTCTTTATCCCATTCAAATACACAAATTCACATCCATTTGAGATCAATTGCAAGGTGAAAATTTCTATTTATTCTAGCAATTCATGTTATATTGATTGGGTAAATTAGATATAACTTTCATGTATCTTGTTGAACAATCATGGATTAGGGATTATTGGTGAAGGTTCCATCGGAACAAAATTCTTCCTAATAACCCGAGGATATCCAATTGATGAAATTTCTAGCTTGTTTGTGATAATTTATTGGGTGTAATTTATTTAGATTGTCATTTTCGGGTATCATGGTGTATTAGATAAATCTGGGTTGGTTAGTTATGTAATACTCATTTTGTGGGCATGTTGTAATCTCGTGTGAGCCTAGGAACGCGACCCCGTGGTTCAAATCCGATGATGGACGTTTTGATGTATGTAATAGATTCAAGGTGCTCGTCTTGTAACATGTAACCATCGGGCCTTAAAACGACGCCAAGGCGAGAATCGGGTTTAAGGCCCCGTAGTAGTGAAATATGTGATTGTTGGCGTTCGGGGATATTTTGATGGCTTACATGCCCGTGGATAGCCTTGACGCGTGTTTATGCTTGATTAGATTTCGTGACGCCAAAATGATTTCAAAAGATTAAACGATAAAGATCTTTTCTAAAATCAATCAAAGTAGGATATTAGCATCACGAGGCTAAAAATTGGAAATGCTAATGAAAGTTGATTCCTATTCTACGAGAAAGCTAAAAAGAAGTTATTTTCAAATGTCACGAAAAATGGGTTTTATAAAAGAAATTAAACGTTTTTATTAAACCTTGATGTATAGGGCGAAAGAGATCCTAGAAATTGCCCATCATTTATGAAAGCAACGTATAAATCTCGATTCCTATTTTTGCTAAGGCTTAATAAACTCCTATTTTTCCAAAACGTCACCTAATGAAAATCTCCTAGTTTTGACAATTAAAATCAAACCCTTTTCATAAAGCTTTCTCGTGTAGACCGAAAAGACATTCCGAAGCGTTCCCAAATTAAAGCACGATTTTTCCTAAAAATCCAAATGATTCTTTCATACAAACTCACCACAACATTCACATAAGCACACACACACACACACCTGCACATATACACATTTCATGAATTAAAGGATGGGACAACATCAAGATTGCGGTAACCGTATTCACGGAAGTCGAGGGGTGCCTAATACCTTCCCCTCACTTAAGCAAGCCCCCGAACTCTAGAAATCTCGGTTCGCAGACCAATTAATTCGGAGTCATATATGAGCCAGCGATTTATAAGAAACGAAAACTCGGATGAGTTGGTACATCCATTTCAAATATACCAACTGGCGACTCTAGTTAATTGGCTCATCATAAAAAACGATCTTTCAAAACCCCGTCGACATTAATGCCGACCTTTTCCCAAAAATCATTTAATCAAAAATTGGAAAAGACCAAAGGGAACCCACGAAGCGAAAACCCGGCGTCGACAGCTGGCGACTCTGCTGGGGACATTAGAGGGCTTAAGCCGCTTTCAAATCTTGATGCTTTCTTATCCTTTAAAATTCATGAACATGTGTGTGTGTGCGATATTGTGATCTTTTGAACGTTTTGTTGTGTGAATGTGTGTTCTATCCAATAAGTGAATATTTGAATGGGATTGCTTTACTTTTAAGTAATCATTTGCATACGGTGAGGACGATGAATGTGAATGTATGTTGAGAGAGTACCTCCTCCTGAGGCGAACCTGTCGGTTGCTTATTACTGGACTCGAAGGGGCTGCTCCCCGGAGATGGCTCAGGAAACGCACCACCCAAATTTGCTCCAATCAAAAGGGCTCAGACGAGTAGATTGCGAAGATTTGGGGACCTTCATGCCGAAAAGCCCGTGAGAGTAACCCTAGGATAGGTCAGCCTCAGATTAACCCTACGCAGGAAAAGTTTCTTCATGCCTTTTTACATTGCACGCGTAAATGTCATGATCCCATTCATATATGCCTCCCCTTCTGTCAAAAGGAATTACTAACCTCTATGTTTTGTAGGGAACAGCTGGGGAAGCATAATAAAGTCATGTCTATCATTTATTATTGCAATAAGGGACTACTAACGTACTGTTTTGCAGGAAAAGATTAAAAAACCCAAAACACAAAAGTTACAGCTTTAGCATGCATCCATATCCTTTCATTTGCCCGGGATCTAAACTTCGGACCGTTGTTTCTGTAGGATTGCTCCTCAAACCCGTTCGCAGTCTAAAAGGGCCCAAAACTCCATATCTGAAATGGCTGATATTCCATCTACCAATTCCGGTGCCATATCTAGGGAGGAATTTGATGACTTTAAGAAGCAGATGTTAGAAATGGCTATAATGCTAAGAGAGCAGTTGATACCCAGGCAGGAACCACCTAAGGAGGATCCACCTAAGGGCGAGCCAGTCGTCCCAAAGGCCATTCCCGTACCAAACAAAACAGTGATTACTATCCCGGAAGAGGGAGATACAGATAACTTGCGGAAGAAAATGAGACAAATGGAGGAAACCATCCAATCTATGAAGGGCATAGGGTCCCTCGGCAGGGTTAACTATTCAGATTTATGTATCTTCCCTGGAGCCAGATACCCGGAGAAATTTAAAATCCCCGAGTTTGAAAAATACAATGGGAAGGGGGACCCCTACACACACTTGAAAATATACATTGGAGAATTCGGGTCTTATGCCGAGGACGAAGGGTTGAGAATGCAGCTGTTCCAGAAAAGCTTAACGGGGGAGGCAAGAATCTGGTATGCCCGCCTTGACAACGCCCGAATCCACAACTGGGAGGAATTGGCACATACCTTCTTAACCCAATACAGTTTTCAGGCCCAGATGGCCCCTGACAGGTACCAAATGACAAAGGTTAAGAAACAACCTAGGGAATCCTTCAGGGAATATGCGCAACGATGGAGGGGCATGGCCGCACAGGTGAACCCCCCGATGAGCGAATCGGAGATGGTGATGACTTTTGTAGACATTCAGGAGGCACCGTATTATGAACGAGTCATTTCGGGGATTGGAAGACCCTTTGCTGAAATGATTAAACATGGAGAGATGGTAGATATGGGGTTGAAATCGGGTAAAATCCGGGATTTTACTGCTTTAGAAACTGCTGCCGAGCAAATACAGAATGGAAACTATGGCAGCACTTCCCGGAGGGTCCAAAAGAAGAAGGAGGAGGATGTCTCCCTCATCCTGCAAGGGTCATCCAGAAAAACAGAAAACCATCTTCCGGTACAGGTGCAGAGGGTAGGGCCATCCCGACAGCCAAACTTCACAAATCAAAGGGCAGAGGGGCGAAGAAGATATGAGGCCTCGCAAAATCGAGTATTCACCCCGCTCGGGGAGCCGCTTGAACGGGTATTAGCGGTATTAGTAGCCCAAAAGAAGATAGTTGGTTTGGCACCCCCGAGTGACCCAAAGGGTAGAAGGTTTGACCCGAGCAAGCGATGCGCATACCACTCCAGTTCCCCTGGCCATGATACACAGGACTGTTGGACGTTGAAGCATCGAATCCAAAACCTGATTGACAATGGGGAAATTGTGGTGGAACAGCCTGACTCCCCGAATGTTAAGGCAAATCCCCTGCCAAGACATGATGGAGGGGGGGTCAATGCGACAGAGGCAAGTGAAGCTGGGGGGCCGCCAAGGTTGAACTATGTGCAGAAAATTGAGGAAATGATCAACGTGATACATGATCATGGGAGTGCAAGGGTAACGCCCATCAGGTTGATAGGGGTAAGTACGAATAGCACAGAGGGACCTGTCAAGTTGACGGCTCCGAGGCCCATCATCCTTGCGGCGAGGCCGCAAATCCCTATCAGTAGTCTAAAGACTGTACCCTGGAATTATGGGGGAATGCCAGAGGAAGCGGCCAGTTGTGCTTCGGTGACGACAAAGGGGAACCCCTTATATCTTCCCGGGCGAGTCCTCGAGAGCCAAAAGAGAAAAAATGAAGAGATTTTCGAGGAAAGGGCCATAGAATTCTTGAGAAGGATGGATCACCCGGAAACAAGGGGGATCCAGATTTTAAATGAGGAGTCAACCCTAACATCAGTCATGGACTTAGTGTTGTCATCCAATGAGCATTGCAAAACCCTGACGAAGGTTCTGGAGGAGGCATATGTGCCCAAGGAAATTAGTGAGGAGGGTTTCGGCCAGCTGGTGGGCCACCTATTGGAGAACGATGTAATATCCTTTACGGATGAGGACATACCCAAGGAGGGAAGGGGACACCGGAAACCACTACATATTGCGGTAATCTCCTCAGGTTATATAATGAATGGGGTGCTGATTGACGGAGGATCGGCATTGAATATCTGTCCCTTCAGTACCTTGCAAAAGATGAACATCAACCCCAAGCGCCTACGAGCCAGTCATGTGGTGGTACGAGCTTTCGATGGTTCCCGGAGGGATACAATTGGAGAGATTGAATTACCGGTGGAGATAGGACCTTGTACTTTTGACATTTCTTTCCAAGTCCTTGACATCGCGGCCAGTTATAACCTATTATTGGGGAGGCCGTGGATACACATGGTCGGGGCAGTTCCTTCCACGCTCCACCAACAAATCAAGCTAATCATCGATGGGAATCTGGTAACAATCTCGACCGAATGTGATGACCCTTCTCCTCCCAGGAGTGGCCTACCAGTGATCAATGTGGATGAGTCGGCGGCACCTGCCAGCTTTCAAGCACTGGAGATTAGCACTCCCCAATCAAGATGCCTGGGGGCTCCAGCCATGAAACCTAGGGTCTCTCCAGAACTCACCTTCGTTGCAAGGGAGATGATGAAAATGAACTTCCAGCCTGGACAGGGACTAGGGAGAAGCAGTCAGGGAATCACCGAGCCCATCCACCTACCACAGCAGATAGGCAAAGCAGGGTTGGGATACCATGAGGGCATAGCACGGAGACACCGTCGGGGTGCGACTCCGATTCGACTAGCTGGCAGTCCAGTGACCAAAGTCGACAATGAACAGGGGATCAGCGAGCCTGTGATTGGGGCAGGGAATGAAGAGTTAACCCCCGCACGTAATGAGTCGGCCCGGAGGGAAAGTTTCCTGCAAGAGGTTGCGAAAGAGTTTGAAACCAAGTGCTATATCCCCGGACAATCAACAAGCACTAGGGAGGGGACGAATATTATCGCACCACCGGAAGCCCAACCAGTTGTGCCTGTCATCGATTGGGCAGGGCTGATTATTCCTAGAGAAGATAGGAAGGAGGACTCAGGCGACGTATCCGTGATCATCGGGGAAGTGTCCGATGTGAAGCCCCCTTTTATCCAGCGCATTTCATCTGACCTGACCGTCAACAACTGGACCATGAAACCAGTAATATCCAAACAAGGGTAAAACCCGACGTCAAGGTGGTAGCCCCCAGAGGATGGGGGAATGAAGAAGTTTATTTTTGTTGTTGTTTTACTTCTGCATAATTATGTCGTTTCTTCGTGTTATTTTGAAAATGCGATCGTCGTGAAAAATGATTTATATATGACAAGTATTTTGTTTCATGTCAGGTGTACCAATTTGAGTAATCCTTGCCTAACAAATGGTCTTTCAAATTTGAATGATGATTATGATTTTGACATTGAGCTGGATTTCGATTTAATGGGCATTGAACAAGACGAGACAGATTACGACGACGCGCTTGACGAGATCAAAGGATGGGTCGAGGATAAACCCAAACCCAACTTGGACCAAACCGTCACCATTGATATTGGAACCCCTGACAAGCCAAAAGAACTCAAGATAGGGAATCATTATGGTGTCCACTTACCCAGAATGGCTATCCAATGTAGTCCCAGTGGCTAAGACTGGAGGAAAGGTGAGGGTATGCGTAGACTACAGAGATCTAAACAAGGCCAGTCTCAAGGATAACTTCCCGGTGCCTTTCATACACATCCTGGTGGATAACACAGCCCAGTACGAAATGTACTCTTTTGTGGATTGTTTCGCGGGATATCATCAGATAATGGTGGCGGAAGAAGATCGGGAAAAGACCGCATTCATCACCCCCTGGGGCACTTTCTGCTATAGGCGATTGGCTTTTGGCCTCACAAACGCAGGGGCTACTTATCAGAGAGCCATGATGGCCTTATTCCATGATATGATGCATAAGGAGATAGAGGTCTACGTGGATGACATTATTGTAAAATCGAGGGTAGAATCTGATCATGTAACCCATCTCAAAAAGCTATTCGATTAGCTCAGAAAGTATAATTTGAAACTCAATCCAGCCAAGTGTGCTTTCGGAGTGCAGTCGGGTAAGCTCTTGGGATTCCTGGTTAGTGATCGGGGCATTGAGTTGGATCCAGCAAAGATTAAGGCCATTGTGGATATGCCGGCGCCTCACACAGAAAAGGAGATAAGAGGTTTCCTCAGGAGGATAAACTTCATCAGCCGTTTTATATCCCACTTGACGACTACATGTGAGCCAATTTTCAAACTGTTAAGAAAGGGGGCTTCCCAGGAATGGAATGAGCAATGTCAGAAGGCTTTTCAGACCATTAAAAAGCAGCTGACGGAGGCCCCAGTGCTGGTACCCCCAAAGGATGGGATCCCTCTGTTTATGTATATATCGGTCAATGCCATCGCGATGGGATGTATGCTGGGACAAAAGAGTGAGGCAGGTAAAGAGCAGGCCATCTATTACCTCAGCAAAAGATTTAGCCAATGTGAACAAAATTACACTCCCATCGAGAAGACCTGTTGTGCTCTAGCCTGGGCTGCAGGGAGATTACAGCACTACCTCCATGGGCATACGACATACCTGATATCAAGAATGGATCCCCTGAAATATATTTTTGAAAGGCCCATGCTGAATTGTCGGTTGTCAAGATGGCAGCTGATCTTACAACAGTTCGACATGGTGTACGTGACTCAGAAGGCCATGAAAGGGCAGGGAATTGCAGATCAGTTGGCAGAAACCCCATCAGGAGGGATGGAGCCCTTGGAAACTCCTCTTCCGGGCGAGGATATATTTTGGGTATCACGCGAGAAATGTGATGACGAGGGACAGTTCTGGAAGCTGTATTTTGATGGTGCCATGAATGCCGAGGGGGCAGGAGCCGGAGCAGTCCTGGTCTCTATCACTGGAGAACAATACCCCGTGGCCACTAAACTGCATTTCAGCAATTCGAACAACACCGCTGAATACGAGGGATGTATCTTAGGACTCCGTTTGGCCCGCGACATGGGAGTGAGGAGACTAGCGGTGTTTGGGGATTCAGAACTGGTAATCAGACAAGCGATCGGGTTGTACAACACTAAAGAGCTTCGGTTACTTCCATACCATCGTTGTGTTACCCAGCTGATGCAAGAGTTCGAAGATATCGCTTTCCGCCATATTCCCCAGGGACGGAATGATTTTGCCGATGCATTGGCAACCCTGGCTTCCTTAATCCACGTAATCAAGAACAGGGACAGTCCACATATTGAGATAGCCGTACAGAATGCCCCGGCATATAAGGAACATGTGGCAGTATTATCAGACGAAGTGGTGTCGACAAGGCAGCCCTGGTATCACGACATAAGGGGATATTTGAGAGATAGATCCCATCCCGACCAGGCGAGTCGAACTGAGAGGATGAGAATTCAAAGGATGGCGATAAAATTTTACCTAAGTGGGGATTCACTCTACAAAAGGGATGCTGGGTTGGGACTGTTGCAGTGCGTAGATGAAACGCAGGCCCAAAGGATTATGAATGAAATACATGGTGGAGTGTGTGGGCCCCATATGAGTGGACCAATGCTGGCCAAAAAGATTTTGAGAATGGGACATTATTGGTTAACGCTGAAAGCCGATTGCGATGATCATGTCAAACGGTGTTACCAATGCCAGGCGCACGGTAATGTGATCCACACGCCTCCCAATGAACTGCACTGTATGACTTCCCCGTGGCCGTTTTCAATGTGGGGAATGGATGTAATCGGACCAATAGAGCCAAAGTAAGCAACGGGCACCTATTCATTTTCGTCATGATCGATTATTTCACCAAATGGGTAGAGGCAGCTTCTTTCCCCAAAGTAACTCAGGAGGTCATCGTCGGTTTCATCAGGAATAATGTCATTTGTCGATACGGGCAACCTGAGGTTTTGGTCTCCGACAATGCCAGGAATTTAAACAACGCCCTCATGAAGGGACTGTGTGACCAGTTCAAGATCAAGCACCTCAATTCCGTCATTTACCGTCCTAAGATGAATGGGGCAGTGGAGGCTGCAAATAAGAACATCAAGAAGATCATGGCAAAAATGTCTGCTAATCATCGGGGATGGCCGGATCTGCTACCCCTCACTCTGCTGGCATACCGAACATCAACGCGTACTTCCACAGGGGCAACCCCTTACGCTTTGGTGTATGGAATGGAGGCCGTTCTGCCAGTTGAGGTTGAAATGGCATCCCTCAGAATAGTGATCGATGCTCAGATAAGTGAGGAGGATTGGATGCAAAGTCGATACGACCAATTGGCCCTAATTGATGAAAGAAGGGTGGCTGCTGTTTGGCACGGTCAGTTATATCAACAAAGGATCTCTCGATCATATGACAAGAGGATAAGACCTCGGAAGTTCAAGGAAAATGATTTGGTGCTGAAAAGAGTCATGCCTTGTCAAGACGAAGCCAAGGGAAAGTTCGCCCCGAATTGGGAAGGGCCGTTTGGGATTAAAAAAGTGTTATCCGGAGGTGCCCTCATATTGCAAGACATGGATGGTGAGGTATTTCCACAACCCCTCAATTCTGACTCGGTGAAGCGGTTCTACGCTTGAATCATCAGTTCCTTTTTCCTTTGAGAGCGAACTACGTAGGACCTGACCTCCCAACTTGTGGGGGTACGTAGGCAGCCATCATGGCGCGGTCCGATCCCTTAAAAAAATAATCCTTTCCCTAACCAAAACCAATTTTCAATGGCCAGATAAAACCTTCCTACACCCTCAAAACCTTCCCGAAACCAGCTACTTAACCAGCTTTATCCCAAAGGACATAACCCTGATCCAACCAAACAGTTATCCAAAATCTGAGATTCAATCCGATGAAATCAAAAGGTGTGCGACAATATCTGTCAAATCTCCATCAAGTCTTGAGAAGAGAAAGAAGGTGAAATGTCAAAATCGTGGTCAACTGGATAAAATGAGGATCCAATGAAGGGCAATGATACGACAAAAGGGGAAAATGACTAAATTTAAATGCATGTCTATTTATATAAGTCATTTTATTACAAGATTTCTCTTTCGATAACTGATGAAACTAACATAGTCTATGCAGGAAATAAAATAATCTACAAATCTGAAACTAGCTGAAGCAGGATGGACAAGGTGGTGGATAGATCTGAAGCATCAGCATCTCCTGCAATCTGCTGCCCCATCATATCAATACGATCCAGTAAAGCAGTGGCTCGGCTGACAGTCCCAAAATGAGCATCTACAACTGCCCTGGTCTGAAATACAATGGCCTCTCTGTCAGCAATGGCAGCCTCTCTAGCCCGAATGGCATCATCTCTCTCGACAAAAGCGGTATCCCTCTCGGCCTCAGCAGTAATCAGGGCCAGGCGGAGTCGGGAATCCTCAGTAACCCGACTCGGGGCAGAATCAGCTGAGATGGAGCGGTCTGTGGTATCCTCTAAGAAAATCACTCCAGGGTCATCAAAGGCCCCAGTCTGACTCAAACCAGCCGGATCCAAGTCTCCACGCAACCACTGCACGTAAGCAAATGTCTAGATGTGACAGCTCTCACTGTATTCGACAAAGATCCTGCGAGACCAAAGATCGTATACCCGCAGTAGATCCCTCTCTGAACGGGATGATATAAGGAATCGGTAGGCGGCTGCACCCGCGAAAGGGTGTAAATCCTATGTCTGATCAAACTGCCCCATAACCGCCAGAGGATGATAAGTCGTCACACCCCTCAAGCCAGCAATAGGGATGAAATCCAGGGTGGGCACGTGAGTCAAGAAGCTCATAAAGGAGCAATAGCCCGAGTAGACCAATAGATGAAAGGGATCCTCAATGATAGACAAAAATGATGTCCAGGAGGCCACATCAGTACAGCTCACGGGACGAAACGAAAACTGCGTGGTTATGTCATGGCTGAAGCAAAACCCTTGGCGACGGAAATAGCCGATGGGACTAAGATGACTCATGAACCACATATACAATAAGGTCGAACTCCCTCTGAATACCCTGCCTCGGAAGGATTAACAGTATGAAGCTGACATATAGGTATCCGCCAATATCATGGGAAGAATGGTGTAATCCTCCTGAAGGGCTCGAACAGCCGCGACAACTCGCATGTCCAACTGATCGGGTCCTGCGGGCAAGTACAAAACTGAGACGATACAAGCCATCAGAACGCCTACTCTTGAAGCGCCCCAGCGCTCCTCAGATATAGAAAAATCGCCGAAGAAAAGACAAAAACTGTCAGGTGAACTAAATCGGTCAATCAAGAACTAAAGGGGAACCATATGGTCTGATGTGATCACCGGTAACAAGACAGCCCTCCGCAAACCGGTAAAGGTCAAGAACTGACGACGCATGGAACCAGCCGTAACCCTGGCACAAGGTCTATCCAAAGGCAAGCCGGTGAAGCGAGCATACTCCTCGAGGGTGGGGGTCAGCTCTACCATCCCTAACCTGAACACCTGACGGGCAGGCGCCCAATAGCTCAGAATACCCTCCACAAAGCCCACTGGCACCTGAAAGGTTAATAAGGACCAAGAATGGCCCAAAAGACCATCTGCGATAACCCTATCGGCCGGCAATAAACTGTCAAACCAGCGGAGGAAACTGCAAACCAACCCTGTGGAAGGAATGAAATCCAAACGTACCACGGCATCTGAGGACGACATCTGTGGAAAAATAGTATCAAAAGACTGTACAGGGGTCGTTTTCTATTTCATAAATAAGAAAAGCATGCATCATACAGCAAATGAAGTTCATAGAGATAAAAGAGAAATACTGTGCATGAATAAATAAATGAATTCAGTACATAGTGCATAAAATGAAAAATAAGTCCAAGCAGGTACAGGTACAAAAGCCCTATCCTATCCTGATCTAAATAAAATCAATCTCATCGATAAAGGCGGGATCCTCAAACTGATCCCCTGGGGTCGTCGACGTCGGAGGACCGAAATTCATGTCCGGAATGTAGGGCTGCGCTGTGGCATCGGACGAGCTCGGGCCCGCATCATAACCCGCACCATCAGGATCATAGGCATAAGCATCCTCTGGAGTTCGGCCCAACACCCGAAGATATAGAGATAGCTGGTCTACCTGACGAGTCAGGGGGGCGATCTGCTCGGCATGAGTGGGAGTCCGAACGCAGGCTGCCCAGTCAGTCATCATCACCGAGCCAGGAACCATGTCCCCGAGGAAGAATGTGGCCCGGGTCTGAGGACCGATGGTGCGGGGCACCCACCAAGTACGGAAAGCATCACTGGTACTGGGACCCGTCGAAAGCATCCGGCCGTCCTCCCCTACAAGCATGATCTCTGAAGGCTGAGAATCCAGCGGCCAAGAAGTAGTGAAAGGAAGGGAGTGCGGGATGCGGATCTCTCCTGTAACGCATCTGAAGGCGCGCTCCCCCAGGTACATAACCCATCCTCCGACACTCTTTTTTATTATGCCTAAGTGAGGCGACGGGTGGAAAGTGCAAACTCCGGGCCGGTAGGATGCCCATCTATAAACCCCACATCCAGATGCTCAGAAAGATAAGGCCTCCAGACGACCCTTACAGCCGTGATCAGCTCCAGTTGGATGCGGCAGTGTGCAAAGCTGCCAGATACCGGGACCTCCTCCAGGGTGCTATGATGCCATCGCCGACCCTGGGGATAGGTGTCCAAGCCAAGAGTGGTGACAGGCCTCAGACATGGGAGACGCTCGTAGGCCCAGAACTACGAACAGAAACAGTGAAAAACATGAGTAACCTATAAATGCAGAAAAGGGAAATAAATGAAGGAAAGTCCAATAAGAAGAGGGAAAGAGAAACCTCACCAGCAGGAAGTGATAAAATCCGAGCCAAGCATCTGTCTGGCCCTCCGAGCGTAGACGCATATCGTGGAGGAAATAGGCAAAGGTGAATGACCCCCAGTCATAGTCACTGATGCGGTCCACGTCTCTGACCGCTCCTACGACGCTGAAATGAATGGTGGAGGAGTTGTTCCCTAGGAAACAACCCCTCATGATGGTCAGGAACAGGCGTCGGAGCAGAATGTCCCGAGTACCCTGATCCGCTGGAATGGGCAGCGCGTAGAGACCCCCGACAGCATCAACAGCCAAGGCACCGGATCGAATACTACGGGCCTTAAAGACCCGATCCTCAGCGGCGAAGCCCAATAAAGCCCGGACCTCCGCTGGAGTGATGTCGAGATCCAGAGGGACCCGGGATCCGGTGAACTCTATGCCGGTAATGTACCTCCAATCCCAAGGGGTCAGCACAACCTCGCAGTCAAGAAGGTAAAGGGACTGGGTCTGGTGAAACCATCTCTCGGATAAAGCCCGCATGTAACCCCAGGGGCACTACCGGGGGATGATAGTGAAGAAGTGACGGAAGCCCCAAGAATCCACCATCGTCCGGTAGTCGCTGTGCAGAGCCGTGTAGAGGGAGTAGATGTTGAACCAGTTGCCCCTCGGCTGAGTAAACTCGGGCACCTGGGACAATCACCAATGGGTCAGTCCAGATAAAAGGAGAATTGAGAAATTGAGAATGAAGTAATAATGGAATTGAATATACCTCGTTAGCCACGAGAGATGCTGAGGGGTGACGACTGAGATCCCCACCCAATAGATCGGGTATCTGCACAGGGGCGCCAGAAGAAGCCTGATGAGTAGATGGAGCCGGTGTGCTGGAGGATGGCCCCTCTGCCGCGACCTCCAGAGGGACAGCCTCCTCAACGTCCGGATGATCGGGACGGATGACAGCCTCCGCCAAGCGACGAGCCTGACGGGTCCGAGGAGGAACAGGAGCAGGTGCAGCCCTACGGCGGCGAACACCCGAGGTCCGTGACACGGAGGAGCTACTATGAGCATCGGGATCCATAGCTGGAACAGAACAGGCAAGGAGGAAGGTAAGTTCCCTTTTGAATTATGTCACGAATGTTCTAAATTCCTACCCTCATCATATAATTAATGCAACATGATGCATGTTTATGGTATGTGCAACAAAAAAAAAAAAAAAAATCGGCAGAGTTCCGTTTGTAAAATGGACATCCCAGGCATAAGCCAAACATATTTTCCATTAATCCAAGCCACAACAGATCAAGGTTGCGTTCATATATGTAATTACAGCATGTAAAGTACCATAATGCATGATTTTCTTGCAGAAAAAGAATAACAGTATGTAGAACCGCATCATGAACATAAAATAGGGTTCACACAGTTGATACATAGCATGTATATATGAGCATACATAATATAGCATTGTAAAGCATACATTTTCTATCTATAGCACGTAAATAGCCAAATGTATAGCAAAATATTGACGAAATTGAAAAGTGAACGGTCAAAGTGTTACCAGTAGCACGTAGAACGATCCTACCGGAGCAGTTTTTGCAGAAAAGTTGGAGAAATCGACAAAAGGCCTTTGCAAACGAGCAAAATCTCAGGAATCTATGTGGGGTACGAAGTTGAAAGTGACAGATCTGGAAGCGGCGAGCCGCTTATGAATCCCCATCTGCGGCTGGCCCTGGTGGGTCCCCTTTGGTTCCCTTGCAGCCGTTTGATGTATCTAGTGAAAATGAATTACGAGATGGGTGACCGACGACGATGCCCGGCCCCGACGAGACAATCGACCGGCGACGATAACCGGCAATTACGAGATGGATGTCCGACGACGAAAACCGGCTCCGACAAGATAACCAACCAGCGACGATAACCGGGGGTTACAAGATGGGTGACCGGCGACGATACCCGGCCCCGACGAGACAATCGACCGGCGACGATAACCGGCGATTACAAGATGGATGTCCGGCGACGAAAACCGGCTCCGACAAGATAACCAACCGGCGACGATAACCGGGGGTTACGAGATGGGTGACCGGCGACGATACCCGGCCCCGACGAGACAATCGACCGGCGACGATAACCGGCGATTACGAGATGGATGTCCGGCGACGAAAACCGGCTCCGACAAGATAACCAACCGGCGACGATAACCGGGGGTTACGAGATGGGTGACCGGCGACGATACCCGGCCCCGACGAGACGATCATCAGCCTCGACACCCTTTTCTGATTATTTTGCATCAATGACATCTTGCGTTGCATCATAAATAATATGTGTTGCATCACGTATCCATTGGCATCCTTGTGCATTGTCATTCATGCATCGAGTGTCTATTCTTTATCCTGTTCATTTCTTTAAACATTGCATGAACATGATAAAGAGGGGCAGCTGTAGACACCCAAATTTTGCGTTCCTTGTACTAACCATGACAGGAGGGCAAAATCGTCAATTGAACCGGCTTGCGGGAGCGAAGGAATGGGCACAAGTGCGAGCGCCCGACACCACCGCAATGTTTTAGCGACCAAGGCTGACGTGACAATAAAGCCGTCCGAAGCAGGCATTCCCGAATGAGGTGGCACGTCTCCCGAAAATTCCCAGACTGCCGAATACGAGCCTGTCAGCGAAAACTGACATTACGGCACAAAAATCGAGGCGTGGCACGAAAAACGAGAAAGTCAAACCGTCCAGCTGCGGATTGATCTGCGGCCAAATAGTGCGCCTTTTGAAAACACGGAACTCGAAACACGGAACTCGAAATCGGGGTGAGTGGAGGGCAGGCGGCCAGCCAGCCTATTTCAGCCCAGTTTCGTGCAGCATACAGGGAGTTGAGCAATTGGGAAGATTTTGGAGAAGAAGGAGAATTCAGCAACAAGAAGCACGAAAATAGAGGTAAAAAAAGAGAAATTTTGCAATCAAATAGGAAGAAAAGAGAGAAAAAGAGAGAGAATTTAATTCTTTTGATTTTGATTGTATCAAATACACTCTTTATCCCATTCAAATACACAAGTTCACATCCATTTGAGATCAATTGCAAGGTGAAAATTTCTATTTATTCTAGCAATTCATGTTATATTGACTGGGTAAATTAGATATAACTTTCATGTATCTTGTTGAACAATCATGGATTAGGGATTATTGGTGAGGGTTCCATCGGAACAAAATTATTCCTAATAACCCGAGGATATCCAATTGATGAAATTTCTAGCTTGTTTGTGATAATTTATTGGGTGTAATTTATTTAGATTGTCATTTTCGGGTATCATGGTGTATTAGATAAATCCGGGTTGGTTAGTTATGTAATACTCATTTTGTGGGCATGTTGTAATCTCGTGTGAGCCTAGGAACGCGACCCCGTGGTTCAAATCTGATGATGGACGTTTTGATGTATGTAATAGATTCAAGGTGCTCGTCTTGTAACATATAACCATCGGGCCTTAAAACGACGCCAAGGCGAGAATCGGGTTTAAGGCCCCGTAGTAGTGAAATATGTGATTGTTGGCGTTCGGGGATATTTTGATGGCTTACATGCCCGTGGATAGCCCCGACGCGTGTTTATGCTTGATTAGATTTCGTGACGCCAAAATGATTTCAAAAGATTAAACGATAAAGATCTTTTCTAAAATCAATCAAAGTAGGATATTAGCATCACGAGGCTAAAAATTGGAAATGCTAATGAAAGTTGATTCCTATTCTACGAGAAAGCTAAAAAGAAGTTATTTTCAAATGTCACGAAAAATGGGTTTTATAAAAGAAATTAAACGTTTTTATTAAACCTTGATGTATAGGGCGAAAGAGATCCTAGAAATTGCCCATCATTTATGAAAGCAACGTATAAATCTCGATTCCTATTTTTGCTAAGGCTTAATAAACTCCTATTTTTCCAAAACGTCACCTAATGAAAATCTCCTAGTTTTGACAATTAAAATCAAACCCTTTTCATAAAGCTTTCTCGTGTAGACCGAAAAGACATTCCGAAGCGTTCCCAAATTAAAGCACGATTTTTCCTAAAAATCCAAATGATTCTTTCATACAAACTCACCACAACATTCACATAAGCACACACACACACACACACACACCTGCACATATACACATTTCATGAATTAAAGGATGGGACAGTATCAAGATTGCGGTAACCGTATTCACGGAAGTCGAGGGGTGCCTAATACCTTCCCCTCACTTAAGCAAGCCCCCGAACTCTATAAATCTCGGTTCGCAGACCAATTAATTCGGAGTCATATATGAGCCAACGATTTATAAGAAACGAAAACTCGGATGAGTTGGTACATCCATTTCAAATATACCAACTGGCGACTCTGGTTAATTGGCTCATCATAAAAAACGATCTTTCAAAACCCCGTCGACATTAATGCCGACCTTTTCCCAAAAATCATTTAATCAAAAATTGGAAAAGACCAAAGGGAACCCACGAAGCGAAAACCCGGCGTCGACAGCGAGTCAATGTCCAAATCAACGGACAATGTTGTTACTTAATAATGGTGATATCGAGACCGAGGAGGAAGACAGTGATACTGATTATATGCCACCGTTGGAGGAGGTGGAAGACAAGGAAGTTGCAATATGTGGGGAAGTTTTGGTGACGAGAAGGGTGCTTAGTGCACAAGTGAAGGAGGAAAGCAGCGAGCAGCGTGAAAATTTATTTCATACTAGGTGCTTGGTGAATGGTAAAATTTGTTGTGTCATGATAGATGGGGGTAGTTGTACGAATGTGGCAAGTATGGCTATGGTAGAGAAATTAGGGCTTTCCACAACCAAACATCCTTAACCTTATCGATTGCAATAGCTCAATGATAGTAATGAGATTAAAGTGACTAAACAGGTGTTGGTGCCATTTACTATTGGGAAGTATGTGGATGAAATTTTGTGCGATGTGGTTCCAATGCAGGCGGGTCACATATTGTTTGGTCGACCGTGGCAATTTGATAGATGTGTGAAACATGATGGCTTTACAAATGAATATTCTTTTGTTCACAATAAAAGGAAAGTTACTTTCTGTCCTATGTCACCACAACAGGTACATGAGGATCAAATTCATCTGCAAAAAGATCATGAAAAAAGAAAAGAGAGTGAGGAAAAGAAAATTCAAGAGGAACAAAGTCATGAGAGGAAAAATAAGAGAGAAAAAGAAAGAGAGAAAAGAAAAGACGAGGAGCGAAAAACAAATATCTATGCAAAAAAGCGCGATGTGAGGCGAGCTTTTGATGCTAAACAGCCGATGATTATACTTCGGTATAAGGAGGCGCTTTTGAATACTAACGCTAACGATTCTTCTTTGCCTAGTGTTGTTTCATATCTTTTGCAGGATTATAAGGATGTGTTTCCCGAGGAGCTTCCACAAGGATTACCACCTATTCGGGGAATTGAGCATCAAATTGACTTCGTACCCAGTGCAACCATTCCAAATCGTCCAGCTTATCGGAGCAATCCCGAGGAGACGAAGGAGTTGCAAAAGCAAAACCGCGACAGTTGTCGCAGTGGTTTAAATGAGGCCCCGGGCCGAACCGTAAACTCGGACGTCCTGGGATCGAATCCCACTAGCAACAATTGTTTAGCCTGCAAAGGCAACGCGGCCATAGGTCGTACATTTCTGGGTGAAGCCATGTCTTAGGCAGAACCTGTATGCAAAGCCTGGCCCAGGGTGGGGAGACTTAGTCTGACTGCGGTTGAAAAACTCCACATTATCAACAAAAAAAAAAGTTGCAAAAGCAAGTTGGCGAACTCATGGAGAAGGGGTTTGTCAGGGAAAGCATGAGTCCATGTGTAGTTCCAGTAATCTTGGTGCCTAAGAAGGATGGGAAAGGGCGCATGTGCATTGATTGTAGAGCAGTCAATAACATTACGGTAAAATATCGACATCTCATCCCACGATTAGATGATATGTTAGATGAATTGCATGGGTCTAGTGTATTTTCAAAAATTGATTTAAAAAGTGGATATCATCAAATTCGTATGCATGAGGGTGATGAATGGAAAACGGTTTTCAAAACAAAATATGGGTTGTATGAGTGGTTAGTATTACCGTTTGGTCTAACTAATGCTTCTAGTACTTTCATGAGATTAATGAACCATGTTTTGCGTCCATTCATTGGGAAATTTGTGGTTGTGTATTTTGATGACATCTTGATATATAGCAAAAACTTGGGAGAGCATGCATTGCATTTAAAATCTGTTTTAGATGTACTTTGTAAGGAAATGTTATTTGCTAACATGGATAAGTGCACGTTTTGTACGGATATAATTGTTTTTCTTGGATTTGTCGTGAGTTCACAGGGAGTTCAAGTGGATGAGGAGAAAATATGTGCAATCCGAGAATGGCCGAGTCCATCAAATGTGAGTCAAGTTCGTAGCTTCCATGGACTGGCAAGTTTCTACCAATGTTTCGTGAAGAACTTCAGCGACATCACAACACCATTGACGGAAGTAATCAAAAAGAGTGTGGGTTTTAAGTGGGGTGAAGAACAGGAAAAGACGTTTAAATTGATTAAAGATAAGTTGACTAACGCTCCTTTGCTTGTTTTACCTAACTTTGCTAAGACTTTTGAGATTGAGTGTGATGCTTCAGGTTTAGGGATTGGAGCTGTGTTGATGCAGGAAGGGAAACCAGTGGCGTACTTTAGCGAGAAGTTAAGTGGGGCAGCTCTAAACTATCCTACTTATGACAAGGAGATGTATGCATTGGTTCGAGCGTTGGAGACGTGGCAACACTACCTTTGGCCTAAAGAGTTTGTGATTCACACCGATCATGAATCCTTGAAGTATTTGAAAGGACAGCATAAGTTGAACAAGCGACATGCCCGGTGGATGGAATTTATCGAGACATTTCCATATGTCATCCGATACAAACAGGGTAAGGAGAATGTTGTTGCTGATGCTCTTTCAAGAAGGTACGTGTTATTAAATACTCTTGATACAAAATTGCTGGGTTTTGAATGGATCAAAGAATTATATGTTAGTGACCTTGAATTTTGTGAAGAGTTTAAATCATGTGAGAAGAATACTATAGGTAAATATTTTAAAGTTAATGGTTTTCTATTTCGAGAAAATAAGTTGTGTATACCTGCATGTTCTTTACGTGAGTTGTTGATTAGAGAGTCACATGGGGGAGGTCTAATGGGTCATTTTGGTGTAGAAAAGACTTTATCTATTTTGAAAGAACATTTTTATTGGCCTCATGTGAAATGGGATGTGGAAAGAATTTGTGATAAATGCATTACATGTAAATAGTCTAAGTCTTATGTTCAACCTCATGGATTGTATATGCCATTGCCTCACTACAAGAAATTAGGGATGCAGTGAAGGAAATTTTGTGAGGGAATTCATTCCTTCACATGAGGAGTTTTCTAGCGAAGGAACAGTGAAGGAAAAAAATGTAGTAACAATATAGTTATTAGCGAAAGAAACATCCTTCACAATTTATATTTTTTCTTTCGCAAAATTGAGGTGGTAAAAGGATATTTGGCGCCAATTTATGATGACAATTTGCGAGGAAAAAAATTATTAATGAAGGAATTATTATTCACTATATATTATTGTTCAGAGATTTTTTGCGAGAGATAAAATTAGTCACTTTTTTGTTCTAAATAATTTTTTTAGAATTAATTGTGGTGAATATAAATTGTAATATAAATACATAAAAAAATTTTACAGTAGTAAATTTACTTTTAATAACACTTTCTAAATAACTTACGATATCGACTATTTCTTTTAATAAACTATAAAATAAATAAGTTTACACTACGTTAAAACCTTAAAATTTTATACATTAATAGTGACAAAAAAAAGAGAAAAAAAGAAAAAGATAATGACGTTCTTTTGTGGACTAGACCACAAATGCCAAAAATAAAATACTCATATCAACTATCAACTAGTATTATATATAAATACACCTAAATAGATGACGTAAGTCAATTCTTTTAATTGAAAAACTCAGTGAGTCAACCCTTACTTAATTTAGAGTTAACTCGGTTAATTTATTGGTCTGATCAATCTCTTTAACTCTCAGTCTTCATTCGAGTCACTGTGTTTCTTCTTTTCCTCTTCAGCTTCCATCTTCCTTTTCGAGAAAATCTAAAGTCAATCGTTTTTTCATCTCTTCTTTAATAGAAAGAGAAACAAAAAATATTCTTCAAAGATTCCTAATGGGATTGAGAGGTGACAAATTGGGATTGCCCTGCTGTTTTGGATGGAAACACCATTCCTTTCGCGGATGAGAACGAAGGAACCCAAGAAATCGACCCATGACTAAGATTGATCTGGATGTACGGTGAGCTTTCTTGATTTTGTTAATTCACATCCCTTTCAGATTGAGCTTTCTTTATCAAAAATGGTTATTTTTTGTGCATATAATTCGCCAAGGTACTATCTGGTAGGTTTGCAACTTTTTTCACTAATTCGCTGCTACTTCCAGTTGTCCCATTTTCACACTATTTTTTGCTAATTTAGAGTTATCTGGCATGGTGCATATAAACTGTTTGGTGAAATGCTCCAATGAAGAGATATACTATTGAGTAGTTTGTAGCCCTTCATCTTCTGATCATAAGGAGTAGAAAAAGTTACTTTATTTTGTCATTTGGGTTTGCTTTAATTTGTTGCAATTTAGCTTTAAATGTGTCTATAAATGGTCTATTGATGTGGGATCCTCATATTGTTTTTTCAAGATTATGTTTTTTATCTTTATATTCAAGCTGCTTGGTGTAAAATTCGGATGAACAGGTACTACTTGCATTCTGCTTTTGAGCTTGAAAATTCAAATGCTAATCCTTTTACATGACCCGTAGATGTAAAATACCAACAATTGTTTGATTAACGTGTTAGTATACTAAAGTAGATAGGCTATTATGTCTTTTTATTTTATTTCAATGTTCCTTCTGATGATGATAATCTGAAATAGTTAAAAGATTTGATTGCATAAACAATACTTGTTGCTTTACAAGAAATTAGTCAGAATGGTTTTTTGTTTATCTATAAAAGGATTTTAAAGGAAGTAATGTGAATAGTTTTTGAAGTGCTACTCTCTTTATATCTGTTTAATTTAAAAAGTTCACTTCTACAGTTAAGATATAAAATCTTTGATCTCTGCAGCTGATTATATTGAGATTTTTGAGCAGGAAGGTATATTAAATGTACGTACCCTCAGTCCTCTCCATGTAACATACGCATTAGATATGTAAGTTAAAAAAAGGCCAAGCAAATTACGTGGAACTCCCTTAGCCAGCCAATGGCCCAATCGCCAGTTTTATTAATTCGACAGACGCACCATATATATATATATATATATATATATATATATATATATATATATATATATATATTATATAATATACTCCATCAGAGGACTTGGACATTGTTTTTTCTTCACAAAACGGGCGATAGATATATATAGATAGATATAGAGAGATGTTACTAGTAGTATGTTCTCTACGCAGTCATTTTATCAAACACCTTTCTCACACTCCACTCATCTCCACCAGTCATTTTATCAAACACCTTTCTCACACTCCACTCATCTCCACCACCCTTCACGCTCACCGGCTCCTCAACATCACTCCTTATACGCATATCCTTACCAGCTCCGATTCACTCTATCAACTGAAAAGCCGACTCAGTTTCAGCAATTTCTTTACAGTCAGTGCAACGTCTTCGTCTTCGCCTTCTTCTTCACCAGAGACTCCCATAGTTGCTTCATCCTTCTCCTTACCTTTCCGTTCACGTTCGTTGTACCAGATATTTCGCGGTAGAGAGTAGATTGCGAAACGTATTTATGTACTAATCTCAACTCAATTCTAAGGACCAACTATATATATTATTGATTTTTATTTTCTGTCATTTTCCAAGGTTCATATACATGAATTAAATAAAATGGACGGACTCACTAGATGGATAAAATGGCATAAAGTTTACTTTGCAATACCAAGAGTCAAGCTGGATCCAAGACGGTGAAATAAAAATGCTAAAATTGAAGGAAAATGGTGAAATTGGAGGATACTAATTGATCCTTCCCCGAATTGAACCGGGTGGGAAGGGTGACTAATATTACTTTTGTTGTGTTTGATTAGGATATGCTTTCAGAAGCTTTGTTATGTTTTGGTGCTAGTTCTACCAGCATTGATGAACATGACAGCTATGACCAAAATGAAGAGGTAAACCCTTTGAGCATTCTTTAATAATGTCTATTCATATCACATTATGTGAAACCAACCTATGTTCCTGTTTTATGTGGTCTCCTTGATGGTGGCTCACAACCAATATATCTGTAGATCTGCATTAGTTCAATTTATGCTATATCCCAAGACGTTCACAAGAGCATTTTACATGCTGCAGACTCCATAGGCTTGAAAGATACACCTAGTTATGAAGTTGTAATGGGTTACCACTCCGACTGGATTAAAGAAACTCAGGTGAGATTGATTCTCCTGCACTTCGTTCTGCAGTTACATGCTCAACAAATGTACTATTTTTTTTTCCTACTTTTCAGTTACATGACAGTTTTTGGTCATCTAAACTGTTTATCACTTCTCTATAGTTGAGGGGACATTTGTACTGTTACTCTGGTTTTTTTAATATGTCCAGTCAAAGGAGAGGAGTATATATTTGTCTAGCTTTGCTTTTATACTTATTGTGCATATAAGCTTTTAAATAGGAAGAAAAATAATAGAAGAGCATTTATATGCAGACTAAAAATGACTCCTTTTGCTGGTTAACTTCGTTTCCATTATGACACAGCATTGCAACACGTACAATATATAGGTTGCTTATGTTTGGTGAATTGTAACTTGAAAACACAATTATGGCAGTTTCCAGCAGCTAAAAACATGTTCACTATTGGTTTTGCCCATAGAAGCCCACAAATAACTTTCACTGCGGCGGGCAAAAATCTATTGGGCTAGCCACGTCAGCCAATGGCTGTTTTTCCCCCTATCTGTTGTCTCTAGAGGTTGTCAAGTGTTATAGCTTTCACTTCACAGTGCATGCACGCATGCATGTGCTGACTTCTGTATACGTTGATAAAGTTTACACCTGCCTCATAATTTTGAGATCATTCTGGAATGAATAATAAATCCGAAGTTCCATAATCAGATTAAAAGTTGAAGTTCAACTTATCTGACCATATTTATGAATGTTCTTGTTTGCTGATAATTATATTTTGTAGTGTTTGGTGAATGAGCTCAACATCTTGAACTATGTTAATCAACTGTTGCAGGAGTCATTTCATCCGGTTGAAGTTACAGAAGGACTTTGGATTGTGCCTGAGTGGAGAACTCCCCCAGTATGGTCATTCCTATTCTGGAGTGGCTATTGTTGGGGAGGTGGACTTATGAACTAGAGTCGTCTATTATTCCGGAAATCCTCTGTTACATCATTTATTTGTTTTTCCCGTGTGCTAAAATCTGCCCGTATGTGTACGTATGCTGAGCAATGTTTATATTAACAAGTTATCTTCTTCTCAAATTTTTAATGCCATTTGAACAATTTAATATGTTTTATCTCCAGACTCATGGACTGAGAGCTGGGCAATAGGGTGCTACGTAAGCAATAGGATTCATCGAGGTACCTTTTTGCTTTATCTAATCACTCTTCATTGTACCCCGAGTACTTTTTGCACTGAATATATGTTGTTAAGTTTTTTTGATTATATATACTTTAATCATGAAAGGTGCTAACTTATGTGTGCCTATTTTCTTAGTTATGATCATTTTTTTAGTTATGTTCATTATTCTGGTGTTGCAACCCTATTGTGGCTAATATCAATGACAGGATGTATCAATGAAGTAGTATCTTTAGCTTGAAGTTAACCTAATGGAATAACATTACAACTGACTTTTTAGGTGAAGGTAGTGCAATATTCATTATCCACTTGTAGTTTTTCTTGGGGAAGTTCTTACTTGATTTTCTTTCAACTAGGTGATACATATCATACCTTTATAGCGCTATTCAATTGTTTGCTTATGGAACCTACAAGGTAATGCTGAACAAACCTACAAGGTAATGTTGAACCCTTGTGAAGAATTCCTTACCACTGTATAATAAATGCATTCAAAATTGATATTGTTCGCAACATTCATTTTGTGTCTTACTTTTGAACTGAAGAAACTTTTTATGGGGAAAGATGGCGAGCTCTCTGTTATTGGAAGACTAGCAGCAGGTGCTTGTGCTGGCATGACTTCAACTTTCGTAAGTTATATTGTTGATAAGGATGTATAATTTGGTCTTTTATTTATTTTTCTGTGTTCTTTTTTTTATTCATAGGGTTGCATGTATATGCACTTAAATATTTAATCATTTGACTCTTACAGCATGAAGTTTACAGGCCCATCCTTGATTTCCCCATAGCTAAGTGTTAGAACTAGAAGTACAAGCACCAGCTTCAAAACCGATACTCCACACCTCTTCTTGTTTGGCAGTCTTTTTCAAATCCAGGAGACAAGATTTCAGGAAAGTTCTTCACCTTTGCCATGTCTTCTGGAAAAGACACAAAGTACTACTCCAAAACAGCTTCTGGTTGGGGGCTCACTACTTTCTTTTCGATGAAAAGAGGATCTAAAACCCCTTCCCTAACGTGCTCTATAGGCTTGGGAAGTCCATGAGCTGCAGCTAATTCATCTGATACTATATTGTCAACTCGAAATGGCATGCTTTCTGCACCTAAATCAAGATTCCCTACGTACAGTGTCTTCTAAGATATAATCAAGAATCTGTTCAACTGGGCTTACAGAAGATGTAAGCAAGATTCTCTAAATGAGCTTGGTACTTCACAATCTGATCCTCCATGGATGAACCCAACATAACCAGTTTCCGTTGCTCGTGTTTTGCAAACTCTTTCACAGTTCTTGGAGAAACAGTTGTCTTATGATCCTTTGGTTGAAGATCAGTTAAGAACGCGGGGTTTTGGAACACATTTTCCAAGAACGAAACATCTGCTTTTGTCTGTGTTCTGCTGCTTGTAGCTTTACATTCACTGCTTCCATAGGTTGAACTGTGTTATGTTGTTGTTTTTGTCTTACTTTTGAACTGCAGAAACTTTTATTTGTTTTTTGTGTTCTTTGTTCGATGTTATTCTTTCAGTTTTCTTATGTTACTTAATAAATATTGTAGGTACTATGGTCCTTGGGAGACTAAGATACAATAACAAATTTTGTAGTCATCGTGACTCGAGCATTATCTATTTATATGCGGAGTATTGGTTGTATTAGCTCTTTATGTATTAGTTTATCAATTAGTTTTAAACATATATGACATTTATATTTACTTGAAATATTAAATTTAATATTTCTTATAGAGATTAATAATAATAATAATAATAATAATAATAATAATAATAATAAAATAAATAAATAAATATATGAAATCACGGATTTAAAAATCATTTATAATTTGCAATGAATTTTGATTATTTAGAAATTAATTTTTTTATTTACAAATTTATAATTTACCAAGGATTTTACTTGAGAAATGGTCATTAATGAATGATTATTTCCCTTACTAAAATCTTCTCTAGTCACAATATATTATTTGTGAGGGAATAAAGTTATTCACTAATTTCAAATAGTCCTTAAAATATTATTTATGAAGGAAACCAACCTTTCACTAAATAACAATATTCCATTACCAAATATAATTTGTGAGTAAAACGTTATTCACAATATATCCTTCACAAAAAATATTTAGTTACTACTTAGCGAAGGATACCCTATTGCGACGAGGTCTTATGCGAGCAATCGTGTGAAGAAAATATTTCTTCGCAATAAATCTCTTGTGAGTGATATATTATGTCTTGTGAAGGATTTGTTTTTCACTAGATGCCCATTTTGGTGTAGTGCCTATACCTAATGACCCTTGGGTGGATATATCTATGGATTTTGTGTTGGGTTTACCTAGGTCTAAGTGTGGTCATGATTCAATATTTGTGGTCGTGGATAGGTTTTCGAAAATGGCACATTTTATTCCCTGTCACAAAACTGATGACGCTTCCCATGTAGCTGAATTGTTCTTTAGAGAAATTGTTAGATTGCATGGTATGCCTAGAACAATTGTTTCAGATAGAGATACTAAGTTTTTGAGTTATTTCTGGAAAACTTTGTGGTATAAGTTAGGTACTAAATTGTTATTTTCCACTACTTGTCACCCACAAACTGATGGTCAAATGGAAGTAGTTAATAGAACTTTATCTGCATTGTTAAGGGCTGTTATCAAAAAGAATATTAAAGTTTGGGAAGAGTGTCTACCGCATGTTGAGTTTGCATATAATCGGTATGTTCATTCTGCTACATAATTTTCACCATTTGAAATTGTATATGGGTTTAATCCTTTAACTCCTTTGGATTTATCTTCATTACCTGTTTCTGAATTTACTAACATGGATGGAAAGAAAAAGGCTGAATTTGTTAAGCAGCTACATGAGAAGGCAAGGCTTAACATCGAGAGGAGGATGGAGTAGTATGTTAAACAAGCCAACAAGGGCCGATGTCAAGTGATCTTTGAACCGGGAGAGTGGGTTTGGCTGCATATGAGAAAAGAAAGATTTCCGACTCAAAGACGGTCGAAATTGCTGTCGAGGGGAGATGGTCCATTCCAAGTGCTGGAACGCATTAATGACAATGCCTATAAACTGGATTTAACTGGTGAATATCATGTTAGTGCAACATTCAATGTTACTGATCTAAGTCTATTTAATGTAGGTGATGATTTGAGGACAAATCTTTTTCAAGAGGAGAGGAACGATGAGGATATGCTTGGCTTGGACAAGGGTAGAAGTTATGAAGCGGATCTGGTACAAGTTCCAATTGGGCCAGTGACAAGGGCACGAGCTAAACGTTTCAAAGAAGAGCATAATGGATTAATTCAGGAAGTTTGGACTAACAATAGTGTGAAGACAATGGCCAAAGAAGAAGATTCAAAGCTTAATAATTTGGTGCAAATGATTGGGATGAGCGGGGAATCTAATTCGGGCTTAAAATTCGAAAAAAGGATAAATCGCTTGTTGTTGCCAGAGTTGAGCGCCGGCTGCGCTGAAATGGCCTACGTTGAGCGCTGACCGCACTGAGGTCTCTGCCGTTGAGCGCCGGCCACGCTGGTTCGCTTTCATTTGAGCGCCGACCGCGCTGAAGCATGGAACGGAATTTGAAGACGCGTTTTGACGCGATTTTGACCAGATTTTGAAGATTTTGTTAGATCTTTTAGAATTCTATTATGATTAGGATGTTCACTATTGGTTTTGCCCATAGAAGCCCACAAATAACTTTCACTGCGGCGGGCAAAAATCTATTGGGCTAGCCACGTCAGCCAATGGCTGTTTTTTCCCCCTATCTGTTGTCTCTAGAGGTTGTCAAGTGTTATAGCTTTCACTTCACAGTGCATGCACGCATGCATGTGCTGACTTCTGTATACGTTGATAAAGTTTACACCTGCCTCATAATTTTGAGATCATTCTGGAATGAATAATAAATCCGAAGTTCCATAATCAGATTAAAAGTTGAAGTTCAACTTATCTGACCATATTTATGAATGTTCTTGTTTGCTGATAATTATATTTTGTAGTGTTTGGTGAATGAGCTCAACATCTTGAACTATGTTAATCAACTGTTGCAGGAGTCATTTCATCCGGTTGAAGTTACAGAAGGACTTTGGATTGTGCCTGAGTGGAGAACTCCCCCAGTATGGTCATTCCTATTCTGGAGTGGCTATTGTTGGGGAGGTGGACTTATGAACTAGAGTCGTCTATTATTCCGGAAATCCTCTGTTACATCATTTATTTGTTTTTCCCGTGTGCTAAAATCTGCCCGTATGTGTACGTATGCTGAGCAATGTTTATATTAACAAGTTATCTTCTTCTCAAATTTTTAATGCCATTTGAACAATTTAATATGTTTTATCTCCAGACTCATGGACTGAGAGCTGGGCAAGAGGGTGCTACGAAAGCAATAGGATTCATCGAGGTACCTTTTGCTTTATCTAATCACTCTTCATTGTACCCCGAGTACTTTTTGCACTGAATATATGTTGTTAAGTTTTTTTGATTATATATACTTTAATCATGAAAGGTGCTAACTTATGTGTGCCTATTTTCTTAGTTATGATCATTTTTTTAGTTATGTTCATTATTCTGGTGTTGCAACCCTATTGTGGCTAATATCAATGACAGGATGTATCAATGAAGTAGTATCTTTAGCTTGAAGTTAACCTAATGGAATAACATTACAACTGACTTTTTAGGTGAAGTTAGTGCAATATTCATTATCCACTTGTAGTTTTTCTTGGGGAAGTTCTTACTTGATTTTCTTTCAACTAGGTGATACATATCATACCTTATAGCGCTATTCAATTGTTTGCTTATGAAACCTACAAGGTAATGCTGAACAAACCTACAAGGTAATGTTGAACCCTTGTGAAGAATTCCTTACCACTGTATAATAAATGCATTCAAAATTGATATTGTTCGCAACATTCATTTTGTGTCTTACTTTTGAACTGAAGAAACTTTTTATGGGGAAAGATGGCGAGCTCTCTGTTATTGGAAGACTAGCAGCAGGTGCTTGTGCTGGCATGACTTCAACTTTCGTAAGTTATATTGTTGATAAGGATGTATAATTTGGTCTTTTATTTATTTTTCTGTGTTCTTTTTTTATTCATAGGGTTGCATGTATATGCACTTAAATATTTAATCATTTGACTCTTACAGCATGAAGTTTACAGGCCCATCCTTGATTTCCCCATAGCTAAGTGTTAGAACTAGAAGTACAAGCACCAGCTTCAAAACCGATACTCCACACCTCTTCTTGTTTGGCAGTCTTTTCAAATCCAGGAGACAAGATTTCAGGAAAGTTCTTCACCTTTGCCATGTCTTCTGGAAAAGACACAAAGTACTCCAAAACAGCTTCTGGTTGGGGGCTCACTACTTTCTTTTCGATGAAAAGAGGATCTAAAACCCCTTCCCTAACGTGCTCTATAGGCTTGGGAAGTCCATGAGCTGCAGCTAATTCATCTGATACTATATTGTCAACTCGAAATGGCATGCTTTCTGCACCTAAATCAAGATTCCCTACGTACAGTGTCTTCTAAGATATAATCAAGAATCTGTTCAACTGGGCTTACAGAAGATGTAGCAAGATTCTCTAAATGAGCTTGGTACTTCACAATCTGATCCTCCATGGATGAACCCAACATAACCAGTTTCCGTTGCTCGTGTTTTGCAAACTCTTTCACAGTTCTTGGAGAAACAGTTGTCTTATGATCCTTTGGTTGAAGATCAGTTAAGAACGCGGGGTTTTGGAACACATTTTCCAAGAACGAAACATCTGCTTTTGTCTGTGTTCTGCTGCTTGTAGCTTTACATTCACTGCTTCCATAGGTTGAACTGTGTTATGTTGTTGTTTTTGTCTTACTTTTGAACTGCAGAAACTTTTATTTGTTTTTTGTGTTCTTTGTTCGATGTTATTCTTTCAGTTTTCTTATGTTACTTAATAAATATTGTAGGTACTATGGTCCTTGGGAGACTAAGATACAATAACAAATTTTGTAGTCATCGTGACTCGAGCATTATCTATTTATATGCGGAGTATTGGTTGTATTAGCTCTTTATGTATTAGTTTATCAATTAGTTTTAAACATATATGACATTTATATTTACTTGAAATATTAAATTTAATATTTCTTATAGAGATTAATAATAATAATAATAATAATAATAATAATAAAATAAATAAATAAATATATGAAATCACGGATTTAAAAATCATTTATAATTTGCAATGAATTTTGATTATTTAGAAATTAATTTTTTTATTTACAAATTTATAATTTGCGAAGGATTTTACTTGAGAAATGGTCATTAATGAATGATTATTTCCCTTACTAAAATCTTCTCTAGTCACAATATATTATTTGTGAGGGAATAAAGTTATTCACTAATTTCAAATAGTCCTTAAAATATTATTTATGAAGGAAACCAACCTTTCACTAAATAACAATATTCCATTACCAAATATAATTTGTGAGTAAAACGTTATTCACAATATATCCTTCACAAAAAATATTTAGTTACTACTTAGCGAAGGATACCCTATTGCGACGAGGTCTTATACGAGCAATCGTGTGAAGAAAATATTTCTTCGCAATAAATCTCTTGTGAGTGATATATTATGTCTTGTGAAGGATTTGTTTTTCACTAGATGCCCATTTTGGTGTAGTGCCTATACCTAATGACCCTTGGGTGGATATATCTATGGATTTTGTGTTGGGTTTACCTAGGTCTAAGTGTGGTCATGATTCAATATTTGTGGTCGTGGATAGGTTTTCGAAAATGGCACATTTTATTCCCTGTCACAAAACTGATGACGCTTCCCATGTAGCTGAATTGTTCTTTAGAGAAATTGTTAGATTGCATGGTATGCCTAGAACAATTGTTTCAGATAGAGATACTAAGTTTTTGAGTTATTTCTGGAAAACTTTGTGGTATAAGTTAGGTACTAAATTGTTATTTTCCACTACTTGTCACCCACAAACTAATGGTCAAATGGAAGTAGTTAATAGAACTTTATCTGCATTGTTAAGGGCTGTTATCAAAAAGAATATTAAAGTTTGGGAAGAGTGTCTACCGCATGTTGAGTTTGCATATAATCGGTATGTTCATTCTGCTACATAATTTTCACCATTTGAAATTGTATATGGGTTTAATCCTTTAACTCCTTTGGATTTATCTTCATTACCTGTTTATGAATTTACTAACATGGATGGAAAGAAAAAGGCTGAATTTGTTAAGCAGCTACATGAGAAGGCAAGGCTTAACATCGAGAGGAGGATGGAGTAGTATGTTAAACAAGCCAACAAGGGCCGATGTCAAGTGATCTTTGAACCGGGAGAGTGGGTTTGGCTGCATATGAGAAAAGAAAGATTTCCGGCTCAAAGACGGTCGAAATTGCTGTCGAGGGGAGATGGTCCATTCCAAGTGCTGGAACGCATTAATGACAATGCCTAAAAACTGGATTTACCTGGTGAGTATCATGTTAGTGCAACATTCAATGTTACTGATCTAAGTCCATTTAATGTAGGTGATGATTTGAGGACAAATCTTTTTCAAGAGGAGAGGAACGATGAGGATATGCTTGGCTTGGACAAGGGTAGAAGTTATGAAGCGGATCTGGTACAAGTTCCAATTGGGCCAGTGACAAGGGCACGAGCTAAACGTTTCAAAGAAGAGCATAATGGATTGATTCAGGAAGTTTGGACTAACAATAGTGTGAAGACAGTGGCCAAAGAAGAAGATTCAAAGCTTAATAATTTGGTGCAAATGATTGGGATGAGCGGGGAATCTAATTCGGGCTTAAAATTCGAAGAAAGGATAAATCGCTTGTTGTTGCCAGAGTTGAGCGCCGGCTGCGCTGAAATGGCCTACGTTGAGCGCTGACCGCACTGAGGTCTCTGCCGTTGAGCGCCGGCCACGCTGGTTCTCTTTCATTTGAGCGCCGACCGCGCTGAAGCATGGAACGGAATTTGAAGACGCGTTTTTGACGCGATTTTGACCAGATTTTGAAGATTTTGTTAGATCTTTTAGAATTCTATTATGATTAGGATGTTTGTTAAATAGATTTTATTTCCTAATTGGTTGATAATTAGTATTTCAATTCCTTTATAATTAGGGTTTATTTTTTTACAAGTATAAATATATTACATGGATGATGTAATTGGGGGATCAACAATAATATTCTAAGTTTATTCAAACTTGAGAGCTATTCTCTACTTTTGGTTCTTCGAAGGATTTCTAAGTAGTTTTCTTAGTTTTTCTTTGAGATTCGAAACTAACTTATCATACAACAAACCATAGTTGTGTGTGGCGTTATTTTACCGCATCATACAATCATACGGAGATTATCGTTTTCCATCTAAATGAGGGTCTAAGTGTTGTTGTTGTCCATCCTACGTGAATTCAATTACCTGATCGACTTTATCAAGATTCTCGTCTCCCAAATAGACGTTGGGTTAAGATATCGAAAGAGTTCCATCAAAGTTGCTTACTAGAAACGATCCGGGCGACGACCACCTCACGCAAGCGTGCCGTGGAGTCTATCAAAAGGAGTAATCCCATCACTATCGCGTTCAAAACGATGTGTACATCTCACACAAGTCATGATTTAGGGAGACCATCTTATTGTTTCATTCGTTCTTTCAAATTATCAAAGAAAGAGATGATTAGGAGTCCTATTACTTCGTTTTAGTTGGATTAGCATCAAAAGGAGCAATCCCATCACTATCGCGTTCAAAACGATGTGTACATCTCACACAAGTCATGATTTAGGGAGACCTTCTTATTGTTTCATTCGTTCCTTCAAATTGTCAAAGAAAGAGGTGATTAGAAGTCCTATTACTTCGTTTTAGTCTGATTAGCATCAAAAGAAGCAATCGCATCACTATCGCGTTCAAAACGATGTGTACATCTCTCACAAGTCATGATTTTAGGAGACTTTCTTATTGTTTTATTAGTTCCTTCAAATTGTCAAAGAAAGAAATGATACTTTGTTCTAGTTTAATTAGCATCAAAAGGAGCAATCGCATTACTATCGCGTTCAAATCGATGCTCACATCTCACACAAGACTTGATTTAGGGAGACCTTCTTATTGTTTAATTAGTTCCTTCAAATTGTGAAAAAAGAGGTGATTAGGAGTCCTATTACTTCGTTCTAGTTTGATTAGCATCAAAAGAAGTAATACCATCACTATCGCGTTCAAAACGATTTGTACATCTCACACAAGTCATGATTTAGGGAGACCTTCTTATTGTTTCATTCATTCTTTCAAATTGTCAAAGAAAGAGGTGATTATGAGTCCTATTACTTCGTTCTAGTTGGATTAGCATCAAAAGGAGCAATCCCATCACTATCGCGTTCAAAACGATGTGTACATCTCACACAAGTCATGATTTACGGAGACCTTCTTATTGTTTCATTCGTTCCTTCAAATTGTCAAAGAAAGAGGTGATTAGGAGTCCTATTACTTCGTTTTAGTTGGATTAGCATCAAAAGGAGCAATCCCATCACTATCGCGTTCAAAACGATGTGTACATCTCACACAAGTCATGATTTAGGGAGACCTTCTTTTTCTTTTTCTTTTTTTGTTAATTTGGGGAAGGAGGAATCGAACTTAGGACCTCTTGTTTGAGGAGAGGCCTAGAGTACCACTTAAGCCAAAGGCTCTCGATGGGAGACCTTCTTATTGTTTCATTCATTCTTTCAAATTGTCAAAGAAAGAGGTGATTAGGAGTCCTATTATTTCGTTCTAGTTTGATTAGCATGAAAAGGAGTAATCCCATTACTATCGCGTTCAAAATGATGTGTGCATCTCACACAAGTCATGATTTAGGGAGACCTTCTTATTTTTATTTTTTTTTGCTAAATGTGTTTGTTTCATAAATTAGAAAACTAGAGAACAAAAGCAAAGGGGCATACCCCAGGCTATAGCTAGGTCATTTGATGACACTCCCAACAGAGGACTATGCTATAGACAATAGCTATACAAGCCAGTTACAGTAATAATTACAAAAATGAGTGGCCTTAATGAAGGAATTACATGTTGATAATCTAGACTTGATGATATTAATAACATCCTTTGCAAGTGCATTAGGCGGGATATGAAGATTTCTATGAAGCTTTGTATTTCGCGCCTCCCAGATTTTGTAGAATGAAACTGCTAAGGAAAGGCTGAGAATACTTTTGGTGAGATGACTTCCTTGAAAGGTTGTGATAAACGTGGTGATGCCCTGCCAGTCCATAGGAAGATGAACCCAATTGCCAATACTTAGAGCTGCTTGCAAAATGATTATAGAATATTCGCATGTAAAGAACAAATGTTCAAAACTTTCATTCTGCATATGGCACAAAGGACAAGTGATATATCTACTAGTATAATGTCGCGTGATGTCATTCGTAGGAAGTTTTTTCATAAAACCCAGCCACAATATGAAAGAGTATCTGGGCACAAACAAGCCATGCCAAGGAATTTTGTACCAGCTAACCACCGGTTGACGATGCCTAATGGAGTCCCATATCTGTCGCGTCTTTATGTCCTTTATATTAATTGAGTTCCAACTGATGCAGTCCTCAGAAGAAGGGGGAACAGGTATGGTCTCAATCTGCCTTTGGAAGAGAATAACATCATGGTGATTGCTTTGTGGTAGATGCCATGAAGAGTTTTGAATAATATTACTGACTGTGGCAGTAACGGGAAGTCCAGAATTGATTAGCAGAGAATGGCTAGGGTTAACAGAGCTACCATCAATCCATGGGTCATACCATAGGCTGATATGGTTCCCTCTTCCAATTGAATAACGAAAAGGCTGACCCGGGTTCGGCGGGATTAGTCTGGATGCGTCCGGGAAACCCACGGTTAACAAAAAAAAAAATTGAATAACGAAGGTGTTGGATAGCAATAGGCCTAAGTTTTAGGACCTGCTTCCATATCCACGAACAGTCCGATGGAATAGGAATTTGCCAAAAATTGTGCTTCCTAATGATAGTGGATTTGATCCATCTTGCCCAAAGAGAAGTGGGATGAAATTGAATAACACGTATGAGATGAATCATAATTAGAGATTGGTTCCAATCCAATAAATTTTTGACCCCCAATCCTCCTTCCTCAGTTGGTAAAGAAATAGAGCTCCAAGCCACCCTAGCACCATATTTAGCAAGAGAAGCTCCTTTCCACAAAATCGACATAGAATGGATTGAATTGATCTGATAGCTGCTTTAGGAAGAATAAAATGGTTACTCTAGTAAGATTGTATTGAAAAAAGGACTGATTTGATCAGTTGAAGTCTTCCGGAGTAAGCAACAACAGAGGAGGTCCATGAGGTTACCCGCTGAGTAATTCTGAGAATCAGAGGTAAACATTCTTGGTATGATAATTTAGAAGAGATAAGAGGAACTCCTAGGAACTTGGTTGGTACCTGACCTTCAACAAACCCAAACAGGGAGATGATGCACTGAGCTGTGGCAGCTTCCGTATTGGCTATGAAGCACTGACTTTTGTGAGTGTTAGGGATCAGCCCAGAAACCAAGGAGAATGAGCTGATACAAGAATGAATAATCCTTGCCGAAGGCAGATCCGCATGAAAAAATACAATGATATCATCTGCAAAAAACAGATGAGTGATTTTACATTCCTTGGTCCTCCAATGAAATTTAAACCCATGTTGCATTGATCCCCAATTAAGCTTCCTTGATAAAAGTTCCATAACCAATACAAATAGGTAGGGGGAGAGAGGATCTCCTTGTTTTAGCCCACGAGAGCTTCCAAAGTATCCAGTAAGTGACCCATTAACCTTAATGGAGAACACACAGACGTGATACAGGCCTTGATCCAGCTGATAAAAATGGGAGGAAACTGGAATGCACTGAGAATATCAAAAAGAAAATCCCAACATACTGTGTCAAAGGCTTTCCTCAAATCAATTTTTAATGCACATCGGGGAGAGCCTGAAGATCTGTGATAATTTCTGAACAGTTCTTGAGCTAAAAGAATATTATCGCTAATATTTCTACCAGCCACAAAAGCTGCTTGAACTTTATCAATAAAATTCGGTAGTACTACTTTAAGCTTATGTGCAAGAATCTTGGATATGCATTTGTAAATAGAGTTACAACAAGCAATGGGTCTAAAATCAGCCATAGTGGAAGGATTCTCACATTTTGGAATAAACGCAATAACGGTGGAGTTGAAACCTTTAGGCATGCGGCATGTGGAGAAGAAGAACTTAACAGCCTTGATAAAATCCTCTCCAACAATATCCCAACTGTGATTGAAAAAATTGGCATTAAATCCATCTGGGCCTGGGCTTTTGTTCCTTTTCATAGATTTAACCACTTGGATAATCTCATCATCTGTAATAGGGCTAATTAGTGAACTGGCTTGAATTGGAGAAATATGGGTTAAGATAAGGTTTCTGAAGTCCCCAAAGCCTGGGTAATGGGAAGGAAGCTCAAGATTAAATAGATCCTCAAAATATTTGACAGCAACAGATTCAACCTCTCGCTGACCATGGACAATATCCCCAATGTCATTGTGGATAGATAGAATTTTATTGACATTCCACTTTTCACCAAGTTGGAAAAGAACTTGGAGTTCCTGTCCCCAGTACCAAGCCAAGCAGCTCTAGACTTTTGCTGTAAAAGGGTTTCCTCTAGGTCCAAGGCAGTCCAAAGGGTTTGGAAGCATCGATTCTCTTGATCAAGGAGGTTTCCATCCTGAGGGTTGGCTTGGAGCAAAGACTGGGTATGATGCAAGTCCTCAGTTGCAACTTTGACAGAGGTCGAAAGGTGCCCAGTTGATCGATTCAACGCAATTAATGCAAGTTTAGTACGTTTCAGCTTTTCTTTGAAGACATAGAAAGGATTACCAGAAATAGGATGCCCCCACGCAGTAGAAACAATATCCTTGAATCCCTCTAGCTGCAACATGTGATTGAAAAATTGGAAAGGCTTTCTAAGTTGTTCATGAGGATTAACAGTGCTAAGAATCACAGGCGAGTGGTCAGAGAGGCCTCTTGGGCCATACACCGCTTGTGCAAGAGGAAAGGTAGACAGCCACGCAGCATTGCCAAGAGCCCTGTCAAGCTTCTTGTGTATGGGATTAGTTAGTTGACTGTTCCACCATGTTTAGATGGGGCCAATCCCACGAATGTCATCCACCTCCAAAGAGTCCAGACAGTTTTTGAATTCCTCCATACCAAGATTCCAGGAAGCAGCTTCTCTATCAGTTCTAGTTAAGCTTTTAATAACATTGAAGTCGCCCAAGATGCACCAAGAATCAGATGTATACACAGACTGCAAGTCATTCCATAAATTCCTTCTACCAATAACAGAATTTGAGCCATAGACAAAAGAAACATAAAGACTGTTATCATTACTATTTACTCTCTGAATTTTACAATGAATCAGTTGGGAGGACACAAAAATGGTATCCACAAGCCAAAAAGATGGATCCCATCCTACCCAAATTCTGCCATTGATGTGGGAGCTATAATTGAAGACCCAATTCCAATTCATGTGAATAGCTTTAGAGATTTTCTGGGCCTTATGCTCCTTAACTCTAGTTTCAAGCAAACCAACAATAGATATTTTGTTATCCACTAATAATTGTCTTACATAAGCCTGCTTAGGCTTTTTATTCAAACCCCTAATATTATAAGAAGCTAACATAGATAACATAGAAGATTAAGACATCAATTGGAGGATTTACCCCCACTGCCTTTGCTTTTATTTCTACGCTTAGCATTTTGAGATGGTTCCACCCCAGTTCTATGCTTCTGTTTCGGTTATTTGCCCTCCTTCTCATCTATTGCAACAATCTTGTTTAGCATGGGATAATTGATAGGTGGGGAATCAAGATCAGAGGACGAGGGAGCATCAGTGACAATTCCATTTGCAATGGGGGAGAACTGATTGTTTAAGGCCTGGATAGGCAGAGAAGGAATCAAATCTTTCCCAACCTTAGCACCGCGTGAAACAGTAACCCAGTCATTAGCATGAGGGACATCATGTGTTGTTTTGACCTCACCATGAGCAGGAGCAGGATCAGGATGAGAAGGGCCCGGGGCTTCAGTACTTTTATCAATCTTAGGAGCAGAGACAGATTGAGTAATTGTTTTGGGCACCCATTTAAAATTGGATTTGGGGCACTTCAACGGAGAATGACCAAATACCTTACAGGTGGGGCACGAAGGTGGTCTACTTTGGTATTCAACATCAACAGAGACAATTGTTTCTTCAGAGGTTTCTTCATTCAGAACAACAACATTTATTGTGGAAGGGAAGGAAAATGAAGCTTGGACTTCAATGCAAACTCTGTCATATGGCATTAAGTCATGATTAGAAGTCACTTCATTAGTAAATAGAGGCTTACCTATGGCATTGGCAAGATAACTAATTCCCTCATTGATGAGTGGGTTTTACATCTACGAATTGAGTACGTTTGACTTGATAATTTGTGAGTTCTTCAGTATTTTAAGTTAGTATTAGGTATTTATAGTGTTTTTATGTTATTTTGTAGGAAGAAACAAGGAAACGCGATCCGAACATCTTTTGGAGTAAAATAAGCGAGCAAATGCGAGAAGGGAATATTGCAGGGCTTTTAACATTAAAATGGATGCATGTTCTTGGTTTGGAACTTAGATTTTATTGTAGATTTACTTCTTAGCTTTCCGGAACATCTTGAATCACCCCAATCGGAGTTCAGATGCGAGAGTTATGACATTTTTATCAATAGAGATCAAGGTTTGGAGTTGTCATTTATATAGCAGTCACTTGAAGCTCAATTTCAACCATTCTCCAGCCCTAATCTCTCAATTCTCAAAGAAGGAAAGTTTTAGATCTCGTCGATATCTTCAATTTGGTAGTGACAGGCCCCGTAACTCCTCCCGGATCAAAAGTTATGACCATTTTACCAACAGATGCTGCAGCAGAATTTTGTTGGGCGCGGCCGCGCCGGTTCCAAGTGTATTTTGGGCGCGGCCACGCTGGTCTGCAGAAGAAAAAACTTAATTTCTGGCACTTGGGTGCGGCCGCGCTGCTTCCTAGGCCAAATATGGGCGCGGCCGCGCTGCGTCGGGTTATTGAAAAGCTTATTTTTGACCCAACTTGAATGAAACAAGGATTGTAACTTCTAATTGGTTTAGGACTTTAACTAGAACTTATAAATACATGATGTGAGGCATAGAATGAAGGAGATTTTGCTAATTTTTGCTAACCCTAGTTTGGGAGAAAGAGAGGGAGGCTTGAAGCAATTGAGCAAGCAAGAAGGATTCATCACAAGAGCTGAAGGAGAGACTCAAGGATTGCAATTACAGATTCTATTCTCTTCTCTAATATTTTATTTTGTATTCTTGAATGCTTTATCAATTGTGGATTATGGATTTTAATTCAATTATAAACTAATTTCTTTTTAAGATTACAATGAAACTTATTGCGTAGCTTTTATTGATATGCTTCCTTGTTAATTATTGTTGTTTATTATCGGGTTGTCTATTATGATTTGTGATTAATTGCTTAATTGCTTGATCAACAATTACTGTGGTAATCTATATGAACTCGAGAGATGGATTATAGATTTAGACCTAATCATAATAGCATGTGATTGTGTTTTCTGCATGGTGATGGAATTCATAATTTGTGTTTAGGATAGAGATATACCTATACGCCGCATATAATCTGAAAGAGAACCTGTGCTTTAAATTCTTTTTAATTGTAATTCACATAGAGATATAGTGAATTAGTTAACTAGGGTGTTTATCTTAATTCTATCTTTTGTGGATTTAAGTTGATTCGTTTATGATACATCGAGAGATGGTTATAAATATTGATGAGTTCTTGATTAACAATCTGAAATAGTTAGCATAACTTAACAGGAAGTGTATTAATTCAAGTGAAACATTAAGGAAAATTGTAATCTTAAGCATTTTTATCTGAATTCAATTCTTGGTAGTTAGTAATTAGTTAGTTTAGTACTTTATTTTCAAAATTCAAAATCTTTTATCGAATTGTTTAAATAAAATTAATTTGATTATGAGTTAGTATTTGGTAACTATTATTAAATAATTCTCTGTGGGTTCGACACTCTCTTATCACTTTATTACTTGTTGACCGTGTACACTTGCACGTATTTATTGATTGCTAAATCGACAAACACTCATCAGACCAGTATGAGAGTGGAATTTGATTTAACTTAACCCATATGGGAAATTTGAGCTGGCCCATTTTTGAAAATTCAACTCCTTCTTTCTAAGGTTGCAGAACGATCACTTTTGAGGCAAAGTGCCATGGACCCGAAGCAAGAACATTGTCTCTATCAGAGACGGATTGGAATTTGAAAATGTAGTAGCCTCTGCTATGAAGAAAGACACTTGTGAGACCCATGGATCCCCAAAGGCGCTTGGCAATGGCTTCAACAACCTTGAAAGGGAGGTTTGAGTGCAAGAAATAACCCACAAGGCTGGAAGACCAGAGTTGGTTCCCACGTTTCAGCACATCAGTAGGTGGTTTGACCAGAATCTGACCACCCTCAGATAAGGGAGGATGGTAGGATAGAGATCGTGAAGTTTTGCCAGAGTTAGAAGAGACCACATCACACCATGATTTAGAAGCTCCAGGTTGCAAACACTGGAGATCACTTTTCTCTGCCAGAGTAACAGGAGATCTGGTTGGAACAAAGACTGAGATATTATTAAGAAGGGTAGCAGATTGAACAAAAGTACTTGCCCCATGAAGAGGCGCTTGGATAGGTTTGGCCAAAAACTCCATCCTAGAATCCTCACCCACACAGGAAATAGGAGGTTTGCCAAGAATAGACTGGCATAGAGCGCCAGCAGTTCTTTGAGGACTTCCATCAGACACCTTTGGGGCATGACCAATGTTCGCTAGTTTCCCTTCAGAAATAAAGGCATTGATATCATTAGAAGAGAATCCATGCGCCAATAAACAGTTCATAAGATCTTCATTTTTCTTTCTTTCAAATAGAACTTCTTCACAGGACTTCTTATTGTTTCATTCGTTCCTTCAAATTGTCAAAGAAAGAGGTGATTAGAAGTCCTATTACTTCGTTTTAGTTTGATTAGCATCAAAAGGAGCAATCCCATCACTATCGCGTTCAAAACGATGTGTACATCTCACACAAGTCATGATTTTAGGAGACTTTCTTATTGTTTTATTAGTTCCTTCAAATTGTCAAAGAAAGAGGAGATACTTTGTTCTAGTTTGATTAGCATCAAAAGGAGCAATCGCATCACTATCGCATTCAAAACGATGCTCACATCTCACACAAGACTTGATTGATGAGGACATGCTTAGCTTGGACAAGGGCGGGAGCTATGGAGCAGATCCGGTGCAAGTTCCAGTTGGACCAGTGACGAGAGCACGAGCAAAACGCTTCACGGAAGGACTTAATGGGTTTATTCAAGAAGCTTGGAATGATAAGGATGCGAGTTCAAAGGCGTTGGAGTTGGGACCTAAGTTGGTGAATGTGCTACAAGTGAGGGAACCAAGTCATGAAGCAAAAGAAGCAAAAATTCAAAATTTAGGTTCCAGCGCCTAAGGCGCTCATTCCTTTGTATTTCAAGCGCCTAGGGCGCTTGCCAAATGTGGAAGACACTGCGACTCAACGCCTAAGGCGCTCCATGCCTTGTGTTTTAAGCGCCTAAGGCGCTCCATGCCTTGTGTTTCAAGCGCCTAAGGCGCTCACGTTGTGATGAAGATTCTGCAGGACAGTGCCTAAGGCGCTCCATTAAGAAGCAAACCAAGCGCCTAGGCGCTTGGTCCTGAACACGGAATCCGAAGTGCGTTTGATCAGATTTCTTTCCTTAATTTCAACATATTTTCATAACTCTATTGTAATTAGGATATTTTAAGATAGGATTTTGATTCCAAATCAGTTGCTATTTCCTTTATGGATTATAGGGTTTCATAGTTAGTATATATAGACATTTTGATTGTAATTCAAAACAACAATTCAATATTATTCAGAGTTTATTCATACTAGAAAGCTATTCTCTACTTTTGGTTCTTTGAAGAATTTCTAAGCTAATTTCTTAGTTTTTCTTTTGAGATTCATATTTAACTTATCATACAACAAACCATAGTTGTGTATGGCGTTATTCTACCGCATCATACAATCATACGGAGATTATCGTTTTCCATCTAAACGAGGGTCTAAGTGTTGTTGGTGTTCCATCCTACGCGAATTCAATTGCTTGATCGAATTTGTCAAGATTCTCGTCCCCAAATAGACGTTGGGTTAAGATATCGAGAGAGTTCCCAAAGTTGCTTATTAGAAACGATCCGGGCGACGACCACCTCACCAAGCGTGCCGTGGAGTCTATCATTTAGTATCAGAGCTGCGTTTTCTAGCTAAATATCTATCTTTATTGTTTCGTTGAATTTGTGAGCAAAAAAAAAGGAGTATAGAAACTTCTATTATTATCTCAGTTATTTCTATTTGTTCGTAGAATTCGTTTTCAATTCCGTAATCAAGATTGTTACTATTTCTAGTCATACCGACTATATTGTTCGTGATAAGTTATTTTAAATTGATTAGTAGAACCGAGAAATTTTGTTAGGTAAATTCAAAAAGAACCTATTAGATAGAATAATTAGAGGTAAAAGGCTTAGTGGTGAGATCAATTGAGGTAAAAAGCCTATTGAGTGATACACGAGTGAAACATTCATCGAGCGAAACACGTAAGGGAGTGGTGAGGAAAATATTTTGCTACTAACTTCTGTTTTGCAGGAAATATGTCTAACTCAAAGGATAAGGGAACTTTTGTAAAATCTTCATTGTCAGCCGATATGAAGTTGATGATTGAGGCCATGAATAAGGAATGGGGTAAGAGGTTGGATATGACAATGGAACATGTGCATGAGCGCTTGGACCAATTAAGCGTTACTCGGGGAGAATCTTCTCAAAACCGCTAGGGAACTCAACAAAAAAGGGTAACTTAGCAAAGAGGAGCTAGGGTGGAAGAAACTGATTTTTTTTTTTGTTAACCGTGGGTTTCCCGGACGCATCCGGACTAATCCCGCCGAACCCGGGTCAGCCTTTTCATACGGGTTTGCACCCGCGTCCCCGTGGCCACAGCGGAGCATTATTAGTGCCCCTTCAAGTGTTGCTAGTGGGAGTCGATCCTGAGTCGTCCGGGTTTACGGTTCGTTCCCAAGGCGGCTTGCACCACTGCGCCACTTGTTACATCGGAAAGTCTGATTTCTTACATCGGAGACAACAAGGAGCTAGGGATAGAGAGGGTCAAGATAGAGAGGACAACAACTTGGATAGTATGAAAATGAAAATTCCAACTTTCCAAGGAAGGAGTGATCCGGAGGCATATCTAGAGTGGGAAAAGAAGATGGATTGGATATTTGACCGTCATAATTACTCGGGGCTAAAGAAAGTAAAACTTGCCGCCACAGAATTCTCAGCTTATGCTGTTACTTGGTGGGATCAGTTGACGATTAGCCGGAGGAGGTGTGGTGAACGTCCAATTGAAACTTGGGAAGATATGAAGACAGTGATGAAAAAGAGGTTCGTTCCAGATTACTATCACCGAGAGATAGTTAGGAGTTTGCAAAGCTTGAAACAAGGTAGTCGGAGCGTCGAGGATTATTACAAAGATATGGAGATGTTGATGGCTAGAGCTATAAATGAGGATAGTGAATCAACAATGGCCAGATTTTTGGCAGGACTGAATTTGGAGATTGCAGACTTAGTAGAACAGCAACATTACGTGGTATTGGAGGATATGGTACACATGGCTATCAAGATTGAGAAACAGCTTAAGAGGAGAGGTAACCAACGATCGATACCTAATTCGGGTTCATCATGGAAATCTAATGCGGGTAAGCGAGAGGAGAAACCAGCTGTAGTCAAGCCCAAGGTGGAGATTAAAACCGATGCGACTAACCGTGGAATGCAAGGTAAAACTGAACTACCTTCCTTTAGTCGTAATCGTGATATTAAATGTTTTAAGTGTCACGGTAAGGGCCATATTGCGAGTTAATGTCCAAATCAACGGACCATGTTGTTACTTGATAATGGTGATATAGAGACCGAGGAGGAAGACAGTGATACTGATTCTATGCCACCGTTGGAGGAGGTGGAAGACAAGGAAGTTCCAATATGTGGGGAAGTTTTAGTGACGAGACGGGTGCTGAGTGCACAAGTGAAGGAGGAAAGCAGCGAGCAGCGTGAAAATTTATTTCATACTAGGTACTTGGTGAATGGGAAAATTTGCTGTGTTGTGATAGATGGGGGTAGTTGCACGAATGTGGCAAGTAGGGCTATGGTAGAGAAATTGGGGCTTTCCACAACCAAACATCCTCAACCTTATCGATTGCAATGGCTCAATGATAGTAATGAGATTAAAGTGACTAAACAGGTGTTGGTGCCATTTACTATTGGGAAGTATGTGGATGAAATTTTGTGCTATGTGGTTTCGATGCAGGCGGGTCACATATTGTTTGGTCGACCATGGCAATTTGACAGGCGAGTGAAATATGATGGTTTTACAAATGAATATTCTTTTGTTTACAATAAAAGGAAAGTTACTTTGTGTCATATGTCACCCTAACATGTACATGAGGATCAAATGCATCTACAGAGTGAGCATGAAAAACGGAAGGAGAGTGAAGAAAAGAAAATTGTTGAGAAAAAAAATAATGAGGGGGAAAATAAGAGAGAAAAAGGAAGAGAGAAAAGAAAAGATGAGGAGCGAAAAACAAATATCTATGCAAAAAAGAGCGATGTGAGGCGTGCTTTAGATGCTAAACAGCCGATGATTATACTTAGGTATAAGGAGGCGCTTTTGAATACTAACGCTAACGATTCTTCTTTACCTAGTGTTGTGTCATCTCTTTTGCAGGATTATAAGGATGTGTTTCTCGAGGAGCTTCCACAAGGATTACCACCTATTCGGGGAATTGAGCATCAAATTGACTTCATACCTGGTGCGACTATTCCAAACCGTCCAGCTTATCGGAGCAATCCCGAGGAGACGAAGGAGTTGCAAAGGCAAGTGGGCGAACTTATGGAGAAGGGGTTCGTAAGAGAGAGCATGATTCCATGTGCAGTTCCAGTGATCTTAGTGCCTAAAAAGGATAGGAAGTGGCGCATGTGCATTGACTGTCGAGCGGTAAATAATATTACGGTAAAGTATCGACATCCCATTCCACGTTTAGATGATATGTTAGATGAATTGCATGGTTCCTGTGTATTTTCAAAAATTGATTTAAAAAGTGGATATCATCAAATTTGTATGCATGAGGGTGATGAATGGAAAACAGCTTTCAAAACAAAATATGGGTTATATGAGTGGTTAGTATTACCTTTTGGTCTAACTTGTGACGCCCCCAAATCTCTACACTCCCCTGTAGCAGATCTGGTGCTCACGTGGAACTATACAACTATAAATATTCAATAAAATATGACTCCTATCTATACAAGGTTCACAGTATCCCATAACAGATAATAGTTCTCGTTAGAACATTATCCGTGTTTGGATACCCTCACTTGGATGTATAGATTCATATCTTGTGGATATCTCTTTCATATCAATAGTTCCTATCTATCTGACATTCACAGTATCAATGATAAGATTGTCCCTAGAACCGAGGGGCGCATTCCAGTAAAGATGGCACCTTACCGGCGCTCATTAAGTGTAACCCCAGAGCTTATAGGACTTTCAATATCATTTAAATACCCTCATTCAGATGTATAGTTCGTATAGATATTGTATTTAACTTAGTACAACTATTCTAAAGAATTTAAAGATCAGAGTATAACGCAATCTATGACATAAAGGATCATAATATATTACATAACATTTTATTCGGTTACATCATTCGTTATACTAAGTTATTACAACAACAAGTCTTTAAAAGACCTAAAGTATTCAACAACAGAAATAAAACTTAATAGGTATGGCTTTTCCCCTTATGAGTCCCAGACGTGCCGGGAATATCATTTAAAGCTGCAAAAGAAGATATGCGCAAAAATGAGCTACAAATGCTCAGTAAGTTCATTTGAATATGTAAACACCATGTGTTTGATTTGAAAGATGTTAACAATGTATACTGAGGGTTCTGTATAAGAACCATATATTTCATTTAGTTCTATCAGTCTTTAAAGACTTAGAACCATTTGAGTTTTGGATATCTGGTAGGTGATCAGCCTCACCAATATCCTAGGAGTATGCATATCATCCTACCATTTGTGGTCAATATATTATCGACATTTATTGGCCTTCCTATGAAGGCATTTTCATTTACTCAGTATAGATGTCTTACCAAACAATTTGGTTTGACACAACAATTTCCGCTCGAATAAACAATATATGAACAATGATTCATTTCTTAAGTTATGCTGAACAAGAAGCAATAACTTCACAATAATTGATAGCAAGATGTATAATACTTTCTTAATATAAGTTGAGTAAGGTTAGGAGACTTGCTCAAAAGTAAACAAGTTCGGGATACTTGCATAAAGATAACAAAGTTGGAAGACTTGCCTTAGCGTAGCTCACTATAATTTAGTACGATCGGTCAACGCACGTAGTCTACGTATACCAATAATAAGCGTTAGCACGTATATAAACATGTATCACGCTAATCTAAACAAGTTTCATTAAGGTTCGACGTTGATTCGGTATCTCGGTCGCATCCTTAATGGCTAAACACATAGATTGTTCGATAAAACTTCATTTGGAAGTCTAATTATTAGTATAAATAATTTATTTATTATTTATAACATTTTTAGAAGCTTAGTATTATTTTTAAATAATTTTCAGAAGCTTTGAAGTATTTTTAAATAATTTTACAAGCTTAGGAATATTTTTAAATGATTTAATTCTTATTTAGAATATTTTTAAAACATTTAAATAATTTATTTGTCATCTAGAATATTTTTAGATAATTAAAATATTATTTAAATGATTTATTTATCATTTATAATATTTTTAGAAAGATAAAATATTATTTAAATGATTTATTTTATCATTTATAATATTTTTTGAATTTATTTTCTTATTAAAATAATTTATTTATTATTTATAATAATTTTCAAAACTTAATTTAATATTTAAATGATTTAATTATCATTTATAAACATTTTTAAATATTTAATATATATTTAAATGATTTATTTATCATTAATAATATTTTAAAATATTTAATATTTTATTTAATTATTATATATAATAATTTTATTTACCTTAATATCATTTTTAAATAATTAATATAATTATTTAATAATTTAATATCATTTTTAAATAATTAAAACAATTATTAAATAATTTATCATAATTATTATTTATTATTTAATTAAAATAATATATCAGAATATATAAAAATATTAAAAATAATTTTTTTATAATTAAAAATGAATTTTTGGATTTATTTATTAATTATTAATAATTATTTAATATTTATTTATTATTTTATAATTTATTTAATTGATTTTTATTTAATTTTTATTAAAAATCCGTCGCTAAAGGGCTTTAGCGACGGTCTGCATATGTGCATAGTGTTCTGGGTTTGGCTATGCATTTTGTCGCTAAAGGTGTTCTTCATGAGGAACACCTAGTCAACGCTGGACAGCCTACTTTGAGCTCAAATTAATTTCAACTGGGTTATGATTTGGGTTTGATTTTTGTTGCTCGTTACAGTCTACATGGTAGAGAGTAACGACATGTTTTGTTTGAGATCAAACAACATCATTTGATGCCATTTAAATTTGGTCAAACTAGCAGGGACCAACTGTTCTTACGAATTTCTGGGTTACCCAGAAATTCATAAGTCAGTTGCGGTCAAGGTACTTTGACTGCAATTTCTGGCTAGATTAGTTAATGTTAGTGTGTTTTTATGTTACCAGATTGTACTCTACATAGCATAGAACAAGTCTAAACAAAGAAATCACATAACACATATCATATAGACCGATTCTGGGTTGCATGAAAGTCTGACAAACCTTGTCAGACACCTTCAAGGGAATTCTGGGTTACCCAGAAATGAAAATCCGAACGGTCAAGGCACTTTTGACCGATCATATCTTTCATCCTAGTTATTTGTTTGCTACAGACACCCAAATTTTGCGTTCCCTGTGCTAACCGTGACAGGAGGGCAAAATCGTCAATTGAATCGGCCTGCGGGAGAGAAAGAATGGGCACAAGTGCGAACACTCGCCGCCACCGCGACGATTTGTAGTCAAAACCGACGGGACAACAAGGCCATCCGAAATGAGCATTCCCGAATAATGTGTCACGTCTCACAAGTAATTCCCGGACTGCAAAATACAGGCTTTTCGGCAAAAACCGATAGCACAACGCGAGAATCGAGGTGCGGTGCGGAAACCGAGGACAATTAAATAACATAAGTGCATGGCGGGCTGAGTGGATGGCGGGCTAAGGCCAGCCGCACATTGATCTGCGGCCAGCCGCAGATCAATCTGCGGCTGGGCTTAGCCAGCCTACTTCAGCACATTTCCTTCATTCAGTGATGCAGAGGAGGTTGAGCAGGCGGATAGAGGAAGAAAAACAGCAAGCAGTAGCAGCGAAAAAAAGAGAAAAAAGAGAGAAAAAAGTGAGGATTTATATCCCTATTGTTAGATTGTATCATAGACTTTCTCTACTCTAATTAATATACGAGTTTATACGAATTGTGGTGTCATTTGCAAGGTGAAAATCCCTCTTTTACAGCATTTTTGTTATATCATTTTGTTAAACTTTTGGTCATTTGGGTTATATCAACAGGCTTTTCGGCAAAAACCGACAGCACAACGCGAGAATCGAGGTGCGGTGCGGAAACCGAGGACAATTAAATAACATAAGTGCATGGCGGGCTAAGGCCAGCCGCACATTGATCTGCGGCCAGCCGCAGATCAATCTGCGGCTGGGCTTAGCCAGCCTACTTCAGCACATTTCCTTCATTCAGTGATGCAGAGGAGGTTGAGCAGGCGGATAGAGGAAGAAAAACAGCAAGCAGTAGCAGCGAAAAAAAGAGAAAAAAGAGAGAAAAAAGTGAGGATTTATATCCCTATTGTTAGATTGTATCATAGACTTTCTCTACTCTAATTAATATACGAGTTTATACGAATTGTGGTGTCATTTGCAAGGTGAAAATCCCTCTTTTACAGCATTTTTGTTATATCATTTTGTTAAACTTTTGGTCATTTGGGTTATATCAAATGTAGTTTTTCTTGTATATTGTTGCGGATCCATGGATTGAGGACTATTAGTGAGGGTTCCAAATGGAACGAAATTCTTCCTAATGGCCCGATGATATCCATTTGATAATTTTTAGCTCGTTATAGTGATGTAGAAATTTGGTTGTGAGCCTAGGAAAGCGACCCCGTGGGCCAAATCCGATGATGGACTTCTTTTGATGTAAGAAGTAGGAACGATGTAATTTTCATTGTAAATATGTAATCGTCGGGCCTTAAAACGACGCTAAGGCGAGAATCGTGTTTAAGGCCCCGTCATAGTGAAAGTATGCGATTGTTGGCGTTCGGGGTTATTTTGATGGCTTACATGCCCATGAATAACCCCAACGCATTTTAATACTTGATTTGATTTGTGACACGAAATTGATTTCAAAGCTAAAACGATATGATTTTCATAAAATCAATCAAACTAGGCTATTAGCACCACGAGGCTAAAATTTGGAAACGCTAATGAATGTCAATTCCTATTTAACGAGAAGGCTAAAAAAAATCGTTTTCAAACATCACAAAAAATGATTTTATAAAAATAAGTAATGTTTTATTGAATCTTTGTGCATAGGGTTAAAGAGATCCTAGAAGTTGCCTACCGTGCTATTTACGAAAGCAACGTATAGATCTCGATTCCTATTTTGATGAAGGTTTAGAAAACTCTTGTTTTTGTCAAAACAACACCTAATGAAAATCTCATAAGTTTTTGACAATTAAAATCAAACCTTTCTCATAAAGCTCCCTCGATTAAGCCAAATGACATTCTAGGGCATTCTCAAAAGAAAGCACAACGTTTCATCAAAACCCAAATGGTTTCTTCATGCAAATTCACCACGACATTCATGTAGGCACCCACACACACGCGCACATACACACACACATTCAAGAGTTAAAGGATAGGAAAAGGATCATGATTTCGGTAACCGTGTTTAACAGAAGTCGGGGGTGCCTAACACCTTCCTCTCGCTTAAGCAAGCCCCCGAACTCTATGAATCTCGGTTTGCAGACCAATTAATTCGGAGTCACATATGAGCTAGCGATTTATAAAAAAACGAAAACTCGGATGAGTTGGTACATCCATTTCAAATATACCAACTGGCGACTTTGGTTAATTGGCTCATCAAAAAAAATGATCTTTCAAAACCCCGTCGACATTAATGCCGACCTTTTCCCAAAAATCATTCAATCAAAAGGCTAAAATCGGAAAGGACGAAAACTCGGCGTCGACAGCTGGCGACTCTGCTGGGGACATTAGAGGGCTTAAGCCGCGTTCAAATCTTGATGTTGTCCTATCCTTTAAAATTCATGAATGTGTGTGTGCATGCTATTTTTTAATTTTTTTCTGTTGTTGTGTGAATGTGTTTTACCAATGAATGAATGGTTGAATGGAATTGCTTTACTTCAAAGTAATCATATGCATACGGTGAGGACGATGAATGTGAATGTATGTTGAGAGTGTACCTCCTCTTGAGGCGAACCTGTCGGTTGCTTATTAATGGACTCGAAGGGGCTGCTCCCCGGAGATGGCTCAGGAAACGCACCACCCAAATTCGCTCCAATCGAAAGGATTCAGACGAGTAGATTGCGAAGATTTGGGGACCTTCATGCCGAAAAGCCCGTGAGAGTAACCCTAGGGTAGGTCAGCCTCTGATAAACCTAACGAAAGGGAAGCTTCTTCATGCTCTTTTATCGTTCAGTCAAATAAATAAATGTCATGTAAATGGCATACAACTGTCATACCGTCATCATCGTAATAAATGTGTCCTGTATCATGTGATTACATCACCTGCACATATAAAGAGAATACTGACCTGGTTTTGCAGGAAGGTAATCTATACCACATACCAAGGTTTTCTAAAACTTCTAAATACTATCCTGTCATCAAACACTGACCTTGTTTTGCAGGATAAGATCAGAGAACCGTGAAGGCGTGGCCTAACGATCACAAAGAACCCGGAGTAGGGGCATATTCGACCACCAAAAAAAATAATAATAATAATCATGCATCAGTGTTGACATGCATCTGCCAACTTGTAACTGGCACAATACTAAACTACGGCCCTTGTTTGTATTGCGAGATTGCCCCTACGACCCAACTAAGAGGCCGTAAAGTCCATACTCCATCCATCCAAATGGCAGAGGCCGATAGCCATGAAATTACATTTTCTGCCACTCCAACAATACGGCCGAATACGAGGGATTCATCCTAGGACTGAGATTAGCCCTGGGAATGGGAATCAAAAAGATGATAGTAGTTGGAGACTCGAATTGGTCATCCGGCAGGCCATGGGAATATACAGCACTAAAGGGCATAAATGGGACCTAGCTACGGGACTACTGAGATATCTGGAAGCCGAAGAAGCCCACAAACAAATGAACGAAGTACATGGCGATGTGTGCGGAGCCCATATGAGTAGAACATTTTTGGCAAAGAAAATCATGTGAACGGATCACTACTGGCTAAACATGAAAACTGACTGCGATGCTCATGTCAGGAAATGCCGTCAATGCCAGATCCATGCCAATGCGATCCATGCACCTCCTAATGAGCTCCATTGCTTGACCTCACCGTGGCCAATTGGACCGTGCAGCAGGTGATATCCAGGAAGGGGTAAATCCAGGAGTACGACAGTGAATCCCAGCCAGTAGAAGATCAATGGGTTTTGAAATTCTGAGTTTTATTTCAAATCTCTGCACGCTCATGTCATTTTGTCATGTTATCAAAAAAAAAAAAGATCATGTGCTGAAATGTTTTATATATATGACAAGCATTTTGTTGTATGTCAGGTACCCCGATTTGAGGCATTCTAGCCTGACAAGCGACAGGCCAAATTTGAAGGAGGATCACGATTTTGGTATAGAGCTAGATTTCGATCTGATGGGGATTAAGCAGGACGAGACAGATATCGACAATACGCCTGACGAGATCAAAGGAGGGGTCGAGGAATAAACCCGAACCCGACTTAGACCAAACCATCTCCATCAAACATCAGAACCCCTAACGATCACAAAGAGCCCGGAGTAGGGGCAGATTCGATATAAAAAAAATATATATATATATAGCCGAGTTGTTGAGCCTGTATGGAGATATGTTCACTTGGTCCCATGGCGACGTGATTGGATTGTCCACAGACATTATAGGACATCAACTGTCCATCAAGGAGGGTTCCGACCAATTAAGCAAAAGTCGAGAACGTTGAAGCCTGAATGGAGGTTGAAAGTAAAGGACGAGATTATCAAGCGGTTTAAAGCAGGAATCATCACGGTGTCTATTTACCCTGAATGGCTTTCCGACAGAATCCCAGTACCACAGCCTGGAGGAGAAGTAAGGGGCCGCATCGACTATAGAAATCTGAACGATGCCCTCAAGGAGGAGATATATGGCAAATTCAAGATCAAACATTTTTGATTCAGTCATTTACCGGCCCAAAATGAATGGGGCAGTGGGGGCTGCAAATAAAACACAAAGACGATCATGGGAAGAATGTCCGCCAATCATCGGGGATGGCCGGATTTATTGTCGCTCACCCTGTTTGCCTATCGAACCTCAGTTCGCACATTTACAGGGGCAGCCCCTTACGCATCTCCCGGGCATACGACAAGAGGGTACGATCCCGAAAATTCAAAATAAATGATTTAGTCCTCAAAAGGATCGCGCCCTGCCAAGACGAAGCTATGGGGTTTCGCTCTAAATCAAAAGGAGCCATCACGAAAAAAAAAAAAAAAATCCTCTCTGGGGGAGCCCTCATCTTACAAGGAATGGACGGGAAGGCGTTCCCCAGCCCGTTAATTCTGACTCTATGAAACCATCTCAAAAATCAAAAATCCCCCAAACCTTTCAACAAGTCAAAGGACCGGATCTTTTGTCAGCCCAGCGAGATACCGATGCGACCAGTACGAGGGAGATCACAAGAAAAGCAACTTAACACTGGGGCATTTGTCAACTACCCAGGAAATGATGACGTGCAAATTGGCACCCATGCAACAATCCCATCAACATGCACCATCATCATCAAATGCTGCCTCATGTCAATTCAATCTTCAACAGTACGATCATCTGGCATTTGTCAAGCATAGTTTTCCCGGGATACGATGACTCGCGTGAGAGGGGATTTTTCATTTGACTTGATAGGAATCAGATTAATTATGACAAGCAACCGTGGAGCACGATCGTGAGTATGATTAGACGAAGAAAGCTATTCAACCTTTTGATCGAGTACAAAGCCTTAATTCAAAGCAACGTTTGCGACAGAATCGACCTCATGTGACAACCTTCACTTTGCATTTTGCACAAACTTTCAGTTGTGGGGTACAAAACTATGACGACGTTGATGGCAATTAACACGTAGTCAGACAGTCAATAATTATCAAGCTAATATCAAGAAGTCAGACGATAAATGATTATCAAGCTAATGTCTCGAATCGTGGCCTGGGTTATTCGAGTAATTAAGCCCGAGGGGTGTTTCTACACCTGGTGCCCTAAAGCCATCTGGTTTGAGAGTCGCTGGCCCAACACTCGTTACATGGGTAACTCAGAGCCTAAGAAAACGAGCATTACAGTAGAGGAGGCCCGAGCAGATTCGAATCGTGGCATGGGCTACTCGAGTAATTAAGCCTAAGGGGTGTCTCTGCATCTGCTGCCCTAAAGCCGTCTGGTTTGGGAGTCACCGGCCTAACACTCGCTACATGCTCAAGCCTAAGAAAACGAATCTTGCACAAGGTCAAGCAAAGAATGAATGGTGCAGACCACCAGCTTGTCTCAAACCGTGGCCTTTATTACTCGAGTAAATAAATCCGAAGGGGTGTCTGTACACCCAATGCCCCAAAACCGTCTGGTTTGGGAGTCATTGGTCCATAACTCGTTAAATGGGTAACTTTGAATAGCCTAAGAAAATGAGACAAGTGAAGTGGGCTGATAAAGAGAAAAGATAATATGAAAAAACTCTCGGCCTTAAACAAAAGGTTATGAAAGAGAAACCCCTACTGAATGCTGCATCGCACAGTGCATTTGTCATATGTCGTCAATCCTACTAAGAACGTTGGCGAGAATGGAGACAGAATACCTTTGACGAGGGGAGGTAGTTCTTTTGAATTCGACCGTACTCACGTACAATGACCATGAATGCTTGAAGGTATTCTTACGATTTCATAACTCGTTAAATAGAAAATCATCAACTCACGAAGGTTCGAAAATAACTTCCAGTCTAGTACATGCACGGTTCATAACTTGCTAGATTGTGCGATCAATAGATATTCAATTTCATGTGCTTTAACTACATTTAGATTATAATATCTTTATGTTGAACTAACACTAACGGCCCGAGCCTTCAAGTTTTGGCATTTGTTAGTCATCTGATATGCAGGATCTTGCAGAGCTGTGGATAGCTCAGCACGGTCAACATCGCGAGTTTTCGATAGAAATTCTTGGTAGCGACACGCGCCAAGGCAGGGGGCAGTTAAGAATCGTGAAATGGAAGGAAAGCTGAGGCTGCACAGAACTTCTCATTGGGCCTCTCCCCAATCCTGACTATCACTACTTCGACATCCAAGTGATCCACGTGCATGAGCATATACAAGGATGATATAATACGGGACCACAGCATATCGGCCATCGGAGATGATCAAAAGGCCAAGGAGCCAACATAGTTGTCGATCATCACAGAGAGCGAAACAAACTGCCTCAACTCGATGAAATGAAGACGACCAAGAACAGGCAGAGTACCAAACCAATGTTGAAGTCTAGAAACTACACTTCACGATGAGGCGTGATCCAGTCAAATTTTGGCAAACAACGACGATTGTCGAATCATATCATTTGACTGAATAGGGGTCATTTCTATCTAAACATATGTTGTGCACATGCATCTGTTCATAACATATCTGCCAAATCATGCATAACATCTTTTTCATGCATGCAGGTACGATCAAAATGAAAATCTTTAGGAAAGTACAAGCACATCGCTTTCAACCTCACAAATGATCAGAGTGATGGCTTTTGCGGCATGGTACGTGGACGATGTTGGTGGGAGATCCAAGACATGAAGCCGATCACACATCCCATTTCAAAAAAAATCACTCAAATCCAATCAACGACCCCTGGGAAGGGCTGGTATCCAACCCTGGGAAGGGCTGGTATCCAACCAATCAACGACCCCTGGGAAGGGCTGGTATCCAACCAATCAACGACCCCTGGGAAGGGCTGGTATACAACCAATCAACGACCCCTGGGAAGGGCTGGTATCCAAGACAATCAATGACCCTGGGAAGGGCTGGTATCCAAACAAGGAGTGAACCTGGGAAGGCATCCAAGCAAACCACAACAAGGTGGTGAGCAAACCTGGGAAGGCATCCAAGCAAACCACAACAAGGTGGTGAGTAAACCTGGGAAGGCATCCAAGCAAACCACAACAAGGTGGTGAGCAATCCTGGGAAGGCATCCAAGCAAACCACAACAAGGTGGTGAGTAACCCTGGGAAGGCATCCAAACAAACCACAACAAGGTGGTGAGCAAACCTGGGAAGGCATCCAAGCAAACCACAACAAGATGGTGAGCACCCTGGGAAGGGCTGAGATCCAAACAACTAACACCCTGGGAAGGGCTGAGATCCAAACAACTAACACCCTAGGAAGGGCTGAGATCCAAACAACTAACACTCTGGGAAGGGCTGGTATCCAAAAAATCAACAATCCCTGCGAAGGGCTGGTATCCAAAAAAAAAAAAATCAATAATCCCTGGGAAGGGCTGGTATCCAAAAAAAATCAACAATCCCTAGGAAGGGCTGGTATCCAAAAAATCAACAACCCCTGGGAAGGGCTGGTATCCAAACAACCAACGACCCCTGGGAAGGGCTGAGATCCAAACAATCAACAACCCCTAGGAAGGGTTGAGATCCAAACAATCAACGACCCATGGGAAGGGCTGAGATCCAAACAAGGTGGTGAGTGAACCTGGGAAGGCATCCAAGCAAACCCCAACAAGGTGGTGAACAACCCCTAGGAAGGGCCAATATCCAAAAAATGAGCAATCCCTAGGAAGGGCTGAGATCCAAGCAAACCCCGACGAATGATGACATCTGTAGAACAGTATCAAGAGACTATACAGGGGTCATTTTTTCATCAAATTTGCATTTTAAATGTTGTTTCACATGCATTGAATAGATGATAACTCGGTACGTGATCCATGCAGGTTAGGTGTCAAGGTCCTAGCCTATCTGAGTCAAAAGCGATGGCTGCCAAGAACGATGTACGAGGACGAATTCCAAGGATGCCTTTCAAGCTAGTCAGGAGAATAACTTCCTCTGATGACAATGCGATGGAATAAGGCGATTACGAGATGGGTGACCGGCGACGAAACCCGACCCCGACAAGACGATCGACCGGCGACGATAACCGGCGATTACGAGATGGGTGACCGGCGACGAAACCCGGCCCCGACAAGACGATCGACCGGCGACGATAACCGGCGATTACGAGATGGCTGATCGGTGACGAAACCCGGCCCCGACAAGACGATCGACCGGCGACGATAACCGGCGATTACGAGATGGGTGACCGGCGACGAAACCCGGCCCCGACAAGACGATCGACCGGCGACGATAACCGGCGATTACGAGATGGGTGACCGGCGACGAAACCCAGCCCCGACAAGACGATCGACCGGCGACGATAACCGGCGATTACGAGATGGGTGACCGGCGACGAAACCCGGCCCCGACAAGACGATCGACCGGCGACGATAACCGGCGATTACGAGATGAGTGACCAGCGACGAAACCCGGTCCCGACAAGACGATCGACCGGCGACGATAACCGGCGATTACGAGATGGGTGACCGGCGACGAAACCCGGCCCCGACAAGACGATAGATTGGAAGACTGAACCCGATGACTAACAATGCGACCAGGGATGGAGGCATTAACACTTTTACGAATTTTTTGCATACTTTACATCTTGTGTTGCATCATGAGTTACATGTGTTGCATCATGTATGTACTGTCATTCTTATGCACTGTCATTCATGCATCGGGTGTCTATTTCTTTATCCTGTTCATTTCATTTAACATTTCATAAACATGATAAAGAGGGGCAGCTGTAGACACTCAAATTTTGCGTTCCCTGTGCTAACCGTGATAGGAGGGCAAAATCGTCAATTGAACCGGCCTGCGGGAGCGAAAGAATGGGCACAAGTGCGAACACTCGCCGCCACCGCGACGATTTGTAGTCAAAACCGACGTGACAACAAGGCCATCCGAAATGAGCATTCCCGAATAATGTGTCACGTCTCACAAGTAATTCCCGGACTGCAAAATACAGGCTTTTCGGCAAAAACCGACAGCACAACGCGAGAATCGAGGTGCGGTGCGGAAACCGAGGACAATTAAATAACATAAGTGCATGGCGGGCTGAGTGGATGGTGGGCTAAGGCTAGCCGCACATTGATCTGCGGCCAGCCGTAGATCAATCTGCGACTGGGCTTAGCCAGCCTACTTCAGCACATTTCCTTCATTCAGTGATGCAGAGGAGGTTGAGCAGGCGAAGAGAGGAAGAAAAACAGCAAGCAGTAGCAGCGAAAAAAAGAGAAAAAAGAGAGAAAAAAGTGAGGATTTATATCCCTATTGTTAGATTGTATCATAGACTTTCTCTACTCTAATTAATATACGAGTTTATACGAATTGTGGTGTCATTTGCAAGGTGAAAATCCCTCTTTTACAGCATTTTTGTTATATCATTTTGTTAAACTTTTGGTCATTTGGGTTATATCAAATGTAGTTTTTCTTGTATATTGTTGCGGATCCATGGATTGAGGACTATTAGTGAGGGTTCCAAATGGAACGAAATTCTTCCTAATGGCCCGATGATATCCATTTGATAATTTTTAGCTCGTTATAGTGATGTAGAAATTTGGTTGTGAGCCTAGGAAAGTGACCCCGTGGTCCAAATCCGATGATGGACTTCTTTTGATGTAAGAAGTAGGAACGATGTAATTTTCATTGTAAATATGTAATCGTCGGGCCTTAAAACGACGCTAAGGCGAGAATCATGTTTAAGGCCCCGTCATAGTGAAAGTAGGCGATTGTTGGCGTTCGGGGTTATTTTGATGGCTTACATGCCCATGAATAACCCCAACGCATGTTAATACTTGATTTGATTTATGACACGAAATTGATTTCAAAGCTAAAACGATATGATTTTCATAAAATCAATCAAACTAGGCTATTAGCACCACGAGGCTAAAATTTGGAAACGCTAATGAATGTCAATTCCTATTTAACGAGAAGGCTAAAAAAAATCGTTTTCAAACATCACAAAAAATGATTTTATAAAAATAAGTAATGTTTTATTGAATCTTTGTGCATAGGGTTAAAGAGATCCTAGAAGTTGCCTACCGTGCTATTTACGAAAGCAACGTATAGATCTCGATTCCTATTTTGATGAAGGTTTAGAAAACTCTTGTTTTTGTCAAAACAACACCTAATGAAAATCTCATAAGTTTTTGACAATTAAAATCAAACATTTCTCATAAAGCTCCCTCGATTAAGCCAAATGACATTCTAGGGCATTCTCAAAAGAAAGCACAACGTTTCATCAAAACCCAAATGGTTTCTTCATGCAAATTCACCACGACATTCATGTAGGCACCCACACACACACGCACATACACACACACATTCAAGAGTTAAAGGATAGGAAAAGCATCAAGATTTCGGTAACCGTGTTTCACGGAAGTCGGGGGGTGCCTAACACTTTCCCCTCGCTTAAGCAAGCCCCCGAACTCTATGAATCTCGGTTTGCAGACCAATTAATTCGGAGTCACATATGAGCCAGCGATTTATAAAAAAATGAAAACTCGGATGAGTTGGTACATCCATTTCAAATATACCAACTGGCGACTCTGGTTAATTGGCTCATAAAAAAAAACGATCTTTCAAAACCCCGTCGACATTAATGCCGACCTTTTCCCAAAAATCATTCAATCAAAAGGCTAAAATCGGAAAGGACGAAAACCCGGCGTCGACAGCTGGCGACTCTACTGGGGACATTAGAGGGCTTAAGCCGCGTTCAAATCTTGATGTTGTCCTATCCTTTAAAATTCATGAATGTGTGTGTGCATGCGATTTTTTAATTTTTTACTGTTGTTGTGTGAATGTGTTTTACCAATGAATGAATGGTTGAATGGAATTGCTTTACTTCAAAGTAATCATATGCATACGGTGAGGACGACGAATGTGAATGTATGTTGAGAGTGTACCTCCTCCTGAGGCGAACCTGTCGGTTGCTTATTACTGGACTCGAAGTGGCTGCTCCCCGGAGATGGCTCAGGAAACGCACCACCCAAATTCGCTCCAATCGAAAGGATTCAGACGAGTAGATTGCGAAGATTTGGGGACCTTCATACCGAAAAGCCCACGAGAGTAACCCTAGGGTAAGTTAGCCTCTGATAAACCTAACGAAAGGGAAGCTTCTTCATGCCCTTTTATCATTCAGTCAAATAAATAAATGTCATGTAAATGGCATACAACTGTCATACCGTCATCATCGTAATAAATGTGTCCTGTATCATGTGATTACATCACCTGCACATATAAAGAGAATACTGACCTGGTTTTGCAGGAAGGCAATCCATACCACGTACCAAGGTTTTCTAAAACTTCTAAATATTATCCTATCATCAAACACAAACCTTGTTTTGCATGATAAGATCAGAGAACCGTGAAGGCGTGGCCTAACGATCACAAAGAACCCGGAGTAGGGGCATATTCGACCACCAAAAAAAATATTAATAATAATAATCATGCATCAGTGTTGACATGCATCTGCCAACTTGTAACTGGCACAGTACTAAACTATGACTCCTATCTATCCAAGGTTCACAGTATCCCATAACAGATAATAGTTCTCGTCAGAACATTATCCGTGTTTGGATACCCTCACTTGGATGTATAGATTCATATCTTGTGGATATCTCTTTCATATCAATAGTTCCTATCTATCTGACATTCACAGTATCAATGATAAGATTGTCCCTAGAACTGAGGGGCGCATTCCAGTAAAGATGGCACCTTACCGGCGCTCATTAAGTGTAACCCCAGAGCTTATAGGACTTTCAATATCATTTAAATACCCTCATTCAGATGTATAGTATAGATACTGTATTTAACTTAGTACAACTATTCTAAAGAATTTAAAGATCAGAGTATAACGCAATCTATGACATAAAGGATCATAATATATTACATAACATTTTGTTCGGTTACATCATTCGTTATACTAAGTTATTACAACAACAAGTCTTTAAAAGACCTAAAGTATTCAACAACAGAAATAAAACTTAATAGGTATGGCTTTTCCCCTTATCAGTCCCAGACGTGCCGGGAATATCATTTAAAGCTGCAAAAGAAGATATGCGCAAGAATGAGCTACAAATGCTCAGTAAGTTCATTTGAATATGTAAACACCATGTGTTTGATTTGAAAGATGTTAACAATGTATACTGAGGGTTCTGTATAAGAACCATATATTTCATTTAGTTCTATCAGTCTTTAAAGACTTAGAACCATTTGAGTTTTGGATATCTGGTAGGTGATCAGCCTCACCAATATCCTAGGAGTATGCATATCATCCTACCATTTGTGGTCAATATATTATCGACATTTATTGGCCTTCCTATGAAGGCATTTCCATTTACTCAGTATAGATATCTTACCAAACAATTTCGTTTGACACAACAATTTCCGCTCGAATAAACAATATATGAACAATGATTCATTTCTTAAGTTATGCTGAACAAGAAGCAATAACTTCACAATAATTGATAGCAAGATGTATAATACTTGCTTAATATAAGTTGAGTAAGGTTAGGACACTTGCTCAAAAGTAAACAAGTTCGGGATACTTGCATAAAGATAACAAAGTTGGAAGACTTGCCTTAGCGTAGCTCACTATAATTTAGTACGATCGGTCAACGCACATAGTCTACGTATACCAATAATAAGTGTTAGCACGTATATAAACATGTATCACGCTAATCTAAACAAGTTTCATTAAGGTTCGACGTTGATTCGGTATCTCGGTCGCATCCTTAATGGCTAAACACATAGATTGTTCGATAAAACTTCATTTGGAAGTCTAATTATTAGTATAAATAATTTATTTATTATTTATAACATTTTTAGAAGCTTGGTATTATTTTTAAATAATTTTCAGAAGCTTGGAAGTATTTTTAAATAATTTTACAAGCTTAGAATATTTTTAAATGATTTAATTCTTATTTATAATATTTTTAAAACATTTAAATAATTTATTTGTAATTTAGAATATTTTTAGATAATTAAAATATTATTTAAATGATTTATTTATCATTTATAATATTTTTTGAAAGATAAAATATTATTTAAATAATTTATTTTATCATTTATAATTTTTTTGAATTTATTTTCTTATTAAAATAATTTATTTATTATTTATAATAATTTTCAAAACTTAATTTAATATTTAAATGATTTAATTATCATTTATAACATTTTTAAATATTTAATATATATTTAAATGATTTATTTATCATTAATAATATTTTTAAATATTTAATATTTTATTTAATTATTATATATAATAATTTTATTTACCTTAATATCATTTTTAAATAATTAATATAATTATTTAATAATTTAATATCATTTTTAAATAATTAAAACAATTATTAAATGATTTATCATAATTATTATTTATTATTTAATTAAAATAATATATCAGAATATATAAAAATACTAAAAATAATTTTTTTATAATTAAAAATAAAGCTTAATCTTACGATACTCATCACATAGCATACTTTATACCACCCACCTATTGATGTCATAACCAGTCTTTCCATTCTCTACGGGATAATCCTCTATTCGCTTATCTAGATCCACGAGTGTTTCACGAAATTCTTTATTAGTCCTATCAAGCCTTGCTTGGATTTGATATCTTTCTCTTTCCTTTCTTGACAACAGTGTCTGAAGTCGGATATTTAGTCGTCCTTCGTTCTCTAACCTTTCTTCCACATACGTTACCCTATTGTTTAAGGTATGTATTTCCATCTGGGCTTGTCCTAGTAGGTTTTCCTCCTCTGGGTTTCCTTCTTCTAGCTCTTCTACAGATTGATTTCGAACTTCTGATATATCCCTCCATATTATTAGTCTTTCCTCATCTTTTCCTTCGTCTATAATCTGAACCTCTACAGCGTCCTCATTAGGTTTTATCGCTTCGGCATCATGGAATTCCAAGTTATTTTAAATTTCTTGTCCTTCAGGATCACTGCCCTGCTCAAGCTCTATCACCTGTGAACCTATCTCCCTTGAATTATCTTCCCAATCTGGGTCTGCCATCGTACAAAAGAATTTTACTTGTTTAGTATTACGATGAAGCAAATTTACACAAAATATAAGGCTTTTAAGGTTATCTTATGTGTATTAAGTATTTTACGGACTCAAAGATTATATCCTAAGGTATTTCCCAACTACCTTAGAGCTATAATCTACAGCTCTGATACCAACTTGTGACGCCCCCAAATCTCTACACTCCCCTGTAGCAGATCTGGTGCTCACGTGGAACTATACAACTATAAATATTCAATAAAATATGACTCCTATCTATACAAGGTTCACAGTATCCCATAACAGATAATAGTTCTCGTCAGAACATTATCCGTGTTTGGATACCCTCACTTGGATGTATAGATTCATATCTTGTGGATATCTCTTTCATATCAATAGTTCCTATCTATCTGACATTCACAGTATCAATGATAAGATTGTCCTTAGAACTGAGGGGCGCATTCCAGTAAAGATGGCACCTTACCGGCGCTCATTAAGTGTAACCCCAGAGCTTATAGGACTTTCAATATCATTTAAATACCCTCATTCACATGTATAGTATAGATACTGTATTTAACTTAGTACAACTATTCTAAAGAATTTAAAGATCAGAGTATAACGCAATCTATGACATAAAGGATCATAATATATTACATAACATTTTGTTCGGTTACATCATTCGTTATACTAAGTTATTACAACAACATGTCTTTAAAAGACCTAAAGTATTCAACAACAGAAATAAAACTTAATAGGTATGGCTTTTCCCCTTATCAGTCCCAGACGTGCCGGGAATATCATTTAAAGCTGCAAAAGAAGATATGCGCAAGAATGAGCTACAAATGCTCAGTAAGTTCATTTGAATATGTAAACACCATGTGTTTGATTTGAAAGATGTTAACAATGTATACTGAGGGTTCTGTATAAGAACCATATATTTCATTTAGTTCTATCAGTCTTTAAAGACTTAGAACCATTTGAGTTTTGGATATCTGGTAGGTGATCAGCCTCACCAATATCCTAGGAGTATGCATATCATCCTACCATTTGTGGTCAATATATTATCGACATTTATTGGCCTTCCTATGAAGGCATTTCCATTTACTCAGTATAGATGTCTTACCAAACAATTTCGTTTGACAAAACAATTTCCGCTCGAATAAACAATATATGAACAATGATTCATTTCTTAAGTTATGCTGAACAAGAAGCAATAACTTCACAATAATTGATAGCAAGATGTATAATACTTGCTTAATATAAGTTGAGTAAGGTTAGGAGACTTGCTCAAAAGTAAACAAGTTCGGTATACTTGCATAAAGATAACAAAGTTGGAAGACTTGCCTTAGCATAGCTCACTATAATTTAGTACGATCGGTCAACGCACGTAGTCTACGTATACCAATAATAAGCGTTAGCACGTATATAAACATGTATCACGCTAATCTAAACAAGTTTCATTAAGGTTGGACGTTGATTCGGTATCTCGGTCGCATCCTTAATGGCTAAACACATAGATTGTTCGATAAAACTTCATTTGGAAGTCTAATTATTAGTATAAATAATTTATTTATTATTTATAACATTTGTAGAAACTTAGTATTATTTTTAAATAATTTTCAGAAGCTTAGAAGTATTTTTAAATAATTTTACAAGCTTAGGAATATTTTTAAATGATTTAATTCTTATTTAGAATATTTTTAAAACATTTAAATAATTTATTTGTCATTTAGAATATTTTTAGATAATTAAAATATTATTTAAATGATTTATTTATCATTTATAATATTTTTAGAAAGATAAAATATTATTTAAATGATTTATTTTATCATTTATAATATTTTTTGAATTTATTTTCTTATTAAAATAATTTATTTATTATTTATAATAATTTTCAAAACTTAATTTAATATTTAAATGATTTAATTATCATTTATAACATTTTTAAATATTTAATATATATTTAAATGATTTATTTATCATTAATAATATTTTTAAATATTTAATATTTTATTTAATTATTATATATAATAATTTTATTTACCTTAATATCATTTTTAAATAATTAATATAATTATTTAATAATTTAATATCATTTTTAAATAATTAAAACAATTATTAAATGATTTATCATAATTATTATTTATTATTTAATTAAAATAATATATCAGAATATATAAAAATATTAAAAATAATTTTTTTATAATTAAAAATGAATTTTTGGATTTATTTATTAATTATTAATAATTATTTAATATTTATTTATTATTTTATAATTTATTTAATTGATTTTTATTTAATTTTTATTAAAAATCCGTCGCTAAAGGGCTTTAGCGACAGTCTGCATATGTGCATAGTGTTCTGGGTTTGGCTATGCATTTTGTCGCTAAAGGTGTTCTTCATGAAGAACACCTGGTCAACGCTGGACAGCCTACTTTGAGCTCAAATTAATTTCAACTAGGTTATGATTTGGGTTTGATTTTTGTTGCTCGTTTACAGTCTACATGGTAGAGAGTAACGACATGTTTTGTTTGAGATCAAACAACATCATTTGATGCCATTTAAATTTGGTCAAACTAGCAGGGACCAACTGTTCTTATGAATTTCTGGGTTACCCAGAAATTCATAAGTCAGTTGCGGTCAAGGTACTGTGACTGCAATTTCTGGCTAGATTAGTTAATGTTAGTGTGTTTTTATGTTACCAGATTGTACTCTACATAGCATAGAACAAGTCTAAACAAAGAAATCACATAACACATATCATATAGACCGATTCTGGGTTGCATGAAAGTCTGACAACCCTTGTCAGACACCTTCAAGGGAATTCTAGGTTACCCAGAAATGAAAATCCGAACGGTCAAGGCACTTTTGACCGATCATATCTTTCATCCTAGTTATTTGTTTGCTATGCCACACGTCGGGCTTTAAAGATAACATGGCAGGCTACACATACATGCTTAAAAACAGATCAAACAACTAATCTAAGACGATTAAAAGGCCTGGCAATCTTGCCTGTCAGACTGTTCTTGACTGCCAAGAACAGTTTGAGTTTTTGGCTTGATTTTCATATCTAGATGTTATGTAAACATGTTTTAACCGCCTAGATCACTTAATAACATACTAGCAAGTATTCCTAAACATCTAAAACACAAAAATTTTGCAGGCTTGAAGATCAAACATAAATTAGGGTTTTGCACCTTTTTCTTCAAATTTTTGATTTCTTCTTTCTGATTCTGAGTTTGTGGTTGCTAGGGCTTGTTTAGGCTAGTAATATAAGTGTATAGGCTTTGAAATTTCGTAGGCTTACATGATCAGATCTCATTCTATTTATAGTGACTTGAATTAGGGTTTCCTAGGCTTTATTTTCCAAATTTTGCTCCCAAAAATATTTAAGCTTGGAACTTGTGCTACTCAACTCTGATCTTGATGACCTGCTTGTGATGGAGGTTTGGTTAAATATCTGATTTCTCATTCCTATCCTCTTTTGATTGGTTTAAAATTTGATTTTTGATTTATTTACTTACTAATTAAATTTAGATTTTTGTTAATCATGATTAGAATGTTAATTTAGGTTTAGTAATACCTTAATTAAGATATTATATCATAATTAAGATTTATAACTCCACAATTTAGTGCTCTTGAATTAAATTAGTGTTTTAGGGTTTCTAATTAGGGTTTAGGGTTTTAAATTTCACAATTAGGGTTTTTAATCTTTCGTTTAAGATTTAATTTAATCTTAATAATTCATAATTAATATTATGATTTATTATTTAAATCTTAATTATATTAATTAAGATTATTGTACAATAATTAGGGTTTTATTTAATCAATTCGGATAATTATTGTCAATTAGGGTTTTCAAATTAGGGTTTCTATTTCAGTTTAACATTTTAAACCCTATTTAACTTATTTTAGAATTTTATCGGTTAATATAATATTATATTAATGTCGAAGCACGACAAAGCACTTCGTCATTTCTAAGTACGACACAGCAGCTTGCAAAAATAATTTGCCGAGACGCTTCTCGGTGAATTCGCCGGAAGCACGACAAATCATTTTGTCCGATTAAGCACGACACAACTGCTTGGCGAAAAATTTTTATTTGACCTAATTGTTTAATAAAATACACAATCACATAATATCAAGTCAGAACAAGAAATTTTCTTTCATAAACACATAATTTATATTTACAAATCTTATTAGGGTTCGGAGTATTACATTCACCCCCACTAATAAGAATTTCATCCTCGAAATTATAGTACGGGTTATAAAACAAGTGTGGGTAGTTATCTCGTATTTTACTCTCGAGCTCCCACGTAGCTTCCTCTATGTTTTGATTTCCCTAACTAACCTTGACTGAATGTATCACTTTATTCCGTAGATTTTGTTCGTTTCTATCTATGATACCAACTTGTGACTCATATCCATAAAAGAATAGCATCTCACAAGCGTACCTATCAATTTACCATTAACTTCTTCGGCGTCCTATATTTCCTTTCGTACAAAGCTACAAATGGTGGCATTCCTAAGTTTGCATGATAACTATTGTTGTAGGAAAATTCTACTAAAGGCACATCTTCTTTTCTTACCTTTAATTGATGATAACCTGATCGTAGGTCGATCTTTGAAAAGTATTCGGCCCCTTTCAACTAGTCAAACAGATCATCAATTCGTGGTAAAGGATATTTGTTCTTTATGGTTACCTTATTTAGTTCTCTATAATCAATACATAACCTTAATGTTCCATCCTTCTTCTTTACAAACAACACCGGTGCTCCCCATGGTGAAGCACTAGGTTGTATGTACTTCTTGTCTAAGAGTTCCTGTAACTGTACAAGTAACTCTTTCAACTCTACTGGTGTCATCCTGTACGGTGCCTTTAAAACTGGTGCCATATCCGGTGCAAGGTTAATAATAGATTCGATCTCTCTATCCGGAGGTAAAACGGGTAAGTCATCTGGAAACACATTCGGAAATTCTCTAATTACAAGTATTTAATCCAGTCTTACTCCTTCCTTTCGAGTATCTACTATATGTGCCAAATAACCTGTACAACCCTTCCTAATCAATCTCTCTGCTTGCATTACTGTCAGACATCGAGATCGTTTAGGTGAACAACCACCGATGAACACTACCTTTGACTTCGACACAGTCAATTGGTTTATACGCTTCCGATGACAGTTAATCATTGCATTATGATTAACCAACCAATTCACGCCTAAGATTATATCGAATTCCCCTAGCTGTATAGGAATAAGGTTCACAAGAAATTTGTGTTCCTTAGTCTCTACGTTACAATTTCTATAGATGGTTTTAACGGAAATTATCTCTTGATTTGCAATTTTTTTACATTCTAAAAGGTATATCTGAATTTATTAATTGTTGGGTTAGGTTTACTTCTCTATTTTCTGCCTCTACTAATGCCTATGGTCTTCTTTCAAGCGGCGTTAAGTTATATAAGTATGAACACTAACATAATTGCAAGTATGTAACGCACATAAAACATAATTTGTATATTCATACAGAAGGTTTACATATTCGGCTAGTAGTTTATATAAGTACTACTAGCATTCCCAAACTAATTTCGCAAAACTTAGGTAAAGTAGTTTAGATACTACTAAACATACACACTTTGGTGACCAAATTTATCTAAAGCTTAATCTTACGATACTCATCACATAACATACTTGATACCACCCACCTATTGATGTCATAACCAGTCTTTCCATTCTCTACGAGATAATCCTCTATTCGCTTATCTAGATCCACGAGTGTTTCACGAAATTCTTTATTAGTCCTATCAAGCCTTGCTTGGATTTGATATCTTTCTCTTTCCTTTCTTGACAACAGTGTCTGAAGTCGGATATTTAGTCGTCCTTCGTTCTCTAACCTTTCTTCCACATACGTTACCCTATTGTTTAAGGTATGTATTTCCATCTGGGCTTGTCCTAGTAGGTTTTCCTCCTCTGGGTTTCCTTCTTCTAGCTCTTCTACAGATTGATTTCGAACTTCTGATATATCCCTGCATATTATTGGTCTTTCCTCATCTTTTCCTTCGTCTATAATCTGAACCTCTGCAGCGTCCTCATTAGGTTCTATCGCTTCGGCATCATGGAATTCCAAGTTATTTTAAATTTCTTGTCCTTCAGGATCACTGCCCTGCTCAAGCTCTATCACCTGTGAACCTATCTCCCTTGAACTATCTTCCCAATCTGGGTCTGCCATCGTACAAAAGAATTTTACTTGTTTAGTATTACGATGAAGCAAATTTACACAAAATATAAGGCTTTTAAGGTTATCTTATGTGTATTAAGTATTTTACAGACTCAAAGATTATATCCTAAGGTATTTCCCAACTACCTTAGAGCTATAATCTACAGCTCTGATACCAACTTTTGACGCCCCCAAATCTCTACACTCCCCTGTAGCAGATCTTTGAAAAGTATTCGGCCCCTTTCAACTAGTCAAACAGATCATCAATTCGTGGTAAAGGATATTTGTTCTTTATGGTTACCTTATTTAGTTCTCTATAATCAATACATAACCTTAATGTTCCATCCTTCTTCTTTACAAACAACACCGGTGCTCCCCATGGTGAAGCACTAGGTTGTATGTACTTCTTGTCTAAGAGTTCCTGTAACTGTACAAGTAACTCTTTCAACTCTACTGGTGTCATCCTGTACGGTGCCTTTAAAACTGGTGCCATATCCGGTGCAAGGTCAATAATAGATTCGATCTCTCTATCCGGAGGTAAACCGGGTAAGTCATCTGGAAACACATCCGGAAATTCTCTAATTACAAGTATTTAATCTAGTCTTACTCCTTCCTTTCGAGTATCTACTATATGTGCCAAATAACCTGTACAACCCTTCCTAATCAATCTCTCTGCTTGCATTACTGTCAGACATCGAGATCGTTTAGGTGAACAACCACCGATGAACACTACCTTTGACTTCGACACAGTCAATTGGTTTATACGCTTCCGATGACAGTTAATCATTGCATTATGATTAACCAACCAATTCACGCCTAAGATTATATCGAATTCCCCTAGCTGTATAGGAATAAGGTTCACAAGAAATTTGTGTTCCTTAGTCTCTACGTTACAATTTCTATAGATGGTTTTAACGGAAATTATCTCTTGATTTGCAATTTTTTTACATTCTAAAAGGTATATCTGAATTTATTAATTGTTGGGTTAGGTTTACTTCTCTATTTTCTGCCTCTACTAATGCCTATGGTCTTCTTTCAAGCGGCGTTAAGTTATATAAGTATGAACACTAACATAATTGCAAGTATGTAACGCACATAAATTTAAATTTAAATATAACTATTACATTTAAACCCGGGCTCCATTACAAACGGGTCTTCAAGCGCTCCTTGCTCCTTTGTCTTCAATTCTTCAAAATTAATTCTAACTAGTCCTATTACAAAAACTATTTACAATAAATAGAAACCTTGATCAGCAGTCAAGGGGAAATACATAGGAGGGAGATAGAATTTACATTAAGAAAAAATTAGAGAAGACGAGGTACGCAGACCCCATTTATAAAAACCCATACATTCAAGCATCCACTAAAATAAATCCAATCACACATTGGTCAATAGTCCATAATCAATCCCTATTTATTATCACACATATCTCTATATGTATCAATAAATAACATTCATCCCATGAATAATAAAACCATTCCATATATGCATTGATATCATTTAATGGGCAATATTAGTTAGTATAAAATTCAATTTCAACTCCAATTAGTTATCATGGAATCCAATTCCAACTCTAATTAGTTATCATGAAATCCAATTTCAATTAAAATAAACTTCTTTATTTTAATCATATTCCAAATCAAAATAAACTCTTTTATTTTAATTTAAATTTTTTTTTTTGAATAAAAATAAACTCCTTTATTTTAATCAAATTCCAAATCAAAATAAACTCCTTTATTTTAATTAATATGGAAACCAATTTCAAGTTTAAAATAAACACCTTTATTTTTAACTTAAAATTATTGGAAAAGAAAATATGTTGAATCCTATTCCTTATCAAAATAAACATCTTTATTTTTTAAGGAAACATGGAATCCTATTCCATATGTGAATAAACTCCTTTATTCTAGGAAACATGGAATCCTATTCCATATGTGAATAAACTCCTTTATTCTAGGAAACATGGAATCCTATTCCATATGTGAATAAACTCCTTTATTCTAGGAAACATGGAATCCTATTCCATATATGAATAAACTCCTTTATTCTAGTTAACGTAGAATCCAATTCCAAGTTCAAATAAAACTTTTAATTTTAATCATATTCCAATTAAAATAAACCTTTTATCTTAATTGAAAATAAATAAAATCAAAATAAAAAAAAATAAATAAATAATTTTACACAAACAATTATGCCCAATTAAATTGTTCTAAACACATATCAATGTATATACCGAATCAAAACAATTAATAATTCGCATAAAGTTTGGCTCTTGATACCACTATTAGGTTTGTACATAGCGCGAATATGCAATCAAATTACATAAATAGTGCGGAAGCGCGATAAAATCAGATTTTAAAATTTTATACAAACCATCACCATGATCTTTCTTTATGCACAATTATTAATTAAACGAAAGAGATGGAGAATAAGAATTATACCCTTGTAGAATTCTAGCTTCCTCAAGTACAAGTTCACCTCCAATTGCTTCGCGTTCTCCTTGAATTCCACCGATTAAATTCCTTCCTTTGATCAACGTTAGCCACCCAAGTGTTTGGCCTCTAGAGGTGATCCACCAAGGAATAATACTTGTTCAAGAAGATGGGTGTTGGCAAAACCCTAGTTTCTATCTCTATAGAAATTGTAAGTACTCTCTACAATTCTTATGCAAGAGTGTGTAAATTGTCTAACCCCAAATCATAATAAGACTCCTCTTATTTATAGATATAGGGAACCCTCCTAAACTATTTAGGATTAGGGTTTTTATTTTAATTAAACTCCTTTAATTAATTGAACTCCTAATCCAATTAGGAATTCATGAGAGAGTACTTCTATTAATTAATTCCCAATCCCTATTAGGAATTAAATAATAGTAATAGTAATAATAATAATAAGACTCCTCTTATTAATTTATATTTAATATTTCCAAAATATTAAATAATAAATATTAAGCTATTTAATTTATTCTATCTCCATAGATTAAATTAAATACACTTAACTTATTATTACGATTATGCCATTTACTTCTTAAATAAATATTTTCCTTTTGCGGTGTGACCCTTTAGGTTCTCCATATTAAACCGGTTGTGAATAAATCAATTAGAACAATTCTAATTTTATTTAAATAAATAAATTAAACTATTTAATTCATTTAAATAAATAATATTTATTCTACAATAAGGGTAAGCCCCCTTAGCGATCAACGACTTTCCAGATAATATAGATTTCAACATTAATCACAAAAGAACCTTTCAGTGAATAGTTACCGTACAATTCAATCCTTCTACCATACAATGTCCCAATTAAATATAAAGACATGGAATTACTGTCAAGTCTTATTTTATTTAATTATATGTATTTCGATTCTGAAATGCACAACTCTAATTAATGCAAATTAGAAACTCCTTTCTAATTTCATTCTGCTTTGGCCAAAGACTTCTGAGTCGTCATTTATCGAATCACATAGGACATTCTCTCCTTTTACTAGAAGTGGTAGATTCTTTGTTGATCATTCACCTATCTCCATATATAACTTATTATACCCAATCATACCCTTTAATATACCCTCAGGGTCTTAAGGGACATGTCAAAGTATAACTCATCATACACAAGATACTATGATGATCTCAAGTCCAAGGATCACTTGTACTACTATCACTAGAGGAATTCCTATTGACGGGCGAGTAAAACTCCATTAGGTATTCCTTAGCGAGCCACGTTCAGTGAACTTATTCTCTAATAAGCACCTACATACTTGCTTTAGTGTCTCCACACAAATGATTATGAGATCAATCATCCTCTTCATAAGAGCAAGCAACGTATGTACTAATCTATCCGGATTCACTAATCCCCTTTTTAGTAATCCAACGATTAGGAACGATTTTAGTTTGTGAGCTATCTTGAATTTAGATCTCATTAGCATGATCACCATCATGATTCTAAAAGCATTGCTCAAAACTATGGGTTTATCACATTTAATATAACAGCACTATGTTGATAAAGTAAAATGCCTTTAATAATTGAATAAGATTACAAAGTATATGCTGCATCATATCAAATATGATTGGCTTGTGTGCATACTACTTTCACCTAGGCGCTTGGTCCTGAACACGGAATCCGAAGTGCGTTTGATCAGATTTCTTTCCTTAATTTCAGCATCTTTTCATAACTCTATTATAATTAAGATATTTTAAGATAGGATTTTGATTCCAAATCAATTGCTATTTCCTTTATGGATTTTAGGGTTTCATAGTTAGTATAAATAGACATTTTGATTGTAATTCAAAACAACAATTCAATATTATTCAGAGTTTATTCATACTAGAGAGTTATTCTCTACTTTTGGTTCTTTGAAGAATTTCTAAGCTAATTTCTTAGTTTTTCTTTTGAGATTCATATTTAACTTATCATACAACAAACCATAGTTGTATGTGGCGTTATTTTACCGCATCATACAATCATACGGAGTTTATTGTTTTCCATCTAAACGAGGGTCTAAGTGTTGTTGGTGTTCCATCCTACGCGAATTCAATTGTTTGATCGAATTTGTCAAGATTCTCGTCTCCAAATAGACGTTGGGTTAAGATATCGAGAGAGTTCCATCAAAGTTGCTTACTAGAAACGATCCGGGCGACCACCACCTCACGCAAGCGTGCCGTAGAGTCTATCATTGATTTAAGGAGAACATCTTATTGTTTAATTAGTTCCTTCAAATTGTCAAAAAAGAGGTGATTAGGAGTCTTATTACTTCGTTTAAGTTTGATTAGCATCAAAAAGAGAAATACCATCACTATCGCGTTTAAGTCATGATTTAGGGAGACCTTCTTATTGTTTGATTCGTTCCTTCAAATTGTCAAAGAAAGAGGTGATTAGTAGTCCTATTAGTTCGTTCTAGTTTGATTAGCGTCAAAAAGAGCAATCCCATCACTATCGCGTTCAAAACGATGTGTACATCTCGCACAAGTTATGAGGTCAGTCCTATTACTTCGTTCTAGTCGGATTAGCATCAAAAGGTGTCTTATCACTATTGCGTTCAAAACGATGTGTACATCTCACACAAGTCATGTTTTACGGAGACATTTTTATTGTTTCATTCGTTCCTTCAAATTGTCAAAGAAAGAGGTGATTAGGAGTCCTATTACTTCGCTTTAGTTGGATTATCATCAGAAGGAGCAATCCCATCACTATCGAGTTCAAAACGATGTGTACATCTCACACAACTCATGATTTAGAGAGACCTTCTAATTGTTTCATTCGTTCTTTCAAATTGTCAAAGAAAGAGGTGATCGGGAGTCCTATTACATCGTTCTAGTTTGATTAGCATCAAAAGGAGTAATTCCATCACTATCGCGTTCAAAACGATGTGTACATCTCACACAAGTCATGATTTAGGGAGACCTTCTTATTGTTTTATTCGCTCTTTCAAATTGTCAAAGAAAGAGGTGATTAGGAGTCCTATTACTTCGTTCTAGTTTGATTAGCATCAAAAGGAGTAATCCCATCACTATCGCATTCAAAACGATGTGTACATCTCACACAAGTCATGATTTAGGAAGACCTTCTTATTATTTCATTCGTTCCTTCAGATTGTCAAAGAAAGAGGTGATTAGAAGTCCTATTACTTCGTTTTAGTTTGATTAGCATCAGAAGGAGCAATCTCATCACTATCGCGTTCAAAACGATGTGTACATCTCACACAAGTCATGATTTTAAGAGACTTTCTTATTGTTTTATTAGTTTCTTCAAATTGTCAAAGAAAGAGGTGATACTAGGTTCTAGTTTGATTAGCATCAAAAGGAGGAATCACATCACTATGGCGTTTAAAACGATGCTCACATCTCACACGAGACTTGATTTAGGGAGAACTTCTTATTGTTTAATTAGTTCCTTCAAATTGTAAAAAAAAAGAGGTGATTAGGAGTCCTATTACTTCGTTCTAGTTTGATTAGCATCAAAAGGAGTAATACCATCACTATCGCGATCAAAACGATGCGTACATCTCACACAAGTCCTAATTTAGGGAGACATTATTGTTTGATTCGTTCCTTCAAATTGTCAAAGAAAGAGGTGATTAGTAGTCCTATTAGTTCGTTCTAATTTGATTAGCGTCAAAAAGAGCAATCCCATCAGTATCGCGTTCAAAACGATGTGTATCTCGCACAAGTTATGATTTAGGGAGACCTTATTGTTTCATTAGTTCCTTCAAATTGTAAAATAAATAGGTCAGTCCTATTACTTCGTTCTAGTTTAATTAGCATCAAAATGAGTAATCCATCACTATCGCGTTCAAAATGATGTGTACATCTCGCACAAGTAATGATTTAGGGAGACCTTCTAATTGTTTCATTCATTCTTTCAAATTGTCAAAGAAAGAGGTGATTAAGAGTCCTATTACTTCGTTCAAGTTTTTTTTTTGTTAATGTGGAGTTTCCGACTCGCGGGTCGACTCTTCGTTCTAGTTTGATTAGCATCAAAAGGAGTAATCCCATCACTATCGCGATCAAAACGATGATTACATCTCACATAAGTCATGATTTAGGGAGACCTTCTTATTGTTTCATTCGTTCTTTCAAATTGTCAAAGAAAGAGGTGATACTTTGTTCTAGTTTGATTAGCATCAAAAGGAGCAATCCCATCATTATCGCGTTCAAAACGATGCTCACATCTCACACGAGACTTGATTTAGGGAGACCTTCTTATTGTTTAATTAGTTCCTTCAAATTGTCAAAAAGAGGTGATTAGGACTCCTATTACTTCGTTCTAGTTTGATTAGCATCAAAAGGAGTAATACCATCACTATCGCGTTCAAAACGATGTGTACATCTTACACAAGTCGTGATTTAGGGAGACCTTATTGTTTGATTCAGTCCTTCAAATTGTCAAAAAAGTGGTGATTAGCAGTCCTATTAGTTCGTTCTAGTTGGATTAGCGTCAAAAAGAGCAATCCCATCACTATCGCATTCAAAACGATGTGTACATCTCGCACAAGTTATCATTTAGGGAGACCTTCTTATTGTTTCATTAGTTCCTTCAAATTGTAAAATAAAGAAGTCAGTCATATTACTTCGTTCTAGTCTGATTAGCATTAAAATGTGTAATCCCATCACTATCGCGTTCAGAATGATGTGTAATCTCGCACAAGTTATGATTTAGGGAGACCTTCTTATTGTTTCATTCGTTCTTTCAAATTGTAAAAGAAAGAGGTGATTAGGAGTCTTATTACTTCGTTCTAGTTGGATTAGCATCAAAAGGAGCAATCCCATCACTATCGCGTTCAAAACGATGTGTACATCTCACACAAGTCATGATTTAGGGAGACCTTCTTATTATTTCATTCGTTCCTTCAGATTGTCAAAGAAAGTGGTGATTAGAAGTCCTTTTACTTCGTTTTAGTTTGATTAGCATCAAAAGGAGCAATCCCATCACTATCGCGTTCAAAACGATGTGTACTTCTCACACAAGTCATGATTTTAGGAGTCTTTCTTATTGTTTCATTTATTCCTTCAAATTGTCAAAGAAAGAGGTGATTAGGAGTCCTATTACTTCGTTCTAGTTGGATTAGCATCAAAAGGAGCAATCCCATCACTATCATGTACAAAACGATGTGTACATTTCACACAAGTCATGATTTAGGGAGTCCTTCTTATTGTTTCATTCGTTTTTTCAAATTGTCAAAAAAGAGGTGATTAAGAGTCCTATTACTTCGTTCTAGTTTGATTAGCATCAAAAGGAGAAATCCCATCACATTCGCGTTCAAAATGATGTGTACATCTCACACAAGTTATGATTTTAGGAGACTTTCTTATTGTTTTATTAGTTCCTTCAAATTGTCAAAGAAAGAGGTGATACTTCGTTCTAGTTTGATTAGCATCAAAAGGACCTATCGCATCACTATCGCGTTCAAAACGATGCTTACATCTCACACGAGACTTGATTTAGGGAGACCTTCTTATTGTTTAATTAGTTCTTTCAAATTGTCAAAAAAGAGGATATTACGGGTCCTATTACTTTGTTCTGGTTTGATTAGCATCAAAATGAGTAATACCATCACTATCGTGTTCAAAACGATGTGTACATCTCACACAAGTCATGATTTAGGCAGACCTTCTTATGGTTTGATTCGTTCTTTCAAATTGTCAAAGAAAGAGGTGATTAGCAGTCCTATTAGTTCGTTCTAGTTTGATTAGCGTCGAAAAGAGCAATCCCATCTCTATCGCGTTGAAAATGATGTATACTTCTCACACAAATCATGATTTTAGGAGACTTTCTTATTGTTTCATTTGTTCCTTCAAATTGTCAAAGAAAGAGGTGATTAGGAGTGCTATTACTTCGTTCTAGTTGGATTAGCATCAAAAGGAGCAATCCCATCACTATCGTGTTCAAAATGATGTGTACATCTCACACAAGTCATGATTTAGGGAGACCTTCTTATTGTTTCATTCGTTCCTTCAAATTGTCAAAAAGGAGGTGTTTAGGAGTCCTATTACTTCGTTCTAGTTGGATTAGCATTAAAAGGAGCAATCCCATCACTATCGCGTTCAAAACGATGTGTACATCTCACACAAGTTATGATTTTAGGAGACTTTCTTATTGTTTTATTAGTTCCCTCAAATTGCCAAAGAAAGAGGTGATACTTCGTTCTAGTTTGATTAGCATCAAAAGGAGCAATCGCATCACTATCGTGTTTAAAACGATGCTTACATCTCACACGAGACTTGATTTAGGGAGACCATCTTATTGTTTAATTAGTTCTTTCAAATTGTCAAAAAAGAGGATATTAGGAGTCCTATTACTTTGTTCTAGTTTGATCAGCATCAAAAGGAGTAATACCATCATTATCGTGTTCAAAACGATGTGTACATCTCACACAAGTCATGATTTAGGCATATCTTCTTATTGTTTAATTCATTCTTTCAAATTGTCAAAGAAAGAGGTGATTAGCAGTCCTATTAGTTCGTTCTAGTTTGATTAGCGTCGAAAAGAGCAATCCCATCACTATCGCGTTCAAAACGATGTGTACATCTCGCAAAAGTCATGATTTAGGGAGACCTTCTTATTGTTTGATTCATTCCTTCAAATTGTCAAAGAAAGAGGTGATTAGCAATCCTATTAATTCGTTCTAGTTTGATTAGCGTCAAAAAGAGCAATCCCATCACTATTGCGTTCAAAACGATGTGTACATGTCGTACAAGTTATGATTTAGGGAGACCTTCTTATTTTTTCATTGGTTCTTTCAAATTGTAAAATAAAGAGGTCAGTCCTATTACTTCGTTCTAGTTTGAGTAGCATCAAAAGGAATAATCCCATCACTATCGCGTTCAAAACGATGTGTTCATTTCACACAAGTCATGATTTAGGGAGACCTTCTTATTGTTTCAATCGTTCTTTCAAATTGTCAAAGAAAGAGGTGATTAGGAGTCCTATTACTTCGTTTTAGTTGGATTGGCATCAAAGGGAGCAATCCCATCACTATCGCGTTCAAAACGATGTGTACATCTCAAACAATTCATGATTTAGGGAGACCTTCTTATTGTTTCATTTGTTCTCTCAAATTGTCAAAGAAAGAGGTGATTAGAAGTCCTATTACTTTGCTTTAGTCTGATTAGCATCAAAAAGAGCAATCCTATCACTATCGCGTTCAAAACGATGTCTTACACAAGTCATGATTTAGGGAGAACTTCTTATTGTTTAATTAGTTCCTTGAAATTGTGAAAAAAGAGGTGATTAGGAGTCCTATTACTTCGTTCTAATTTGATTAGCATCAAAAGGACTAATACCATCACTATCGCGTTCAAAATGATGTGTACATCTTACACAAGTCATGATTTAGGGAGATCTTCTTATTGTTTGATTCGTTCCTTCAAATTGTCAAAGAAAGAGGTGATTAGCAGTCCTATTACTTCGTTCTAGGTGGATTAGCATCAAAAGGAGCAATCTCATCACTATCGCGTTTATAACGATGTGTACTTCTCACATAAGTCATGATTTACGGAGACCTTTTTATTGTTTCATTCGTTCCTTCAAATTATCAAAGAAAGAGGTGATTAGGAGTCCTATTACTTCGTTTTAGTTGGATTAGCATCAAAAGGAGCAATCTCATCACTATCGCGTTCAAAACGATTTGTACATCTCATACAAGTCATGATTTAGAGAGACCTTCATATTGTTTCATTCGTTCTTTCAAATTGTCAAAGATAGAGGTGATTAGGAGTCCTATTACTTCGTTCTAGTTTGATTAGCATCAAAAGGAGTAATCCCATCACCATCGCGTTCAAAACGATGTGTACATCTCACACAAGTCATGTATTAGGGAGACCTTCTTATTATTTCATTCGTTCCTTCAGATTATCAAAGAAAGAGGTGATTAGAAGCCCTATTACTTCGTCTTAGTTTGATTAGCATCAAAAGGAGCAATCCCATCACTACCGCGTTCAATACGATGTGTACATCTCACACAAGTCATGATTTTAGGAGACTTTCTTATTGTTTCATTCGTTCTTTCAAATTGTCAAAGAAAGAGGTGATTAGGAGTCCTATTACTTCATTCTAGTTTGATTAGCATCAATAGGAGTAATCCTATCACTATCACGTTCAAAACGATGTGTACATCTCACACAAATCACGATTTAGAGAGACCTTCTTATTGTTTCATTTGTTTTTTCAAATTGTCAAAGAAAGAGGTGATTAGGAGTCTTATTAATTCGTTCTAGTTTGATTAGCATCAAAAGGAGCAATCCCATCACTATCGCGTTCAAAATGATGTGTACATCTCACATAAGTCATGTTTTAGGGAGACCTTCTTATTATTTCATTCGTTGCCTAAGATTGTCAAAGAAAAAGGTGATTAGAAGTCCTATTACTTCGTTTTAGTTTGATTAGCATCAAAAGGAGCAATCCCATCACTACCGCGTTCAAAACAATGTGTACATCTCACACAAGTCATGATTTTAGGAGACTTTCTTATTATTTCATTCGTTCGTTGAAATTGTCAAAGAAAGAGGTGATTAGGAGTCCTATTACTTCGTTCTAGTTTGATTAGCATCAAAAGGAGTAATCCCATCACTACTGCGTTCAAAACGATGTGTACATCTCACACAAGTCATGATTTAGAGAGACCTTCTTATTGTTTCATTCATTCTTTCAAATTGTCAAAGAAAGAGGTGATTAGGAGTCATATTACTTCATTTTAGTTTGATTAGCATCAAAAGGAGCAATCTCATCACTACCGCATTAAAAACGATGTGTACATCTCACACAAGTCATGATTTTAGGAGACTTTCTTATTGTTTCATTCATTCTTTCAAATTGTCAAAGAAAGAGGTGATTAGGAGTCCTATTACTTCGTTCTAGTTTGATTAGCATCAAAAAGAGTAATCCCATCACTACCGCGTTCAAAACGATGTGTACATCTCACACAAGTCATGATTTAGAGAGACCTTCTTATTGTTTCATTCATTCTTTCAAATTGTCAAAGAAAGAGGTGATTAGGAGTCCTATTACTTCGTTCTAGTTTGATTAGCATCAAAAGGAGTAATCCCATCACTACCGCGTTCAAAACGATGTGTACATCTCACACAAGTCATGTTTTAGGGAGACCTTCTTATTATTTCATTCGTTCCTTCAGATTGTCAAAGAAAGAGGTGACTAGAAGTCATATTACTTCGTTTTAGTTTGATTAGCATCAAAAGGAGCAATCTCATCACTACCGCGTTAAAAACGATGGGTACATCTCACACAAGTCATGATTTTAGGAGACTTTCTTATTGTTTCATTCGTTCTTTTAAATTGCCAAAAAAGAGGTGATTAGGAGTCCTATTACTTCGTTCAAGTTGGATTAGCATCAAAAGGAGCAATCCCATCACTATCGTGTTCAAAACAATGTGTACATTGTTGGTTGATTTCGCAATCAATAAAACACGCGCAAGTATACGCGGTCCACAAGTAATATATGATAAGTAGAGTGTCGAACCCACGAGGAATTATGCTAAATAATTACCAAATATCAATCGCATGAAAAATCAATCTAATTTAAACAATGATAATAGGATTTGTTTTGTTGTTGATTAATAACTAAATAAAGATAATTTAGAGAATAAAGTTTAACTACACACGGCTAGAATTCAAGATAAAAAGATCTAAGATTACAATTTCCCCCAACTTTTCATTTAAACATCATACTCTCTCTTGTTTAGTAAATTAGAACATAAGAATTGTTATCCGAGAAATCACTAGTATGTCTAAGCCTCTCTCGATGGTCAAATACGTATTTCCTATTGTGGTGTATAGATATATTTCTATTCTACACACTAGCAAGAATCTCATATCAAGAAAAATTAATAAGACACATGTCACGTAAAAATCTCATTAACCATTCTATCAATTACCAACTTTCACAATAGGAATCATTAAACACGATTCTCAATAGGATACATGTGGTAATTAGGTATATGTCTATCCTAAATACAATCAAATTATCAATCCTCAAGAATAATACATAAGACTCACGTCACATAATCTCATACATTATACATAAAGAATATCCAATTTTCACATGAATTCATAACTAGGTCTCAACTTATACTTCCTCTCTCAATTCCATATAAGTTACCAAGGTAATTACGGGCCAAGCAATTAATCCTTAAGCAAAGGTTATGAACTCCAATTCACAAAATACCTAAATACCATTCAAGAGAGAGCATTCAATTTAAACTACAAGTTGGGTTCCATTGCAATCTTAGAATGAAGAGTTTAGTTCATAATCAATTTCAACAACATCATAATCTGATTATAGTACATGGTTTAGAACAACAAAATAAGAAATAAGAACTAAAGCATATGAAGAAACATCCCTCTTGTGATGAGATTTCCAATTTGGTGTGGTGTAGATCTTCTTGAGTTGCTCTTGCTTCCAATTTCGTGCTCCTAGCCTTCTTTTGTTTATGAAATTCAGATGGTTACTACCTTTGTTCCTTTGTTCCTCTTCTTTTCTCTCTCAAACCCTAGCCTCCAAATTGTGTAACTAAGCTTGAATGATTGAATACCCACTCCTTGGATGCCTAATAATCTGAATATTCTCTCTCCTCCCATTTCCATTGTGCTCCCGAATTTGCTCCACTGAAACTCCACTATCAGCAGAAGTGACAAACGCCAGCCATAATTCATGTCCTGACCTGTCGCCCCGGCGACAAAAATACACTGTGGAGTGTCGCCCCGGCGACAACGTCGCCCCAGCGCTGGAGCCTACTGTTGGGTTTTAACAATTTTGCACTAAAATTTCCATAATTCCACAATCATTCTACATAGATCCTCCTCCTGCACAATAATGAATTAACTAGTGATATAGTGCTATAAATGCTTAAAGATAGCCGAGAATTGAGCCTAGAAAGCATCCAACTCGTAGGTATAAAACCCACTCATCAAATACCCCCAAACTTAAGACTTTGCTTGTCCTCAAGCAAAACAAAGGAAATGAAAAACACATAATGCCACAATTATTGGAATGCAAATGCAAGAGTTCTACGCTAGAGCAGTCAGGATAAGGACATCCAGCCTCAACAATTAAAAACAAATACACAACCTTACCACCAAATGATTATCAGAAATGAAACTCACAACAATTTCGCCAAATGTTTAACCCTTAAGTGTGTGTGTGTGGTTGGACTGTAGAGCACGCACTGATTACAATTCAATCCTAGAACTACATTGCTCAAAAGAAGATAAAACAGTTAATACCCAAAATGCTAGCAGCTCTCATGCTCACTAGCCTCTATTTCTACATTCTATTTAGCTATATTTTGTAACTATCACCGAGTGCGTTTTACGCTCCATCTCGATGATACTTTACCAAATATCTAGACCTGTGCGATGTCTATCTTCATTAGGCTTTTCAATGTCACCCATGTAGCAAACTTTCCACCGATGACTCCCAAACCAGATGGTTTTAAGGCACCAAGCGTAGAAACGCTCCAACGGGCTTACTTGTTCGAATGACAAAGGCCACAAAGATAAACAAGTCAAGATTTGCTCATATCTGTCTATATTTCATTTTCAATTATAACCAGCATTCAAGACAGACATCGAAGCAGTGAATAAGCATAATAAATATTTATTCTATATATATATATATATATATATATATATATTTTATTTTTTTTATTTTTTTTGAGAATGAAGAGTTTTATCTTTTAATGAGCAACAGTTTCAACGAGTTGAATATAAAATCTCACGTAACCACAACAATACCATGTGCATTAGGAACTCCAAGGGTTAAAAATTCAAGAGAAATAGGCACGAGTTAGCATTTCTAATATAGCAATTCAGATCCAAGGTGCATAAGACATTAAAACAGTGAAAACCAAGTCATCATCGGCCTTCCTTAAATACACTGCTCATAGGTTTCTAAATGCAAATCTACATGATGCTGAGAAACCAAAAATCTAAAGGAAAACAATATTAAACAAGATTATGAATATGTTCAATGATTATCAACAAATGACACTAATAGAAATAAGCATTCATAGCAAAAAAAAAACTCATTTTGATGATATTTCACATGATTATTTTTCAATTAAAACCATCATTCAAAAACTGTCTTTAAAGCTAGAAGACCTGAAGTCATTTTGATGATATTTCACATGATTATTTTTCAATTAAAACCATCATTCAAAAACTGTCTTTAAAGCTAGAAGACCTGCATACTAACTACAATTACCATGCTAAAGCATTAAACCAACTGAAATAATAGCAAAACCACCCCCAAACTTAAAATGGAGAATGTCCTCATTGTCTAAAGAGTGCAAAATGTGAAACTGAGGACTCCCCTGATCATGGTTGGTTGATATCCTCAACCTAAGCATCAGATGGCGGATAGGGGGGAAGTGGCTGGGGCACGGGAAATGGGATCGGTGGTCCTCCAGGATTCAGCCTCGCGAACTGATCAGCCAGAACTGCATTGAAGCTCGTGGTGTAGTTGAATATGTGCTCCTGCCTCTCTGCAAGTCGTTGGTTCTGCTGTACCAGCAGCATTTGCATGTCTCTGAGTTGACTGCTGACACGAGATCTCGGCTGGGAGCTAGAATCAGTAGGTGAAACAGGGGCATCCACTGGGTCTGCCTGGGGCTGAATAATAAATCCTCGACCCCGCGGGTGCGACTCTGCCTGGTCCCAAACTGAGTATCTGGAAATCAGTCGATGGTTCAAGACCAACAGTGGCTGCTGAATAATCTCGTCCTCGGCCCACTGAACGCCTGCAGCCCGACACAATCCGCAAATAAGTGACGGGTGTGGCAACCCGCCGTGAACATTACTCCTCAGGATTCTACGAATGTTACCCTCAATGATACGACCCACGTCGATCGCGTAGTCCATGACTATAGAATACAATAGGGCAGCCCTGTCCTTTGTAACATCGCTAACATGAACTGTGGGCATCAGCTTAGCGCAGAGAAAAGCATACCAAATCTTACCATACAGGCTTAACTCCTTGCTATGAAAGAATGTACCCCCTCTGTTGCCCTTAGCAACCCACGTGGTGCCCGGTCTGCACAAGTCGGCCAGAATTCTGTCATAGTCAGGTGAGGATCGCAGGAACTTAGTATACTGGCACACAGTAGGAGCGTCCAATGTATAGTAGTCATTAATAGTCTGGGCGCTGAATGGTACGGTCCTGCCCCGTACAGTTACAGTATATGGTGGCGAGTCCTTTGCATTAGCATAAAACTCCTGGACAATGGCTATCACGGCTGCCTCGGGCTGCTCAATAAAAGTGTCCCACTCTCTCTTAGTAATCTGATCGCCCATCTCTCCATCCACTCTCCAACTAGGACGCAGGCCACGCTCGGGCGTCAGAGCCTTACCCACTATGAAGGTGTCAAACGCTCAGCGGCCTCAGCACTGACAAACTTACTGTGATCAAAAGCCCGTGCCTGTGGTGCTGAAGAACCCTCACCCCTGAACCTTTTTGGCGGCATGACTGATCAATACTTGGTGCAAATAACCACAAACAAAAACTTCCCCCAAACTGGATTCCAACTAATTTTCAGTTTCACTGCAACAAACCAATTCCAGCAATATATATATATACCATCACCCGATTGAGCCAACACAAACTCAATCGGTCCCAACAAATGAATAATACAGTGTAATCTCACAGCCTCAGTTTATAGCAGTTGAAAAATACCCAATGCAGACACAAAATACCCCAGATTGATATCCAATATATGCAAAAGCCCACCTCACGGAGTACAAAGGTATCACAGAGTACAAAGGTTGCAAATTTTCAACAATTGCAAAAATAATTCTCACTGAAGACCCAAGTATTGATGATCATGAACTAAAACTCAGAAGCAATTAACACCAACGATCACATTGGCAATTTAATCCCAACCTCACGATAGAGCAGTTACAAGTGGTTCAACCAATTGCAGGTAATGAAAAATTCCAACTAAAATTCAATTTGGTCCAATTCAACCTCACTGACTACTATAGATGTAAGGTCAATAATCAATAAACAACAGCAATTCGTACCCAGCTCAACAATGACATACCTTGGATGATTTCAGTGAGCAAAATCGCAAAAGATAAACCCTAGCTTGAATTCCCCAATTACCTCATGAAATTCTAAAATTTTCGGTTGAAACTTGTGTTGGTGGTGCGAAATCTGACTGTAATGGGTTGAAATTGGTTGTGGGTTAGTGTGGCATGTGTTTCGAATGGATTGAGAGGGGAAACCGAGCTTGGGACGGAATGAATGGAAGAGAAAATGCACACAGCGATTCTGCAGAATTGGGGTTTTTAAAAACTGGATTCCGTGTCTATCGCCGGGGCGATGGAATATACTGTGTTTTCACCGCCGGGGCGACAGTGTCGCTGGGGCGAGGGAAAATGAGACTGAATTGTCGCCGGGGCGCAAGAGTCGTTGGGGCGATACAATTGGCTTATGAGTTGTCGCCGGGGCGACGGACCCTACTGCATCACCAAACTTGTGTTCTTCTAAATCTGACCCAAAACCCAACTTAACACTACCAACCAGTATTAAGCATCATTGCACACATATTCTGAATATCTTGCCAAAAAATTTAACAATTAGAGCACAATGAGAGCATAGCATTTCTAACCAAAATGCAAAAAAAAAAAAATTAAAAATTTAGAAACATAAGAAAACACACTTGTCAAACTGAAATGTAACAACAAAATGTAAAGGATACGGATACGGATAATGGGTTGCCTCCCATCCAGCGCGTGGTTTAAAGTCCTCGGCCCGACTCCACATCCATTCAAGGCTAATCAGCTAAAGTGATCGAGGTCTTCTGGCGAGCAAAGCCGCCACCCCAATAATGCTTAAGGCGTTGCCCGTTAATTTTGAATGTCACTTCCGGATTATCACCATAGACTTCAACAGCTCCGTGTGGGAATGCGTGCTTGACAGTGAAAGGACCTGACCAACGCGATTTGAGCTTTCCGGGAAAAAGCCTCAATCTAGAGTTGTACAGCAATAATGCTTGGCCAGGCTCGAATTTTCTGTCAACAATCTTCTTATCATGCCACCTCTTTACCTTTTCCTTGTACAATTTTGAAATTTCATAAGCTTGCAGTCGGAACTCATCAAGTTCATTGAGCTGAAGAAGCCTTTTCTCGCCTGCAGCTGTGAGGTCAAAATTCAACTTTCTAATGGCCCAGAACGCTTTGTGCTCGAGTTCAACCGGGAGATGGCATGCCTTGCCATAAACAAGCTGGTATGGTGACATACCAATGGGTGTTTTAAAAGCCGTTCTGTACGCCCACAGTGCATCATCCAGCTTTGTTGACCAATCTTTTCTTGTGGGGTTGACGATCTTTTCCAGGATTTTCTTCACTTCTCTGTTGGAAACCTCCGCTTGTCCATTGGTCTGGGGGTGATAAGCAGTAGCAATTCTATGAGTGACCCCATATTTTCCCAAAAGGGCAGCAAAATGTTTATTGCAAAAGTGACTCCCTTCATCACTAATCATAGCCCTCGGAGTACCGAATCTTGTGAAGATATATTCTTTTGAAGGAATTTCAGCACTACCTTGGAATCATTAGTGGGAAATGCAGCTGCCTCCACCCATTTAGATACATAATCTAGTGCCAAGAGAATGTATAGATTGTTGAAAGAGGGTGGGAATGGCCCCATAAAGTCTATACCCCAAACATCAAAGACTTCAACCTCCAGGATCATGTTTAAAGGCATTTCGTGCCTTTTGGAGATGTTCCCCATCCGTTGACATCTATCACATTTTAGCACAAACTGATGAGCATCCTTGAACAAAGTTGGCCAAAAGAACCCTGCTTGCAACACCTTAGTGGCTGTTTTCTCACCTCCGTAGTGTCCTCCATATAACGAATCATGACAGTGATGGAGAATGCTCTCGACCTCGCTCTGTGGAACACACCTTCGAATCATTTGGTCCACACAATGTTTGAACAAATAGGGCTCATCCCACATATACCTATTAACGTCATGAAGAAACTTTTTCTTTTGCTGCCACAACAAGTCCAGGGGGAGTGTATTACTAACCAAGTAGTTAGCAAAATCAGCATACCATGGAATTTCACCTTGAACCACAAACAGCTGTTCATCCGGGAATGACTCATTGATTAGCACTTTATCTTCCTTATCATGCCCCGAATTCTCCAATCTAGACAGATGGTCGGCTACTTGGTTTTCAGTTCCCTTTCTGTCCCGAATCTCCAAGTCAAACTCCTGTAGCAATAGGATCCATCGAATCAATCTCGGTTTAGCATCTTTCTTTGCAATTAGATACCGAATAGCTGAATGATCCGTGAATACAACCACCCTTGTTCCGATCAAGTAAGATCGAAACTTGTCAAAGGCATAAACTACTGCAAGCAACTCCTTCTCGGTAGTGGTGTAGTTGAGCTGTGCATCAGTTAAGGTTTTGCTGGCGTAGTAAATAGCATGAAAAACCTTCTCCTTGCGCTGTCCCAAAACAGCCCCTACCGCATAATCACTGGCATCACACATCAACTCGAAGGGTTTTGCCCAATCCGGAGCAACTATCACTGGTGCAGTGGTTAATTTCTTCTTTAGTAGCTCAAATGCCATCAAACACTCCTCATCAAACTTGAATGGCACATCTTTCTCTAGTAGACTGCATAAAGGCTTAGTGATCTTAGAAAAGTCCTTAATGAATCTTCGGTAGAACCCCGCATGTCCCAGAAAGCTGCGAATGCCCTTCACTGAGGTTGGTGGAGGTAAATTTTCAATTGTTTCAAGTTTTGCTCTATCCACCTCAAGACCCTTGGATGACACTTTATGCCCAAGTACTATCCCCTCTTGCACCATGAAATGACATTTTTCCCAGTTGAGCACTAGATTAGTTTCCACACATCTCTTCAGTATTAGAACTAGATTTTCCAAGCAATTATCAAATGAATCACCAAACACTGAAAAGTCATCCATGAAAACTTCTACACTGTGTTCCACCAAATCTGAGAAAATTGCCATCATGCACCTTTGAAAAGTGGCCGGTGCATTACACAATCCGAATGAGACCCTTCTAAAAGCAAAAGTACCAAATGGGCATGTGAAGGTAGTCTTTTCTTGATCTTCTGGAGCAATAGCAATCTGATTATACCCCGAATATCCATCCAACAAGCAATAGTACTTATGCCCAGCTAGTCTATCCAACATTTGATCAATGAAGGGTAATGGAAAGTGATCCTTTCGGGTCGCTTTGTTAAGTCTCCTGTAATCCATGCACACCCTCCACCCGGTCACTGTCCTTGTCGGAATTAACTCATTATTTTCATTGGCAACGACTGTCATACCCCCTTTCTTGGGTACACACTGAACTGGGCTCACCCAAGCACTGTCAGAAATAGGATAAATTATTCCAGCATCTAACCATTTCAAAATCTCTTTCTTTACCACTTCTTTCATGATTGGGTTGAGCCTCCTTTGATGTTCCACAGTTGGCTTACTATCATCCTCCATCAAGATTTTGTGCATACAGTATGATGGGCTTATTCCCTTGATGTCAGCGATGGTCCATCCAATAGCAGATTTGTACTCTCTAAGAACCCGTAACAACTTGCTTTCCTGAAACTCGTTAAGCACAGATGCAATAATAACAGGTAAAGTAGCTGAATCACCTAAATATGCATACCTGAGATGGTTAGGCAAAGGTTTTAGCTCAAGTGTTGGAGGTGTCTCAAGGGATGGTTTCAACCGATCTGTAGCATTCTTAGCATGCTCAAGAGATTCAAACGGGATTGGAAACTTGCTCCCCCGTGGCACTGTATCCAAAATCTGTAGATATTCAACCAAATCTGGATCTTCTATGTCAAACTCTCCCAGAATTGCAGTCTCTAATGGATCATTGTTTAACACATTCAAAAACTCGTCATTCACAGCTTGCTCGATAACATCCACTTGAAAACATTCTTCCTCATCCGAAGGGAATTTCATGGCCTTAAATACATTGAAGGTTACTTCTTGATCCTGAACCCTCATAGTGAGCTCTCCCTTTTGCACATCAATTAAAGTTCTTCTAGTGGCTAAAAATGGTCTCCCCAGAATAATAGGAATGTTTTTATCTTCCTCATAATCTAAGATGATAAAATCAGCTGGGAAGATGAATTTATCCACCTTAACAAGAATGTCTTCAACAATTCCCCTTGGGTATGTAATCGACCTATCGGCAAGCTGAAGAGAAATGTTTGTAGGCTTTGGTGCAGGTAATCCCAACTGAGAATACACGGATAATGGCATGAGATTAATACTAGCACCCAAGTCACACAAACATTTGTTGAAAGAAAGGCTACCAATAGTACACGGTATAGTGAAGCTGCCTGGATCTTTCAACTTGGGAGGTAGCTTTCTTTGCAGCACGGCACTACATTCTTCTGTCAAAGCCACCGTCTCAAAGTCATTTAGCCTTTTCTTCCTAGATAGGATTCCTTTCATAAATTTGGCATAGCTAGGCATCTGTTCTAAGGCCTCTGCAAAAGGAATATTAATTTGTAGCTTCTTGAAGACCTCCAGGAATTTGGCAAACTGTTTATCTAACTTCTGTTTCTGCAATCTCTGAGGGAAAGGTACTGGTGGATACACTTTTGGAGTAGGCTCAACACTAGGTTTATTTGTGGTATCTCTCTGCTCTGACTCAGGCGGTACACTGTTGTCCACTTCCTTAGAAAAATCAGCATTGTCCAAGTCCGGAGGAGAGCTTGAGTGGGCTGCCCCCTTTTGCAATTCGAGCTCCTGTAAGGTTTGTTTACCACTTCTGAGAGTTACTGCCTGACATTCCTCTTTCCCATCTCTTCTTGGATTAGTCTCTGTGTTACTAGGAAGAGATCCCTGAGGTCTATTTGACATGGAACTAGCCATCTGCCCAATTTGATTTTCCAAAGCTTTAAGTGCTGCTGCTTGGTTTTTAATCAAGATATCTTGGTTAACCATGTGTTTCAATATCAACTCCTCAAAATCTGATTTTCTCTCTGGTTGTGGTTGTGAGGTTTGAGCTGTATGATGTTGTTGAGGCTGATTTTGGAACCCTGGTGGATGATGTGGCTTAGGAGCTTGCTGAAAATTTTGATTGTTGCTCTATGAAAAGTTAGGATGATTCCTATTTCCAGCGTTGTAAGTGTTTTGGTATTGATTTGGCGGTCTCTGGTAGCTACTTACAAACTGAACTGCCTCGTGGTCAAATGGGCATTGGTCATTGGCATGTGTCCCTGCACAAACTTCACAAACAACAGCCACCTGCTGTACTTTTGAGTCAGTCAAGGAATCAATTTTCTTTGACATTGCTGCCATTTGAGCTGCTAAGGCTGTGATGGCATCCACCTCTAATACACCGGCTACCTTTGGTTGACTCATCCTAGCAGTAGGCCATTGGTAGTTATTTGCAGCCATAACCTCTAACAAATCAAGTGCTTCCCCATAATTTTTAGCCATAAAACATCCTCCCGCAGCTGCATCTAAACTAGACCGATTGTGAGATCCTAATCCATTGTAGAAGGTATTCAATTGCATCCATGGAAGGAATCCATGATGTGGGCATCTCCGAAGAAAATCTTTAAATCTTTCCCAAGCTTCATACAATGATTGTCCATGGTGTTGTTCAAATGTAGCAATTTCATTTCTCAATCTAGCAGAATTTGCAGGAGGGAAGAACTTTGCCAAAAATTTCTGCGCTAAGTCTGACCATGTAGTGATGGATCCCGGTGGCAATGAGTGAAGCCAACTCTTAGCTTTATCTCTCAAAGTGAACGGAAAAAGTCTAAGTCTCAAAGCATCATCCGTCACTCCAACAAATTTGAAAGTATCACATATCTCGATGAAGCTCAACAAATGCTCATTAGGGTTGTCATTAGCCAAACCCCCAAACTATAACGAATTTTGCACCATTTGTATTGTTCCCGGTTTGATTTCAAAGGCATTTCCAGTTATTGCCGGTCTTGTGATACTAGACTGTAAATCACTTATCTGCGGCGTTACATAGTCTCTCAATGCTTTTTGTTCCTCTGCCGCCATAGTTTCTTGATTGTTAGAATCCCTGATTCTTTCTCTTCTTAGTCTTCGGGTATTTCTCTCGATCTCGGGATCGTAAGGATATAACTCAAGACTTTGTGATCGGCGCATACAAATCAAGGGTACCTACACAATCAAGTAAATAAAAATTAAAAACAAGTCCAAATTAAGATCAATTCGACTATAATCAATATTGGTAAAATTATTGTAAAATAATTCCCCGGCAACGGCGCCAAAAACTTGTTGGTTGATTTTGCAATCAATAAAACACGCGCAAGTATACGCGGTCCACAAGTAATATATGATAAGTAGAGTGTCGAACCCACGAGGAATTATGCTAAATAATTACCAAATATCAATCGCATGAAAAATCAATCTAATTTAAACAATGATAATAGGATTTGTTTTGTTGTTGATTAATAACTAAATAAAGATAATTTAGAGAATAAAGTTTAACTACACGTGGTAATTAGGTATATGTCTATCCTAAATACAATCAAATTATCAATCCTCAAGAATAATACATAAGACTCACGTCACATAATCTCATACATTATACATAAAGAATATCCAATTTTCACATGAATTCATAACTAGGTCTCAACTTATACTTCCTCTCTCAATTCCATATAAGTTACCAAGGTAATTACGGGCCAAGCAATTAATCCTTAAGCAAAGGTTATGAACTCCAATTCACAAAATACCTAAATACCATTCAAGAGAGCATTCAATTTAAACTACAAGTTGGGTTCCATTGCAATCTTAGAATGAAGAGTTTAGTTCATAATCAATTTCAACAACATCATAATCTGATTATAGTACATGGTTTAGAACAACAAAATAAGAAATAAGAACTAAAGCATATGAAGAAACATCCCTCTTGTGATGAGATTTCCAATTTGGTGTGGTGTAGATCTTCTTGAGTTGCTCTTGCTTCCTATTTCGTGCTCCTAGCCTTCTTTTGTTTATGAAATTCAGATGGTTACTACCTTTGTTCCTTTGTTCTTCTTCTTTTCTCTCTCAAACCCTAGCCTCCAAATTGTGTAACTAAGCTTGAATGATTGAATACCCACTCCTTGGATGCCTAATAATCTGAATATTCTCTCTCCTCCCATTTCCATTGTGCTCCCGAATTTGCTCCACTGAAACTCCACTATCAACAGAAGTGACAAACGCCAGCCATAATTCATGTCCCGACCTGTCGCCCCGGCGACAAAAATACACTGCGGAGTGTCGCCCCGGCGACAACGTCGCCCCAGCGCTGAATATTGCCTTCAAACTGTCGCCCCGGCGCTGGAGCCTACTGTTGGGTTTTAACAATTTTGCACTAAAATTTCCATAATTCCACAATCATTCTACATAGATCCTCCTCCAGCACAATAATGAATTAACTAGTGATATAGTGCTATAAATGCTTAAAGATAGCCGAGAATTGAGCCTAGAAAGCATCCAACTCGTAGGTATAAAACCCACTCATCATACATCTCACACAAGTCATGATTTAGGTAGACCTTCTTATCGTTTCATTCGTTCCTTCAAATTGTCGAAGAAAGAGGTGATTAGGAGTCCTATTACTTCGTTCTAGTTTGATTAGCATCAAAAGGAGCAATCCCATCACTATCGCGTTCAAAACGATGTGTACATTTTACACAAGTTATGATTTTAGGAGACTTTCTTATTGTTTTATTAGTTCCTTCAAATTGTCAAGGAAAGAGGTGATACTTCATTCTAGTTTGATTAGCATCAAAAGGAGCAATCGCATCACTATCGCATTTAAAACGATGCTTACATCTCACACGAGACTTGATTTAGGGAGACCTTCTTATTGTTTAATTAGTTCCTTCAAATTGTCAAAAAAGAGGTGATTAGCTGTCCTATTACTTCATTCTAGTTTGATTAGTATCAAAAGGAGTAATACCATCACTATCGCGTTCAAAACGATGTGTACATCTCACACAAGTCATGATTTAGGGAGACCTTCTTATTGTTTGATTCGTTCTTTGAAATTGTCAAAGAAAGAGGTGATTAGCTGTTCTATTAGTTCGTTCTAGTTTGATAAGCGTCGAAAAGTGCAATCCCATCACTATACCTTTAAAAACGATGTGTACATCTCACACAATACATGATTTAGGGAGACCTTCTGATTGTTTTATTAGTTCTTTCAAATTGTAAAATAAAGAGGTCAGTCCTATTACTTCGTTCTAGTTTGAGTAGCATCAAAAGGAATAATCCCATCACTGTCGCGTTCAAAACGATGTGTTCATCTCACACAAGTCATGATTTAGGGTGACCTTCTTATTGTTTCAATCGTTCTCTCAAATTGTCAAAGAAAAAGGTGATTAGGAGTCCTATTACTTCGTTCTAGTTTGATTAGCATCAAAAGGAGTAATACCATCACTATCGCGTTCAAAACGATGTGTACATCTTACACAAGTCATGATTTAGGGAGACCTTCTTATTGTTTGATTCGTTCCTTCAAATTGTCAAAGAAAGAGGTGATTAATAGTCTTATTAGTTCAATCTAGTTTGATTAGCGTCAAAAAGAGCAATCCTATCACTTTCGCGTTCAAAACGATGTGTACATCTCGCACAAGTTATGATTTAGGGAGACCTTCTTATTGTTTCATTAGTTCTTTCAAATTGTAAAATAAAGAGGTCAGTCTTATTACTTTGTTCTAGTTTGATTAGCAGCAAAATGTGTAATCCCATCACTATCGCATTCAAAATGATGTGTACATCTCACACAAGTCATGATTTAGGGAGACATTCTTATTGTTTCATTCGTTCTTACAAATTGTCAAAGAAAGAGGTGATTAGGAGTCCTATTACTTTGTTCTAGTTGGATTAGTATCAAAAGGAGCAATCCCATCACTATCTCGTTCAAAACGATGTGTACATCTCACACAAGTCATGATTTACGGAGACCTTTTTATTGTTTCATTCGTTCCTTCAAATTTTCAAAGAAAGAGGTGATTTGGAGTCCTATTACTTCGTTTTAGTTGGATTAGCATCAAAAGGAGCAAACTCATCCCTATCGCGTTTAAAACGATGTGTACATCTCGCACAAGTTATGATTTAGGGAGACCTTCTTATTGTTTTATAAGTTCTTTTAAATTGTAAAATAAAGAGGTCAGTCTTATTTCTTCGTTCTAGTTTGATTAGCATCAAAATGTGTAATCCCATCACTATCGCGTTCAAAATGATGTGTACATCTCACACAAGTCATGATTTAGGGAGACCTTCTTATTGTTTCATTCGTTCTTTCAAATTGTCAAAGAAAGAGGTGATTAGGAGTCCTATTACTTCGTTCTAGTTGGATTAGAATCAAAAGGAGCAATCCCATCACTATCGCGTTCAAAACGATGTGTACATCTCACACAAGTCATGGTTTACGGAGACCTTTTTATTGTTTCATTCGTTCCTTCAAATTGTCAAAGAAAGAGGTGATTTGGAGTCCTATTACTTCGTTTTAGTTGGATTAGCATCAAAAGGAGCAATCCCATCACTATCGCATTCAAAACGATGTGTACATCTCACACAAGCCATGATTTAGAGAGACCTTCTTATTGTTTCATTCGTTCTTTCAAATTGTCAAAGAAAGAGGTGATTAGGAGTCCTATTACTTCGTTCTAGTTTGATTAGCATCAAAATGTGTAATCCCATCACTATCACGTTCAAAACGATTTGTACATCTCACACAAGTCATGTTTTAGGGAGACCTTCTTATTATTGCATTCGTTCCTTCAGATTGTCAAAGAAAGAGGTGATTAGAAGTCATATTACTTCGTTTTAGTTTGATTATCATCAAAAGGAGCAATCTCATCACTACCGCGTTAACAACGATGTGTACATCTCACACAAGTCATGATTTTAGGAGACTTTCTTATTGTTTCATTTGTTCTTTCAAATTGTCAAAGAAAGAGGTGATTAGGAGTCCTATTACTTCGTTCAAGTTGGATTAGCATCAAAAGGAGCAATCCCATCACTATCGTGTTCAAAACCATGTGTACATCTCACACAAGTCATGATTTAGGGAGACCTTCTTATCGTTTCATTCGTTCCTTCAAATTGTCAAACAAAGAGGTGATTAGGAGTCCTATTACTTCGTTCTAGTTTGATTAGCATCAAAAGGAGCAATCCCATCACTATCGCGTTCAAAACGATGTGTACATTTCACACAAGTTATGATTTTAGGAGACTTTCTTATTGTTTTATTAGTTCCTTCAAATTGTCAAAGAAAGAGGTGATACTTCGTTCTAGATTGATTAGCATCAAAAAGAGCAATCGCATCACTATCGCGTTTAAAATGATGCTTACATCTCACACGAGACTTGATTTAGGGAGACCTTTTTATTGTTTAATTAGTTCCATCAAATTGTCAAAAAAGAGATGATTAGCTGTCCTATTACTTCATTCTAGTTTGATTAGTATCAAAAGGAGTAATACCATCACTATCGCGTTCAAAACGATGTGTACATCTCACACAAGTCATGATTTAGGGAGACCTTCTTATTGTTTGATTCGTTCTTTGAAATTGTCAAAGAAAGAGGTGATTAGCTGTTCTATTAGTTCGTTGTAGTTTGATTAGCGTCGAAAAGAGCAATCCCATCACTATACCATTAAAAACAATGTGTACATCTCACACAATACATGATTTAGGGAGACCTTCTTATTGTTTCATTAGTTCTTTCAAATTGTAAAATAAAGAGGTCAGTCCTATTACTTCGTTCTAGTTTGAGTAGCATCAAAAGGAATAATCCCATCACTGTCGCGTTCAAAACGATGTGTTCATCTCACACAAGTCATGATTTAGGGAGACCTTCTTATTGTTTCAATCGTTCTCTCAAATTGTCAAAGAAAAAGGTGATTAAGAGTCCTATTACTTCGTTCTAGTTTGATTAGCATCGAAAGGAGTAATACCATCACTATCGCGTTCAAAACGATGTGTACATCTTACGAATTTCTAAGCTAATTTCTTAGTTTTTCTTTTCAGATTCATAATTAACTTATCATACAACAAACCATAGTTGTGTGTGGCGTTATTCTATCGCATCATACAAAAATACGGAGATTATCATTTTCCATCTAAATGAGGGTCTAAGTGTTGTTGGTGTTCCATCCTACGCGAAATTCAATTGCTTGATCGAATATATCAAGATTCTCGTCTTCAAACTAGACGTTGGGTTAAGATTTCGAAAGAGTCCATCAATTTGCTTATTAGAAACGATCCAGGCGACGACCACCTCACGCAAGTGTGCCTTGGAGTCTATCAGTTCTAGTTTGATTAGCATCAAAAGGAGTAATCCCATCACTATCGCGTTCAAAACGAGGTGTACATCTCACACAAGTCATGATTTAGGGAGACCTTCTTATTGTTTCATTCGTTCTTTCAAATTGTCAAAGAAAGAGGTGATTAGGAGTCCTATTAATTCGTATTAGTTGGATTAGTATCTAAAGGAGCAATCACATCACTATCGCGTTCAAAACGATGTGTACATCTCACACAAGTCATGATTTACGGAGACCTTATTGTTTCATTCATTCCTTCAAATTGTCAAAAAAGAAGTGATTAGGAGTCCTATTACTTCGTTTTAGTTGGATTAGCATCAAAAGGATCAATCCCATCACTATCGAATTAAAACCAATGTGTACGTCTCACACAAGTCATGATTTAGGGAGACCTTCTTATTGTTTGATTCGTTCCTTCAAATTGTCAAAGAAAGAGGTGATTAGCAGTCCTATTAGTTCGTTTTAGTTTGATTAGCGTCGTAAAGAGCAATCCCATCTTTTTTTGATAATATTTTTTTAGCTGTTTTCTTTGCCTAACCTCGGGTTGTGAGGAATATTTTAATTAGGTTAGGCATTGGTTTCCTAGTCTTTTCTAGGTATTTTAGCCCTATGTGGAGAAGAGGTTTATGTTTTGATCTTCATTGTAATATCCTTAGTTTTTTGCATTTTTAATATACAAACAAATTTAGCAAAAACAAAAGAGCAATCCCATCACTCTCGCGTTCAAAACGATGTGTACATCTCGCACAAGTTATGATTTAGAGAGAACTTCTTATTGTTTCATTAGTTCTTTCAAATTGTAAAATAAAGAGGTCAGTCCTATTACTTCGTTCTAGTTTAATTAGCATCAAAAGGAGTAATCCCATCACTGTTTCGTTCAAAATGATGTGTACATCTCACACAAGTTATGATTTAGTGAGACCTTCTTATTGTTTCATTCGTTCTCTCAAATTGTCAAAGAAAGAGGTGATTAGGAGTCCTATTACTTCGTTTAAGTTGGATTAGCATTGAAAGAAGCAATCTCATCACTATCGCGTTCAAAACGATGTGTACATCTCACACAAGTCATGATTTAGGGAGACCTTCTTATTGTTTCATTCGTTCCTTCAAATTGTCAAAGAAAGAGGTGATTAAAAGTCCTATTACTTTGCTTAAGTTTGATTGGCATCAAAAGTAGCAATCCCATCACTATCGCGTTCAAAACGATTTGTACATCTCAGACAAGTCATGATTTAGGGAGACCTCCTTATTGTTTCATTCGTTCCTTCAAATTGTCAAAAAAGAGGTGATTAGGAGTGTGACACCCCCAAATCCGTGTAACATCAAACACAGGATTCGGTGCTCACGAAACCTTAAACTTAGCGTTCCTCGCTATGTTACATTAATGCGGAAAAAAAAAATAAACTTATATAAGAAATAACTTTCATCACTTCATCTTGGTCTTTCCCTTGTCCTTGCCCGAGCCCTCAGCCTTCTCACTCTTAACTGAGAAAGTTAAATAAGAATGAGCACAAATTGCCCAGCAAGTATAACGGGTAACTCGACAAATTCATCACGAATAAAGATAACTGATTTGTAGATGCTCAATAATGTAAAGAGTCAACAAGAGATAAGTATGAACATTCAAGATAAGAGGTTTAGATTACAATAGCATACTAAGGGGTGTTAAATACCCAGAACATAATTTTATTTCATCAAAAACCATCAGAAGTTTATATCAATCAGATAGATTGTAAAACCTTCTCCGCAAGTACTCCAGGTGATCAGCCTTTCGTACCCTACATTGTGCACAAGTATGAAATTTAGACGCGTAAGCGTAAATGGGACTATATGCCCGACATCAGTTTAACCCCGTTATTCGGGTTGTTCATCTTAGTATTCATGCAGAACTGCACCAAAACGATTTGGATTGGTAAACCTTAAGTAGCTACAATGAAATTGAATCATTCAATAAATTATCGTTATGCATCAATAGTATCTAGCCGAAACAAGTGACTAGAATGCATTCTCAAAAGCAGTTCACAAATATTTAAGAATTTATAAACAACTGAAATTTCAATGGAGTTGTCATCAATATAGCTTGCACAATTTGTAAGTTTGTATGAAATATAGCTTGCATTATAAGGAACTTGCACACAACAATAGGTAGCGCAAGTTAGGAACTTACGATCGCTGCAATAAAGTGGATAAAGGTTAAGATACTTGCCTTTCGCGTAGTTTACGATTAGCGTTTAACTTTACTGCAAGTATCCTATATTCATTCATATACAAATATTCATTAGTCAGTCATTCACAATAACCGGTTTTCATACTCTACTCATTCAATACTTAACTAATTCAACTGCTTCATGATAAAGGATGTGTTTCACCAACATTCATTAAACCATATATACCATGCAAACAATTCATTATATATCAAAATTAGTTGTTTTTGTTTTGATTTCAAAGGTTCCATTTGCAAAAAAAATCTGTTTAAACCTTGATTCAACATATTCGTAACGTACTTAGACGATGCCAACATACCACTTGTCATTTAATAAAGCTTATAAGAAGGTAACACACTTGTATCATGCTGTACATCACAAACAAAACATCTTGGTCTCTCTGCAACACGGCGCGGCCACACTGCCTTTATGCTTGGGAGTGGCGCGACCGCGCTACTCCCTTCTAGGCTCAGAACTGAGCTTTTCAATGCTCGGTTCACATTCTAGCATACTAGGGTCTTGGCACACCACAATTAGCAATTATACATACTGATATGAAGGCTTAAACTAATCTAAATCCATGCATTCGACATTTAACAAATCACTACTTAAATTCAAGATAATTTTTCTTAAAAATTTCCAAATCATGGCTCACGGTTAAATTTTGTGATAACACGCTGGTAATACATCTTAAAACACATTCAAGGCTTATTCATGTCCATTACACAAGATTAGTTGAGTTAGAGAAGCTAAGCAATTAAAAGGAAATTTCCAGGTCTGACACGGGTGCGGCGCGACCGCGCCCTATTTGACCTTGGTACCAGCGCGGCCGCACTGGTACTCAGACACAGGTACTGAAGTCTGCTGAAATTTCCAGGTCTGACATGGGTGCGGCGCGGCCGCGCCCTATTTGACCTCGGTACCAGCGCGGCCGCGCTGGTACTCAGACACAGGTACTGAAGTCTGCTGCGAACCAAACTTTTAGCAACCCATGCAATCCCAATTTGAACACACCCAGACATTGTAAACTTACCCAAAGCAACATAATTTGAGTACTAGACTATCTTACTAACACCAACAATTTCATTAGCAAATTTAGAGCCTCTAAACTAGACTTTCTTACAAATTAAACTCGTTTTAGCAAATTAACCAACATGATTAGCACCTCTTGACTGAATTCAGACCAAATAAGACATGATTTGACTTAGAATTATATGCTTTAATAATCTACCGTCATCAGTTATCAACAACATGACAATACAACCCAAACAAATCATATAGCATGCTTATTCATACATTTCTCACTATTTTTCCTAAGAAAATAAAATGGGTTTAAGAATTACCTCTTGGATGAAATTCCTTATTGACTTAGTCCTCTTAATCCTTCTGATTCGATCACTTGATTCTCTGCAACTCCAGAACAACTCAAATCCTCACTCTCTCTCACTCTTGCTCTCAATTTTCTCACAATCTTCTTCTTTCTTGGGTGAAATGTTAACAAATGGAAGAATTGTCTTGGGTGAAGAGTATATAAAGATGATGGTAACATCTGATTTCCTTGTCCCTCCACCTTCAGTCATCAATTGCAAGGATTAAAGGAGAATGGGGGTTAGGAATTGAAATGGTTTTTAGAACTAAAGCAATGTGTAACTCCCTCCGTTTGATTTCCTGATAAATCAAGCGTATAACCCCTCATTTAGTCCCAATTTGTTAGTCACATAAGTCCCTCCAAATTCAGCTGATGCATTTTAATTAATAAAAGATTATTTTAATCCATTAATCAATTTAATAAGCCATTTGACCATTTTGCCCTCCGAAATCCACATTTTTGATATTATAGTCGATTCCTAATAAAATCGACGTTCCGAACTCAAATCCGCTGTCCGTTTCACCAATTTTCACTCCGAAAACAATTTGAGTTCTAGCTTCATTCTTGTGTTTAATACAATTATTATCTACCTAGTCAATAAGCAAATAGTTATACTAATCTAACTCAACTATTCAAATACATCTCATCACATAATCCAATTACTTATATATATATATATATATATATATATGCCTATATATATATATATACATAACATATACACATATAATTATTTAAATACACAAAAGATTCACATAGAATTCAATTCATTAAATACACTACGATGTATATTGATCTCGGGCATTAAATTCACCCTCCCTTATTAGGATTCCGTCCCCGGAATCATCACAAAATTAGACAAACATGTTAGGGTAATTTTCCATCATCTTCTCCTCGATTTCCCACGTAGATTCTTCAGCACTGTGGTTTCTCCATATTACCTTAATAGAAGGTATTACTTTATTCCGTAAAACCTGTTCTTTCCTATAAAACAATTTGCACAGGAATTTCTTCATAGGTTAGATCTTTCTCAAACTGGATAGGTTCATATTCTATGACATGCTTGTAATCCTGCTTATAAGGACGTAAAACTGACACATGGAACACGTTATGAACATGCTCCAGTTCCGGAGGTAAGGCGATTTCATAAGCTACCTCGCCTACACGCCTCAACACCTCAAAAGGTCCTATAAACCGCGGGCTCAATTTTCCTTTCTTTCCAAATCTCATTTTGCCTTTCCAGGGAGACACTTTAAGGTATACATAGGGTACCGACGTCGAAGTCTCGCTGTTGTTTATGTTGATCTGCATACTTCTTCTGTCGATCTTGAGCCGACAATAATCTTGCTCGTATCAATTTAACAACGCTCGCAGTCTGTTGTACCAATTTTGGCCCTAGCAGTTGTCGTTCACCTACTTCATCCTAGCACAACGGTGTTCTGCACTTTCTACCATACAGAGCTTCATAAGGTGGCATACCGATGCTTGCATGGTAACTGTTGTTGTAAGCGAACTCCGCCAAAGGTAGATGATCATCCCAACTTCCCTTGAAATCCATAATGCATGCTCGCAACATGTCCTCTAGAGTTTGAATTGTCCTTTCGCTCTGCCATCTGTCTGAGGATGATAAGTGGTGCTCAGTCCCAATTGCGTTCCCATGCGTTCTTGAAAGCTTCTCCAGAAATTTGCTGTGAACCGTGGGTTGCGATCGGACACAATCGATACGGGCACACCATGTCTGGAGACAATTTCTTTGATGTAGAGTTTCGCCAGTTGGTCCAAGTTGAATTTGATTTTGATCGGCAGAAAGTGTGCCGACTTAGTCAATCGGTCCACAATAACCCAAATAGCATCAAATCCCTTCTGGGTAGTTGGAAGTCCTACCACAAAATCCATTGTGATATGCTCCCATTTTCATTCCGGTATTTCCAGGGGTTGAAGTAACCCGCTCAGTTTCTGATGTTCAGCCTTGACTCTCTGGCATGTTAAGCATCTGCTGACGTACTCTGCGACCTCTTTCTTCATATTAGGCCACCAATAATATTGATGAAGATCCCGATACATCTTTGTGCTTCCCGGATGAATCGAGTAACTTGAACTATGAGCTTCTTGTAGAATTTCTTCCTTTAACTCAGATACCGCTGGCACCCAAATTCTCACTTCAAATCTTAACAATCCATCACCACCCATACTGATCTTAAGCTTTTCCCCATCTGAAATTCTTTTTCTCACCTTTTTGCATTCTTCATCGCTATCTTGTGCTTCCTTTATTTTGTCCAATAGAGTCAGACGAGCATCTACTGCGAATAATTTCTCACCAGATTCCTTTGAAAACTTTACTTCGAGCTCCAATCTTGCCATATCCTTAATTAACTCTTCTTGAGCTGTTATCATCGCCAACTTACCAATACCCTTCCTGCTTAGCGCATCTGCTACCACGTTAGCTTTTCCCGGGTGATATAGAATTTCGCAGTCGTAGTCCTTTATCAGCTCCAACCATCTCCTGTGTCGCATATTCAGCTCTTTATGCGTGAAGATATACTTCAGACTCTTATGGTCCGTGTATATTTCACACTTTGCACCATATAAATAGTGCCTCCATATCTTCAGGGCAAATACTACCGCTGCCAATTCAAGGTCATGGGTAGGATATCCCTTTTCGTAATCTTTTAACTGCCTTAACGCGTACGCAATGACTTTACCATGTTGCATAAGCACACAACCAAGTCCTTTGTGGGACGTATCATTGTAAACTACGAAGTCACTCGTATCGTTAGGTAAAGACAACACTAGTGCTTCACTCAACCTTTTCTTCAGCTCCTGAAAACTTTCTTCACACTTTTCCGTCCAAACAAATTTTACCGACTTCCTTGTTAAATTAGTCAGAGATCCTACTATCCTGGAGAAATCTTGAATGAATCTTTTGTAGTAGCCTGCCAATCCCAAGAAACTTCTTACTTCTGTTGGTGTCTTCGGCTGCTCCCAATTAATTACTGCTTCCACCTTTGCTGGATCCACAGAGATTCCGTCCTTGTCAATCACGTGACCCAGAAATTGACCTCTTTCTAACCAGAATTCACACTTTGAGAATTTTGCGTATAATTTCTCCTTTCTCAACGCTTCTAACACCATTCTTAAATGTTTTGCATGATCTTCTGGAGTCTTAGAATAGATCAGAATATCATCTGTGAACACAACTATAAACTTATCCAAGTATTGCTTGAATACCCGATTCATCATGTCCATAAATGCCGTTGGCGCGTTCGTTAACCCGAATGACATTATCAGGAACTCGTAATGGCCATAACGAGTCCTGAATGCCGTCTTAGGTACATCTTCCTTCCTCACCTTCAACTGGTGATAACCCGTCCTTAAGTCGATTTTGGAAAAATATTTCGCTCCCTTCAACTGATCAGACAAATCATCTATCCTAGGTAGTGGGTATTTGTTTTTGATCGTCACTTTGTTCAACTCCCGATAGTCGATACAAAGTCTCATCGATCCGTCCTTCTTTTTCACAAATAAAACTGGTGCTCCCCAAAGAGACACACTCGGTTGGATATACTTCTTATCTAACAAATCCTACAACTGTACCATCAGCTCCTTCATCTCCACCGGTGCCATTCTGTATAGGGCTTTCGAAATCGGTGTCGTTCAAGGTACTAGATCTATAACGAATTCGATCTCCCTATCAGGTGGTAGACTTGGAAAATCCTTGGGAAACACATCAGAAAACTCACTTACAACAGGTATCTGTCCCATCTCTGTCTCTACTTTCTGGGTATCAACAATATGGGCCAAATAACCTATACAGCCTTTTCTCAACAATTTCCTAGCTTGCATCATCGTCAGATAACTCGAATGCCTAGGCGATTTACTACCATAGAACACCACCTTAGATTGATTTGGAGTCTAAAGGTTTATACACTTCTTCTGGCAATCTATCATTGCCCCATGGTTAAATAACCAGTCCATACCTAGAATTACATCAAATTCTCCTAGTTAAATTGGAATTAGATCCACAGGTAACTTATACCCCCTTATATCTACAAGACAATTCCTATGAATATGTCTAACGGAAATTATTTCCTTATTCGCCACTTCTATGTTCATGGGATGTTCTAATTCTTCCTGAGGTAAATTTAATCGTTGGGAGAATTCATGTGATACGAAGGAACAAGTAGCACCTGAATCAAATAATATGTATGCAGATATATCATTGACCGGAATGATACCTGAAACCACATCCTTGGATGCGACCGCATCTTGAACTGTCATGTTGAAAGTCCTTGCTGTTGGTCGATTTTGAGTTGGTGGTCCAGAAATTGTAAGATTTCCACCGCTATTTCCCCTTCCTCCATTTCCTCCACTTGAGTTCTTCTTTGGGCAATTCCTAGCCTGATGATCCAATGCTCCGCAGTTGAAGCATCCATTCCTCTTCGGTGCGGGGCAGTTAGGAGAGATATGCCCCTCCTGTCCGCAATTGAAGCATACATTCTTTCCCTTTAGGCAAGCGCCTGAGTGACTCTTTCCACACTCCTTGCAAGCCTCTGCTTTTTTCTTCGAATCACCGGATTTACCCCCAAAACTTGTTGGGTTGCTGTTGTTATTGTTGTTGATGTTGTTCCACTTCCTTTTGCTACCACTGCTGCTACCTTCCCCTCTATTCCCTCCTTCAATCTTCTTCTTCTTTTCCTTATTGAATTTCATCAGGGCTTCACTTCCGCCCTCAGCAATTATGGCCTTCTCCAGAAGAGTAGCGAAGCTGTTCGTCTGTAACACCGAAAGTCTGCTATAAAACCATGGCTTAAGGCCCTGCTCGAACCTCCTTGTCTTTCTTTCCTCAGTGTCGACCTGATGAGGTGCAAATCTCGCCAGTTCGTTAAACTTTGCGGCGTACTGGGGTACCGTCATGTCATCTTGCTTCAGCTCCAAAAATCGCATCTCCATGCGACTCTGCATACTCACAGGAAAATAATTCTCGAAAAAAACATCTTTAAACCTCTCCCAAGATATCACTCCTTCTCCAGCCCTGTTCTGGTTCGCCTCCCACCAGAAGTTAGCTTCACCTTTCAACATGTACGTGGCGAAGATCGTTTTCTGCTCATCTCTTACTCGGGCGATTGCAAACGCCTTCTCGATTCCTTTGATCCATGACTGGGCTTCGATGGGTTCAGTGGTCCCTTTGAATTCAGGGGGTCCCACACTTTTGAAGTCCTTAAAGGTTGCCACTTGGGCCGTCGAAGGGTTATTATTATTATTCGGGGTCCGATTCTGTAATGCCCCAACTAATAGGTTTACAAATTGTTGCATGGGGTTCGGTTGATCCCCAGCATTACTGACTAATCCTCAGGTGTCTGTTGACGACGTCTTCCCCTTGGCATTTCTGATGAATAAAATTTACATGTTATCATCCCACAACTTAATCTTATAACATTTAAAGCTTATATAAAAGTTTAATCATCACATCACACATATCAGTGAGCACATTTTTTTAATATGAAAAACCATGAAACCAAGGTACTTAACATCTTATGGCAAAATGCCATTTACACCTCTTAACTTAGAATCGAAATTTAAATATTTACATCAATAGATAAGTGTTCAATACGACACTAATAAAAAGTTCATAGCAATATAAACTCAAAGACCCCTCCTCAAAGAATCTTCATATTCCTCATCTGCCATATCCAGAACTAGCCCTCGACTTATAGCGTGTCTAGACCGGTGCTCCTCACGCAGAAAATGATACACCCTATGCTGGAACCTTCCATGCGCAGAACTAAACGTGTACTGCATCCTGTCCATCCTAACCTTCTTATTCCTTACTTCATGCTCTAACTCATCCCTCTAGTTCTGAGCCTTTACACGACCTTTCATCTCATCCCTCCAGTAAGTGGTAATCAACTGTTTATCTGTTTGAAGACCCTGAACTCTCGCCTCCAATCCGTTTATCGTGTTTCCCAAGTGGGACCGAACCTATCTGCCTCAACCTATCTGCCTTCTGGTCTAACGCACGCAGCTTGTCAACCAGATCTGCGTTCCTAACCATCAAATGATGCACCAATGCCCCGAGCAGTACCACTGCCCACTTCTCTTCCTAATACCGTTCCTCCAACTCATGGACTCGATCGTCCAACTCTGTGTTCCTGTCCATCAACTCATCTAGCAGCCTATCCTCCAGCGCTTCCTCAGAGTCCTCATCGGGCTCCTCTTCCTTGGGATCCTCCTCAAAATCCTCCTCAGGGTCCTCATCTAGGTCTGAATCAGCTGCTGCCTCAGCTATGGGCGGAGGTACAGCTACTACTAACTGCTCACTAACCAAATGGATATCTCTAACCTCCTCTTCTCCTGACATCCTACGATCAAAACAAACAACTAAATTAGTGTATTAAAAATAAACATTTTTTTTAGTAAAAGTAACCAGACTCAACACTTTAAACTCTATGTGAGTTCATCTCTTTCTATCTCCACTAATCTAAAGTTCTCCCACCTAAAGTTTATAACATACAGCTCTGATACCAACTTGTGACACCCCCAAATCCGTGTAACATCAAACACAGGATTCGGTGCTCACGAAACAGCAAACATAACATCTAGCTAATTAAACTTTCTAAATAAAAACCAAAGATATAGAAGTAATCGGTAATAAACCTCAATATAAATCTATCCATAATCCCAGGTTACAAAACCTTAAACTTAGCGTTCCTCGCTATGTTACATCACTGCGGAAAAAAAAAAACTTATACAAGAAATAACTTTCATCACTTCATCTTGGTCTTTCCCTTGTCCTTGCCCGAGCCCTCAGCCTTCTCACCCTTAACTAAGAAAGTTAAATAAGAATGAGCATAAATTGCCCAGCAAGTATAACGGGTAACTCGACAAATTCATCACGAATAAAGATAACTGATTTGTAGATGCTCAATAATGTAAAGAGTCAACAAGAGATAAGTATGAACATTCAAGATAAGAGGTTTAGATTACAATAGCATACTAAGGGGTGTTAAATACCCAGAACATAATTTTATTTCATCAAAAACCATCAGAAGTTTATATCAATCAGATAGATTGTAAAACCTTCTCCGCAAGTACTCCAGGTGATCAGCCTTTCGTACCCTACATTGTGCACAAGTATGAAATTTAGACGCGTAAGCGTAAATGGGACTATATGCCCGACATCAGTTTAACCCCGTTATTCGGGTTGTTCATCTTAGTATTCATGCAGAACTGCACCAAAACAATTTGGATTGGTAAACCTTAAGTAGCTACAATGAAATTGAATCATTCAATAAATTATCGTTATGCATCAATAGTATCTAGCCGAAACAAGTGACTAGAATGCATTCTCAAAAGCAGTTCACAAATATTTAAGAATTTATAAACAACTGAAATTTCAATGGAGTTGTCATCAATATAGCTTGCACAATTTGTAAATTTGTATGAAATATAGCTTGCATTATAAGGAACTTGCACACAACAATAGGTAGCGCAAGTTAGGTACTTACGATCGCTGCAATAAAATGGATAAAGGTTAATATACTTGCCTTTCGCGTAGTTTACGATTAGCGTTTAACTTTACTGCAAGTATCCTATATTCATTCAAATACAAATATTCATTAGTCAGTCATTCACAATAACCGGTTTTCATACTCTACTAATTCAATACTTAACTAATTCAACTGCTTCATGATAAAGGATGTGTTTTACCAACATTCATTAAACCATATATACCATGCACACAATTCATTATATATCAAAAATAGTTGTTTTTGTTTTGATTTCAAAGGTTCCATTTGCAAAAAAAAATCTGTTTAAACCTTGATTCAACATATTCGTAACGTACTTAGACGATACCAACATACCACTTGTCATTTAATAAAGCTTATAAGAAGGTAACACACTTGTATCATGCTGTACATCACAAACAAAACATCTTGGTCTCTCTGCAGCACGGCGCGGCCGCGCTGCCTTTATGCTTGGGAGTGGCGCGGCCGCGCTACTCCCTTCCAGGCTCAGAACTGAGCTTTTCAATGCTCGGTTCACATTCTAGCATACTAGGGTCTTGGCACACCATAATTAGCAATTATACATACTGATATGAAGGCTTAAACTAATCTAAATCCATGCATTCGACATTTAACAAATCACTACTTAAATTCAAGATAATTTTTCTTAAAAATTTCCAAATCATGGCTCACGGTTAAATTTTGTGATAACACGCTGGTAATACATCTTAAAACACATTCAAGGCTTATTCATGTCCATTACACAAGATTAGTTGAGTTAGAGAAGCTAAGAATTTAAAAGGAAATTTCCAGGTCTAACCTTGGTACCAGCGAGGCCGCGCCCTATTTGACCTTGGTACCAGCGCGGCCGCGCTGGTACTCAGACACAGGTATTGAAGTCTGCTGCGAACCAAACTTTTAGCAACCCATGCAATCCCAATTTGAACACATCCAGACATTGTAAACTTACCCAAAGCAACATAATTTGAGTACTAGACTATCCTAATAACACCAACAATTTCATTAGCAAATTTAGAGCCTTTAAACTCGACTTTCTTACAAATTAAACTCGTTTTAGCAAATTAACCAACATGATTAGCACCTCTTGACTGAATTCAGAGCAAATAAGACATGATTAGACTTAGAATTACATGCTTTAATAATCTACCATCATCAGTTATCAACAACATGACAATACAACCTAAACAAATCATATAGCATGCTTATTCATACATTTCTCACTATTTTTCCTAAGAAAATAAAATGGGTTTAAGAATTACCTCTTGGATGAAATTCCTTATTGACTTAGTCCTCTTAATCCTTCTGATTCGATCACTTGATTCTCTGTAACTCCAGAACAACTCAAATCCTCACTCTCTCTCACTCTTGCTCTCAATTTTCTCACAATCTTCTTCTTTCTTGGGTGAAATGTTAACAAATGGAAGAATTGTCTTGGGTGAAGAGTATATAAAGATGATGGTAACATCTGATTTCCTTGTCCCTCCACCGTGGGTCGCGATCGGACACAATCGATACGGGCACACCATGTCTGGAGACAATTTCTTTGATGTAGAGTTTCGCCAGTTGGTCCAAGTTGAATTTGATTTTGATCGGCAGAAAGTGTGCCGACTTAGTCAATCGGTCCACAAAAACCCAAATAGCGTCAAATCCCTTCTGGGTAGTTGAAAGTCCTACCACAAAATCCATTGTGATATGGTCCCATTTCCATTCTGGTATTTCCAGGGGTTGAAGTAACCCGCTCGGTTTCTGATGTTCAGCCTTGACTCTCTGGCATGTTAAGCATCTGCTGACGCACTCTGCGACCTCTTTCTTCATATTGGGCCACCAATAATATTGATGAAGATCTCGATACATCTTTGTGCTTCCCGGATGAATCGAGTAACTTGAACTATGAGCTTCTTGTAGAATTTCTTCCTTTAACTCAGATACCGCTGGCACCAAAATTCTCCCTTCAAATCTTAACAATCCATCACCACCCATACTGATCTTAAGCTTTTCCCCATCTGAAATTCTTTTTCTCACCTTTTCGCATTCTTCATCGCTATCTTGTGCTTCCTTTATTTTGTCCAATAGAGTCGGACGAGCTTCTACTGCGAATAATTTCTCACCAGATTCCTTTGAAAACTTTACTTCGAGCTTCAATCTTGCCATATCCTTAATTAACTCTTCTTGAGCTGTTATCATCGCCAACTTACCAATACCCTTCCTGCTTAGCGCATCTGCTACCACGTTAGCTTTTCCCGGGTGATATAGAATTTCGCAGTCGTAGTCCTTTATCAGCTCCAACCATCTCCTCTGTCGCATATTCAGCTCTTTTTGCGTGAAGATATACTTCACACTCTTATGATCCATGTATATTTCACACTTTGCACCATATAAATAGTGCCTCCATATCTTCAGGGCAAATACTACCGCTGCCAATTCAAGGTCGTGGGTAGGATATCCCTTTTCGTAATCTTTTAACTGCCTTGACGCGTACGCAATAACTTTACCATGTTGCATAAGCACACAGCCAAGTCCTTTATGGGACGCATCACTATAACTACGAAGTCACCCGTATCGTCAGATAAAGACAACACTGGTGCTTCACTCAACCTTTTCTTCAGCTCCTGAAAACTTTCTTCACACTTTTCCGTCCAAACAAATTTTACCGATTTCCTTGTTAAATTAGTTAGAGTTCCTGCTATCCTGGAGAAATCTTGAATGAATCTTCTGTAGTAGCCTGCCAATCCCAAGAAATTTCTTACTTCTGTTGGTGTCTTCGGTTGCTCCCAATTAATTACTGCTTCCACCTTTGCTGGATCCATAGAGATTCCGTCCTTGTCAATCACGTCACCCAGAAATTGAACTCTTTCTAACCAGAATTCACACTTTGAGAATTTTGCGTATAATTTCTCCTTTCTCAACGCTTCTAACACTATTCTTAAATGTTCTGCATGATCTTTTGGAGTCTTAGAATAGATCAGAATATCATCTATGAACATAACTACAAACTTATCCAAGTATTGCTTGAATACCCGATTCATCATGTCCATAAATGCCGCTGGCGGGTTCGTTAACCCGAATGACATTACCAGGAACTCGTAATGGCCATAACGAGTCCTGAATGCCGTCTTAGGTACATCTTCCTTCCTCACCTTCAACTGGTGATAACCCGTCCTTAAGTCGATTTCGGAAAAATATTTCGCTCCCTTCAACTGATCAAACAAATCATCTATCCTAGGTAGTGGGTATTTGTTTTTGATCGTCACTTTGTTCAACTCCCGATAGTCGATACAAAGTCTCATCGATCCGTCCTTCTTTTTCACAAATAAAATTGGTGCTCCCCAAGGAGACACACTCGGTTGGATATACTTCTTATCTAACAAATCCTACAACTGTACCATCAGCTCCTTCATCTCCACCGGTGCCATTCTGTATGGGGCTTTCGAAATCGGTCCCGTTCCAGGTACTAGATCTATAACGAATTCGATCTCCCTATCTAGCGGTAGACCTGGCAAATCTATCGAAAACACATCGGGAAACTCACTTACAACAGGTATCTGTCCCATCTCTGTCTCTACTTTCTGGGTATCAACAATATGGGCCAAATAACCTATACAGCCTTTTCTCAACAATTTCCTAGCTTGCATCATCGTCAGATAACTCGAATGCCTAGGCGATTTACTACCATAGAACACTACCTTAGATTGATTTGGAGTCTAAAGGTTTATACACTTCTTCTGGCAATCTATCATTGCCCCATGGTTAAATAACCAGTCCATACCTAGAATTACATCAAATTCTCCTAGTTGAATTGGAATTAGATCCACAGGTAACTTATACCCCCTTATATCTACAAGACAATTCCTATGAATATGTCTAACGGAAATTATTTCCTTATTCGCCACTTCTATGTTCATGGGATGTTCTAATTCTTCCTGAGGTAAATTTAATCGTTGGGAGAATTCATGTGATACGAAGGAACAAGTAGCACCCGAATTAAATAATATGTATGCAGATATATCATTGACCGGAATGATACCTGAAACCACGTCCTTGGATGCGACCGCATCTTGAACTGTCATGTTGAAAATCCTTGCTGTTGGTCGATTTTGAGTTGGTGGTCCAGAAATTGTAAGATTTCCACCGCTATTTCCCCTTCCTCCATTTCCTCCACTTGAGTTCTTCTTTGGGCAATTCCTAGCCTGATGATCTAATGCTCCGCAGTTGAAGCATCCATTCCTCTTCAGTGCGGGGCAGTTAGGAGAGATGTGCCCCTCCTGTCCGCAATTGAAGCATACATTCTTTCCCTTTAGGCAAGCGCCTGAGTGACTCTTTCCACACTCCTTGCAAGCCTCTGCTCTTTTCTTCGAATCACCGGATTTACCCCCAAAACTTGTTGGGTTGCTGTTGTTATTGTTGTTGATGTTGTTCCACTTCCTTTTGCTACCACTGCTACTACCTTCCCCTCTATTCCCTCCTTCAATCTTCTTCTTCTATTCCTTATTGAATTTCATCAGGGCTTCACTTCTGCCCTCAGCAATTATGGCCTTCTCCAGAAGAGTAGCGAAGTTGTTCGTCTGTAACACCGAAAGTCTGCTATACAACCATGGCTTAAGGCCCTGCTCGAACCTCCTTGTCTTTCTTACCTCAGTGTCGACCTGATGAGGTGCAAATCTCGCCAGTTCGTTAAAATTTGCGGCGTACTGGGGTACCGTCATGTCATCTTGCTTCAGCTCCAAAAATCGCATCTCCATGCGACTCTGCATACTCAGAGGAAAATAATTCTCGAAAAAAACTTCTTTAAACCTCTCCCAAGTTATCACTCCTTCTCCAGCCCTGTTCTGGTTCGCCTCCCACCAGAAGTTAGCTTCACCTTTCAACATGTACGTGGCGAAGATCGTTTTCTGCTCATCTCCTACTCGGGCGATTGCAAACGCCTTCTCGATTTCTTTGATCCATGACTTGGCTTCGATGGGTTCAGTGGTCCCTTTGAATTCAGGGGGTCCAATACTTTTGAAGTCCTTAAAGGTTGCCACTTGGGCCGTCAGAGGGTTATTATTATTATTCGGGGTCCGATTCTGTAATGCCCCAACTAATAGGTCTACAAATTGTTGCATGGGGTTCGGTTGATCCCCAGCATTACTGACTAACTCCTCAGGTGTTTGTTGACGACGTCTTCCCCTTGGCATTTCAGATGAATAAAATTTACATGTTATCATCCCACAACTTAATCTTATAACATTTAAAGCTTATATAAAAGTTTAATCATCACATCACACATATCAATAAACACATTTTATTAATATGAAAAACCATGAAACCAAGGTACTTAACATCTCATGGCAAAATGCCATTTACACCTCTTAACTTAGAACCGAAATTTAAATATTTACATCAATAGATAAGTGTTCAATACAATACTAATAAAAAGTTCATAGCAATATAAACTCAAAGACCCCTCCTGAAAGCATCTTCATATTCCTCATCTGCCATATCCAGAACTAGCCCTCGACTTATAGCGTGTCTAGACCGGTGCTCCTCACGCGGAAAATGATACACCCTATGATGGAACCTGCCATGCGCTGAACTAAATGCGTATTGCATCCTGTCCATCCTAACCTTCTTATTCCTTACTTCATGCTCTAACTCATCCCTCTAGTTCTGAGCCTTTACACGACCTTTCATCTCATCCCTCCAGTAAGTGGTAATCAACTGTTTATCTGTTTGAAGACCCTGAACTCTCGCCTCCAATCCGTTTATCGTGTTTCCCAAGTGGGACCGGACGACCTCCTTTTCTACCCTCAACCTACCTGCCTTCTGGTCTGACGCATGTAGCTTGTCAGCCAGATCTGCGTTCCTAACAATCAAATGATGCACCAATGCCATGAGCAGTACCACTGCCCCCTTCTGTTCCTGATACCATTCCTCCAACTCATGGACTCGATCGTCCAACTCCGTGTTCCTATCCATCAACTCATCTAGCAGCCTATCCTCCGGCGCTTCCTCAGAGTCCTCCTCGGGATCCTCCTCAGAATCTTCCTCAGGGTCCTCATCTGGGTCTGAATCAGCTGCTGCCTCAACTATGGGCGGAGGTACAGCTGTTACTAACTGCTCACTAACCACATGGATATCTCTAACCTCCTCTTCTCCTGACATCCTACGATCAAAACAAACAACTAAATTAGTGTATTAAAAATAAACATTTTTTTTAGTAAAAGTAACCAGACTCAACACTTTAAACTCTATGTGAGTTCATCTCTTTCTATCTCCACTAATCTAAAGTTCTCCCACCTGAGGTTTATAACATACAGCTCTGATACCAACTTGTGACACCCCCAAATCCGTGTAACATCAAACACAGGATTCGGTGCTCACGAAACAACAAACATAACATCTAGCTAATTAAACTTTCTAAATAAAAACCAAAGATATAGAAATAATCGGTAATAAACCTCAATATAAATCTATCCATAATCCCAGGTTACAAAACCTTAAACTTAGCGTTCCTCGCTATGTTACATCAATGCGGAAAAAAAAAAACTTATACAAGAAATAACTTTCATCACTTCATCTTGGTCTTTCCCTTGTCCTTGCCCGAGCCCTCAACCTTCTCACCCTTAACTAAGAAAGTTAAATAAGAATGAGCATAAATTGCCCAGCAAGTATAACGGGTAACTCGACAAATTCATCACGAATAAAGATAACTGATTTGTAGATGCTCAATAATGTAAAGAGTCAACAAGAGATAAGTATGAACATTCAAGATAAGAGGTTTAGATTACAATAGCATACTAAGGGGTGTTAAATACCCAGAACATAATTTTATTTCATCAAAAACCATCAGAAGTTTATATCAATCAGATAGATTGTAAAACCTTCTCCGCAAGTACTCCAGGTGATCAACCTTTCGTACCCTACATTGTGCACAAGTATGAAATTTAGACGCGTTAGTGTAAATGGGACTATATGCCCGGCATCAGTTTTACCCCGTTATTCGGGTTGTTCATCTTAGTATTCATGCAGAACCGCACCAAAACAATTTGGATTGGTAAACCTTAAGTAGCTACAATGAAATTGAATCATTCAATAAATTATCGTTATGCATCAATAGTATCTAGCCGAAACAAGTGACTAGAACGCATTCTCAAAAGCAGTACACAAATATTTAAGAATTTATAAAAAACTGAAATTTCAATGGAGTTGTCATCAATATAGCTTGCACAATTTGTAAGTTTGTATGAAATATAGCTTGCATTATAAGGAACTTGCACACAATAATAGGTAGCGCAAGTTACGTACTTACGATCGCTGCAATAAAGTGGATAAAGGTTAAGATACTTGCCTTTCGCGTAGTTTACGATTAGCGTTTAACTTTACTGCAAGTATCCTATATTCATTCATATACAAATATTCATTAGTCAGTCATTCACAATAACCGGTTTTCATACTCTACTCATTCAATACTTAACTAATTCAACTGCTTCATGATAAAGGATGTGTTTTACCAACATTCATTAAACCATATATACCATGCAAACAATTCATTATATATCAAAAGTAGTTGTTTTTGTATTAATTTCAAAGGTTCCATTTGCAAAAAAAATCTGTTTAAACCTTGATTCAACATATTCGTAACGTACTTAGACGATACCAACATACCACTTGTCATTTAATAAAGCTTATAAGAAGGTAACACACTTGTATCATGCTCTACATCACAAACAAAACATCTTGGTCTCTCTGCAACACGGCGCGGCCGCGCTGCCTTTATGGTTAGGTGTGGCGCGGCCGCGCTACTCCCTTCCAGGCTCAGAACTGAGCTTTTCAATGCTCGGTTCACATTCTAGCATACTAGGGTCTTGGCACACCACAATTAGCAATTATACATACTGATATGAAGGCTTAAACTAATCTAAATCCATGCATTCGACATTTAACAAATCACTACTTAAATTCAAGATAATTTTTCTTAAAAATTTCCAAATCATGGCTCACGGTTAAATTTTGTGATAACATGCTGGTAATACATCTTAAAACACATTCAAGGTTTATTCATGTCCATTACACAAGATTAGTTGAGTTAGAGAAGCTAAGCAATTAAAAGGAAATTTCCAGGTCTGACACGGGTGCGCGGCCGCGCCCTATTTGACCTTGGTACCAGCGCGGCCGCGCTGGTACTCAGACACAGGTACTGAAGTCTGCTGCAAACCAAACTTTTAGCAACCCATGCAATCCCAATTTGAACACACCCAGACATTGCAAACTTACCCAAAGCAACATAATTTGAGTACTAGACTATCTTAATGACCCCAACAATTTCATTAGCAAATTTAGAGCCTCTAAACTCGACTTTCTTACAAATTAAACTCGTTTTAGCAAATTAACCAACAGGATTAGCACCTCTTGACTGAATTCAGAGCAAATAAGACATGATTAGACTTAGAATTACATGCTTTAATAATCTACCATCATCAGTTATCAACAACATGACAATACAACCCAAACAAATCATATAGCATGCTTATTCATACATTTCTCACTATTTTTCCTAAGAAAATAAAATGGGTTTAAGAATTACCTCTTGGATGAAATTCTTTATTGACTTAGTCCTCTTAATCCTTCTGATTCGATCACTTGATTCTCTGCAACTCCAGAACAACTCAAATCCTCACACTCTCTCACTCTTGCTCTCAATTTTCTCACAATCTTCTTCTTTCTTGGGTGAAATGTTAACAAATGGAAGAATTATCTTGGGTGAAGAGTATATAAAGATGATGGTAACATCTGATTTCCTTGTCCCTTCACCTTCAGTCATCAATTGCAAGGATTAAAGGAGAATGGGGGTTAGGAATTGAAATGGTTTTTAGAACTAAAGCAATGTGTAACTCCCTCCTTTTGATTTCCTGATAAATCAAGCGTATAACCCCTCATTTAGTCCCAATTTGTTAGTTACATAAGTCCCTCCAAATTCAGCTGATGCATTTTAATTAATAAAAGATTATTTTAATCCATTAATCAATTTAATAAGCCATTTGACCATTTTGCCCTCCGAAATCCACATTTTTGATATTATAGTCGATTCCTGATAAAATCGACGTTCTGAATTCAAATCCGCTGTCCGTTTCACCAATTTCCACTCCGAAAATAATTTGAGTTCTAGCTTCATTCTTGTGTTTAATACAATTATTATCTACCTAGTCAATAAGCAAATAGTTATATTAATCTAACTCAACTATTCAAATACATCTCATCACATAATCCAATTACTTATTTATTTATATATATATATATATATGCATATATATATATATATATACATAACATATACACATATAATTATTTAAACACGCAAAAGATTCGCATAGAATTCAATTCATTAAATACACTACGATGTATATTGATCTCGGGCATTACAAGGAGTTCTATTACTTCGTTCTAGTTTGATTAGCATCAAAAGTAGCAATCCCATCAATATCGCGTTCAAAACGATGTGTACATCTCACACAAGTTATGATTTTAGGAGACTTTCTTATTGTTTTATTAGTTCCTTCAAATTGTCAAAGAAATTGGTGATACTTCATTCTAGTTTGATTAGCATTAAAAGGAGCAATCGCATCACTATCGCATTCAAAACGATACTTACATCTCACACGAGACTTGATTTAGCAAGACCTTCTTATTGTTTAATTAGTTCCTTCAAATTATCAAAAAAGAGGTGATTAGGAGTGCTATTACTTCGTTCTAGTTTGATTAGCATCAAAAGGAGTAATACCATCACTATCGCGTTCGAAATGATGTGTACATCTCACACAAGTCATTATTTAGGGAGACATTCTTATTGTTTGATTCGTTCCTTCAACTTGTCAAAGAAAGAGGTGATTAGCAGTCCTATTAATTCGTTCTAGTTTGATTAGCGTCGAAAAGGGCAATCCCATCACTATCGCGTTCAAAACGATGTGTACATCTCGCACAAGTTATGATTTAGAGAGACCTTCTTATTGTTTCATTAGTTCTTTCAAATTGTAAAATAAAGAGGTTAGTCCTATTACTTCGTTCTAGTTTAATTAGCATCAAAAGGAGTAATCCCATTACTGTCGCGTTCAAAACGATGTGTACATCTCACACAAGTCATGATTTAGGGAGACCTTCTTATTGTTTCATTCATTCTCTCAAATTGTCAAAGAAAGAGGTGATTAGGAGTCCTATTACTTCGTTTTAGTTGGATTAGCATCAAAAGAAGCAATCCCATCACTATCGCACTCAAAACGATGTGTACATCTCACACAAATCATGATTTTAAGAGACTTTCTTATTGTTTTATTAGTTCCTTCAAATTGTCAAAGAAATTGGTGATACTTTGTTCTATTTTGATTAACATCAAAAGGAGCAATCGCGTCACTATCGCATTCAAAACGATGCTTACATCTCACACGAGACCTTTTTTTTTGCTAAATTTATTTGCATATAAAAAAAACAAAAAAAGATATTACAATGAAGCTCGAGACATTATCCCCACTCCCGAGAGGATAAAACACCTAGAAAATAGGAAAAGAAACAGTTGCCAACCCAAAGAAACCGATACAGCATTACAATTCAGCAGAGGGTGGCAACGAAGAAAAAATTATCCTAAACTAGAGTAGAAAAGCAAAAAGATCCTAGCAAAACATGCCTCACATCCCGGGCTAGGAAAAATTCAAAAACAGAAATAAAATACATTAAGCGATAAAGACCAACCAAAAACATCAATTAAACAAGAAGCCCTTTACAACAATTAATACCACCCAAAATCAGCCGTTGGACCCACACTGTACACAAAATGCGGGGCAACATTGAGCAAAGAATCCCATTCTTGAGCAGCCAACGGACAACTCACGAGAGGAAGCTTGGCCCACGAGAAGCAGCAAGATCAAATTATCAAAATATCAAAATATAGCACAAGAGGGAAAAAGCCCACTAGGTGGGCCCCCTACCAAAAATCCATCACTGTGCAGCCGAAATGGACAACCCGCGTGAGACAACTGGCCCCAGGAGAATCAGCAGAACCAGCAATAGCACAAGAGGGAAAAAGCCACGCGGGGTAATCCAGCAAAAGCAGCAGAAAGAACCAAAACCCCAGCGGCAGCATTAAAACCAGCCAAGCAAAAGCCAACATCGATCAGCCCAGACATCAGGGAAACCAAGCAGGATAACAACAGTGAGAAAACCAGTCAAGCAGCCCAATCAAAAACAAAACCCAGCAACACAACACAGAGGCTGCACAAAGGCTGGCACAATGAAGCAAAATAGCAGCAGCAGGAGCATAATAGCCCAAGATCAGGGAAATAACAGCAGCGACAACAAGGCCAAAACAACACCAGCACAATCAGCAGCAGTAGGAGCATATCAGCACATATAAGACAGCAACAAGACATCACCAAAAAGCAACCCCCACAGCAAAATCAACGGCAACAGACAAGCAGCGGGCCCCATAAACTAACCAAGATTATCAATAAGCATATGGGCATAACCAGAGGAAGTTGCAAACTTCCGAAACTTGTTTGAACTGTGTAGCCGACATTTAACCATATGGACAATCTCGCGACCAAGGCAGGTAGCTGGCTTTGCACGTTCGCCATGCATTCGAGCATTCCTTTCTCGCCAAATAGAGTTTACCAAGGCGGCAAGACTTAAGGACAAAAGAGAGTGTTTAGTAGATGAGCAATTTAGGTGAATAACATAGTTTGTAATGGAGGACCAGTCTCTAAGGAAACCCTGAACCTCATAACATAAAAGAGGACATGGAAAGAGAAATGACAACCAAAAAAAAGATGGCGAAAACTCTCATTTTGAGACGAACAAAGAAGGCAACCAGCTGCAATATCAATCCCGTACCTCAGTAGAACATCTTTCGTCCGAAAACCATTATGGAAAGCAAGCCATAAATTAAAGGAGAAACGAGGAAAATGGTTTTTGTGCCAAACAGTTTTCCACCACTCCACCTCAGTACCTCGTCTCCTAATAGAGCTCCAAATAATAGCAGCAGAAGCTAGAGGGGATATCTCCCAAAGGAGCTGGTCAGGCTTTTCAATATCAAAAGTTCTAGAGTAATCAAAATTTGCCCGAAAATCCATAATCTGCGTATGGTTAGAAGATGGAAGATGCCAACCATGATCATCCAGAATATCCGCAACCATAGCATTCGGGCCCAAGCCAGAGTTCGTGATAATAAAAGAGTTGGCAGAGAGCGCAAGGGGCTTATTGTGAGACCAAGGATTAAACCATAGGCTAACCCGGGAGCCATTCCCTAACTTGTAATTTATGAAATTTATAGCAGTGCTGCGCATCTTTAGCACCTTCCTCCATATCCAAGAACAGTCAGAGGGGATAGGAATGCACCAGAAATGTCTATCCTTAATGACAGTGTCTTGAATCCATTTTGCCCACAAGGATGAACTATGCAAGCTAATAACATTCCATAAATGTAAGAGAGTCCAAGCATTGTTCCAATCATCAAGCTGCTTCAAATTTAGGCCCCCTTCAGAAAAAGGAAGCGCAACTTTATTCCAAGCCACCTTAACACCATGGTGCTGCAGGGAAGACTCTTTCCAAAAAGATCTAGAGAGGATAGATTTGATGTATTTAATGACGGAGGATGGCAGAATAAAATAGGAAGACCAATATGCTTGGATGGCAAAAAGGACCGAACGGATCAGTTGAAGCCTACCAGAGAAAGAAAGGAGCTTATTAGTCCCGGAAGTGATTCTCGTAGTGATCCTATCCAGGAGGGGCTTACAGTCCACCGCAGATAATTTAGAAGAGATGAGAGGAACACCAAGGAATTTGGTGGGAGTAAACCCCCTCTCAAACTGAAGCGTATCCATAATAGCAGTAGCCTCCTCAGGTTTAACATTAGCAAGAAAGCACTGGCTTTTGGCCACATTGGGATAAAGACCCGAAAGATTGGAGAAAGTGGACAAGAAAGATGATAAGGTGGTCACCAAGATCCGATCCCCATGACAAAACAGCATTAGATCATCAGCGAAACAAAGATTAGAAATCCCGGTCTGAGCAGTCCTCCAGTGAAATTTAAAAGGAAGAACCTTTATCTGGTCATCAATACTCAGAGAGAGAGAGAGTCCATGATAATGACAAAAAGATAAGGAGAAAGTGGATCTCCTTGACGCAGATCCTTTGCCCTAGGAAAAAAGCCGCATAAGGCTCCATTGATCTTTACCGAGAATTTGGGGGTAGAAATACAGACTCTAATCAAATTAATAAACTTTGGAGGGAACCTGAGATGGTGAAGAACATCAAAAAGGAAATCCCACCGAACTGAGTCAAAAGCTTTTTGCAAGTCAATCTTTAGAGTACACCTAGGTGGGCCCGCATGTCTATGGTAGTTTCTCATAAGCTCTTGGGCAATCAAAATATTGTCCCCAATCCTTCTTCCAGGAACAAAGGCGGCTTGAGTAGGAGAGATGAGATAGGGCAAGGTGCCCTTTAACCTGCTAGCAATGATTTTAGATATGCATTTATAGGTAGTGTTACAACAAGATATAGGACGGAAATCCCCTATGTTAGAAGGGTTAGGCACCTTCGGAATAAGAGCAATAGCCGTAGCATTTGTACTTTTCAGGAGGCAGCCATTGGAAAAAAAAAGATTTTATAGCCGTAAGGAAGTCCTTACCTACAATATCCCAGTTGTGGGTGAAAAAATTTACATTAAAACCATCGGGGCCCGGACTTTTATTCTTCTGCATAGATTTTAAGGAAGCAAGAATTTCCTCAACAGAGACATCTTTGTCCAGAAGAAGAGCTTGTTCAGTAGAAGGAGTCCGAGAGAAAATATGTCCCATATCATTCAGCCCCCAATAGGCAGAAGAAGGGGGGAGCCCAGAACCTTGGAAAAATAATCAACAGCAACCTGCTGGACTTTATCGTGACCCTGCACCATTAGGCCATTTTCATCCTCAACAGACAGGATTTTGTCCCTATTCCACCTGCTTTTCATCATACCATGGAAATAGCCAGAGTTTGAGTCCCCTTCTTTAAGCCAAAGCACTCTGGATTTCTGCTTTAGGATGGCTTCCTCCAAGACCATAGCATCCCAAAGTTTCGTAGAATATTCCTTTTGAAGCCGGATTAACTGCGCATCCCCAGGCTTATCAGATAACTCAGTTTGAACACTTTGCAGCAGCTTTCTGGCATTAATAACATTGTTTGAAAGATTACCCACAGTCTTATTTAAGATACAAATCGCTTTTTTGCCCGTTTAAGCTTTTCAACAAGCACAAAAAGAGGATTTCCGAGAATATGACAATGCCAAGCATTAGAGAGAATATCTTTAAATCCATCCAAATTAAGCATGAAGTTAAAAAATTGAAAAGGCTTTGGGATCTTAGGAAGGGTAAGCCCAGTGCGGAGAATAGCAGGGCAGTGGTCAGAAAACTCCATCAGGCCAAAGTGAGCAGATGAGGAGCCAAGGATGGATAACCAATAGCTATTAACAAGGACACGATCAAGCTTTTTGTATGTAGGGTTGTTAAGGTGCGAGTCCCACTAAGTAAGATGGGCACCAGTAGCTCTAAGATCCTCAACTAAGATATTCTCCAGACAAGATTTAAATTCTGCATTGCCATGATCCCAATTAACCACACCACCTTTAATTTCATCCATGCTAATGATTTCATTGAAGTCCCCAAGCAATGCCCATGGAGAATTCATAGAAGCCGCAATAGCATAAAGATCTTTCCAAAGAAGCCTGCGTTCTACAGGAGTATGCAACGCATAAATAATAGAGACAAAAAATTTTGTATTCAGAGCAGAAGATATGACAGCATAATGAATAACTTGTGATGATTTGAACAAAATGGTAACATCCCAAATGTTGGGGTCCCAACCAATCCAGATTCTGCCATTTGCATGGTAATCATAATTGAACTCCCAATTCCATCTGCTACAGATTCTATTCGACTCCCACTAGTAACATTTGGAGGGGCACTAAAAATGCTCCGCGAGACTTGATTTAGGGAGACCTTCTTATTGTTTAATTAGTTCCTTCAAATTGTCAAAAAAGAGGTGATTAGGAGTCCTATTACTTCGTTATAGTTTGCTTAGCATCAAAAGGAGTAATACCATCACTATCGTGTTCAAAACGATGTGTACAACTCACACAAGTCATGATTTAGGGAGACCATCTTATTGTTTGATTCATTCCTTCAAATTGTCAAAGAAAGAGGTGTTTAGCAGTCCTATTAGTTCGTTCTAGTTTGATTAGCGTCAAAAAGAGCAATCCCATCACTATCGCATTCAAAACGATGTGTACATCTAGCACAAGTTATGATTTAGGGAGACCTTCTTATTGTTTCGTTAGTTCCTTCAAATTGTAAAATAAAGAGGTCAGTCCTATTACTTCGTTCTAGTTTGATTAGCATCAAAAGGAGTAATCCCATTACTATCGCATTCAAAACGATGTGTACATCTCACACAAGTCATGATTTAGGGAGACCTTCTTATTGTTTCATTCGTTATTTCAAATTGTCAAAGAAAGAGGTGATTAGGAGTCCTATTACTTCGTACTAGTTGGATTAGCATCAAAAGGAGCAATTACATCACTATCGCGTTCAAAACGATGTGTACATCTCACAGAAGTCATGATTTACGGAGACCTTCTTATTGTTTCATTCGTTCCTTCAAATTGTCAAAAAAGAAGTGATTAGGAATCCTATTACTTCGTTTTAGTTGGATTAGCATCAAAAGGAGCAATCCCATCACTATCGAATTAAAACCAATGTGTACATCTCACACAAGTCATGATTTAGGGAGACCTTCTTATTATTTGATTCGTTCCTTCAAATTGTCAAAGAAAGAGGTGATTATTAGTCCTATTAGTTCGTTCTAGTTTGATTAGCGTCGAAAAGAGCAATCCCATCACTATTGGGTTCAAAACGATGTGTACATCTCGCACAAGTTATTATTTAGGGAGACCTTCTTATTGTTTCATTAGTTCTTTCAAATTGTAAAATAAAGAGGTCAGTCCTATTACTTCGTTCTAGTTTTATTAGCATCAAAAAGAGCAATCCCATTACTGTCGCGTTCAAAACGATGTGTACATCTCACACAAGTCATGATTTACGGAGACCTTCTTATTATTTCATTCGTTCTTTCAAATTGTCAAAGAAAGAGGTGATTAGGAGTTCTTGTGACAACCTAGATTTTCGAGAATAATTATAATAAGAATTTAATATAGAATAATTCTTATTATGATTCGAGTTTCAATATATATGTGTTATATATATCTATGTGATTTTTGGTGGGCTTAATATGTATATATATAAATGTGAAATATATACACAGATTCGGAATGAATGAGTTAATAGTTAATTATTGTAACGATCGCGAGTCATGGGTAGCTTGATAATTCGAGCTTATGAATATTATTGAATAAAATAGACTTTTATTGATAATATTATGTGGTAAGTGTTTAAAGGTTATATTATAACCTAGATTATGTGTAGACGATGATTAGTGAGTATGAAAGTTTTCGTATTAGCTAATTTGGCGGATTCGAGAAATATCGCTAGAGTACTACTTATTGGATTAAATAAATAGTTGAAGGATAATATTATTGGACGAGTTATTGTAAAGACGCTAACCCAAAATATGGGTGAGATATATGTGCGTTGATGTATATGATTATGGGGAGTTAATCGGGAAGAGTAGCGATCGCGAATCGTGAATACCCTTGTAATTTGGGTTTATTAATATTATTAATGGATTAAATATTGTTTTTATGTGATGTCCTTTAAGGTTATTTTATAACCTGGATGATGTCAATGTATGAAGTTTTATGCGTTATTAAACCGTAGGAGTGAATAATTGATTTTGCGAAAGATCGCAAAATCACTATTCACATGGCACGTTTTCCGAGGCACTATTCACGCCATAAAATTTTTGTGTCTTTTTTGTTGTTAAATAATTTCATAAATACGTGTATGCGTGCGAATAATTTTTCCAAGTGTCAGATTTCCATTTTGAGCCCAATCGTGTTTTATTCGGTATCCGAAATAGATTATATGACTGTTCCGAATATTTGATCAAATCCCATAATAATTATTTTTATGTGTCCCAATAATTTATGGGAGTACCCATTTTAATTTTGGGTGGAGTTATTTACCAGTTTTGGTACAAAAGTGGGAGTTTTCGGTTATATTTTTGTGTATTTGGGTATTTATTTTGGCTTGTTACTCTAAATGGGAACCAACCTAAACCTTTGGACCAATTAGATGAGAGAGTAGAGTGTATAGGCGGCAGCATGCTGCTATTTTGTTAGGCTCAATACATTAATTTTCCAAATTATTGAACTTTCTTGAGCCACTCCCTCTCATTCACCCAAAGCCACCAACTCTCTTCACTCCTCCATTTCCATTGTCCGCCTTCTTTCCTCTAGCATTCCATTTTGAAATTTCTGGAAAAATATAGAGAGAGATTGTGAGAGAGAGAGAGTGCTGCAATTAGAGAAGAAGAAATAGAAGAACAAGAAAAGAAGAGGAAGAAGAACACAAAAGAACAAGAAGCAAAGTGAGCGGGAGAAGAGAGGAGGAGCTCAATCCAATCGAACCTAACAAGTTTCTTAGCACCTAGAGAGGATTTACAAGGTAAACAATCAACCAACAAATTCATTCCATGTGATTTTGATAGGATTTTCGAGTTCTATGTGTTCTTGAGCTCAAACCATTGGGTTTGAGCATTTCTTGCAATTTTTGTTGTAATTGTTGGTTGTGGTTGTTTAATATTGTTACCAAGACACCTTGTAAGCCATTAATAACATCAAAGTGGAACAAACATCAAAGAAATCCTTACCTTTACATAAAGGATGAAGAACATGAAGAACAATGGACAAAAATGGACTATGGACTGTTATGGACGAATTTAGAGGACTTTATAGCTATGATTCCTTGTTTGTTGTGTTTATTTGTTGTTATGATATTGTAGTTCCAAGGGTTACAAAGTTAATCCAACTGGAATCGAGTAAAAAGGTGTTAAAACAAAGATTTGGTGATGATTTTAGTGAAGAACACTTAGAACATTCAAAACAGAGCATGAGTTGATACTTTGGCCTAAGATTCGGCCATGTTAATGTTAATGGGTAGCTTTGAATTTTTGATATGTTGTGGCTCTATGTCTTAGGAGTCCATAGAGTCCGGAACGGACCAATTTAAAGGTCTAGAGAAGAGGTTATGAGGTTTGGAGTGAAGGAGGGTCAAAATCGCGATGTCTGACAAGGGCCACCAGGCCAGCCGCGCGCCCGCACCAAGGCCCGGTGCGCCCGCGCGCGCGCACTGCCGCACGCCGTGCGCCTGGTGCCGCCCGCCCGCGTGTGCGCTGCCCGACTCAGCTTCGACGTCCGTTGGGAAAATGACCATAACTTTCTCATATGGACTCGGATTTAGGCGATTCAAGATGATCCGGAAAGTTTAGAGATAGACCTACAATATCCATTAATTAGAATTGAAATTTATTACTTGGAACAATTTTGAAATTAACCGTTTTTAGGGCTATTGTGCAAACGGTAGGTGTCGGTCATGCGTGTGTGGATAGTATAATGCTCCCGAAATTGTTAAATGATGTTCTAAGTTCTAAAACATGATTATTATGATTTATAATGATACTTAACATTAACCATTGGGTATTGGACAATTCGAATGGGCGTGTTAGGCGTACGCAATTGCGTATCACTTGGGCGTTCGAGTAAACAAGTGTGGCGTATGGGCGTGCAAGCGTCGTAACGCCGCGACAAGTGTGTATAACTTTGTTTAATATTTTGTTTCTAATAATAATGAAACATGATAGTGTATTATAACCCAATGTATGAGCATGTTAAGCACATGTAAAAGAGGTGAATTAGGCGTGAGACGGGTAAACGTCGAAACGCCATGGCAAGTGTTAATGGACTTATATAGTGTTTCGATTTAAACAAAATGAACATTATAAGACATGAAGTAGGATTATTATAAGCCAATAAGGATCGATGAGATAAGAGTTGTTATATTGTAAACCATTATATGAAGCCTTTTTAGTGACTAATTGGTATTTTATTGTTAAATAAATTGTGTAGGATATTTGAAGGACGAGCCATCATAATTTGGCAAGGAACACTTAAAGGCAAGTTCTTTCAGTAACTTGTTAACTTGTTTAAATGTATTGATGTACATGACTTGATTACTAAATCTTTCCGTATTATGTGGATTATATGCGAGCATGATTAAAGTGTGCACAATGTGCGATTATGTGACTATATTGTTCTACATGGAACTTGATCTACTGTGAATATACAATGTGAGATGCATGAAGTATGCTATGAGATACATGATGCATATATATAGATGAATTGCATAAGATTTATAATGAATGAGTAAAATGCATAGTATGAGAATCATGATGCATGGATAAATGCAAACTTATGTGTTACGTGAAGCATGAAATGTGAAAACTATTAGTTCTTGCTGAGCCGTCGTGCTCATTCTTGCAAAATTAAAACTTTTGCAGATTTTACGATGCAATGTAGTTATCTTGATATCGTGGTGATAAGGATTAGAGAGGCATGGAAACAGGAAGGTTGCTAAATATTTATTTATTGTAATTACTTAGTCGTGATGACGGTATATGATGTACGTGAATTTGACTGTATAAACCTTGAGTTAAAAATGGAGGTTATCCATTATGGTAGTTAAGATGTGATTACGTTAGTTATTTGTTACAGTAAACTACAAGGATGACAATGATGTATAAAGGACATTTTTGTAATGAATGTATAGCTGTTGAATAACTTTGCGAATATTCAGGGATCGAATAAAGTCAGAATTTGAACCATGTGTTCACATAGGAGATTCTGTAGATGATCATGGTATTTATTCAACCTTGATCATAAGGGTATTATTAAAGGTTTTCGTGCCTGGTACTAGATTAGGATTTGTTGTAATATCATTGTAATTACATTCTTGTAGTAAGATTATGTTCTAGTTATGGTTTTGAGGCTTGGGACGACAATATTTATATCATATCAATGTTAATATTTTTATTATTCTGCAATAAGTTGTTGACAGGTGTAGAATGAGATGTATCGTGATTCACCAGACCCGAGGTTAAGGTAACCCGGATTTGGGGGCGTCACAGTTCTATTACTTTGTTTTAGTTGGATTAGCATCAAAAGGAGCAATCCCATCACTATCGCGTTCAAAACGATGTGTACATCTCACACAAGTCATGATTTAGGGAGACCTTCTTATTGTTTCATTCGTTCCTTCAAATTATCAAAGAAAGAGGTGATTAGAAGTCCTATTACTTCGCTTTAGTTTGATTGGCATCAAAAGGAGCAATCCCATCACTATCGCGTTCAAAACGATGTGTACATCTCACACAAGTCATGATTTTAGGAGACTTTCTTATTGTTTTATTAGTTCCTTCAAATTGTCAAAGAAAGAGGTAATACTTTGTTCTAGTTTGATTAGCATCAAAAGGAGCAATCGCATCACTATCGCGTTCAAAACGATGCTTACATCTCACACAAGACTTGATTTAGGGAGACCTTCTTATTGTTTAATTAGTTCCTTCAAATTGTCAAAAAAGAGGTGATTACGAGTCCTATTACTTCGTTCTTGTTTGCTTAGCATCAAAAGGAGTAACACCATCACTATCGCGTTCAAAACGATGTGGACATCTCACACAAATCATGATTTAGGGAGACCATCTTATTGTTTGATTCATTCCTTCAAATTGTCAAAGAAAGAGGTGTTTAGCAGTCCTATTAGTTCGTTCTAGTTTGATTAGCGTCAAAAAGAGCAATCCCATCACTATCGCGTTCAAAACGATGTGTACATCTCGCACAAGTTATGATTTAGGGAGACCTTCTTATTGTTTCATTAGTTCCTTCAAATTGTAAAATAAAGAGGCTAGTCTTATTAGTTCGTTCTAGTTTGATTAGCATCAAAAGGAGTAATCCCATCACTATCGCGTTCAAAACGATGTGTACATCTCACACAAGTCATGATTTACGAAGACCTTCTTATTGTTTCATTCGTTCCTTCAAATTGTCAAAAAAGAAGTGATTAGGAATCCTATTACTTCGTTTTAGTTGGATTAGCATCAAAAGGAGCAATCCCATCACTATTGAATTAAAACCAATGTGTACATCTCACACAAGTCATGATTTAGGGAGACCTTCTTATTGTTTGATTCGTTCCATCAAATTGTCAAAGAAAGAGGTGATTAGAAGTCCTATTACTTCGCTTTAGTTTGATTGGCATCAAAAGGAGAAATCCCATCAGTATCACGTTCAAAACGATGTGTACATCTTACACAAGTCATGATTTTAGGAGACTTTCTTATTGTTTTATTAGTTCCTTCAAATTGTCAAAGAAAGAGTTGATACTTTGTTCTAGTTTGATTAGCATCAAAAGGAGCAATCGCATCACTATCACGTTCAAAACGATGCTTACATCTCACACGAGACTTGATTTAGGGAGACCTTCTTATTGTTTAATTAGTTTCTTCAAATTGTCAAAAAAGAGGTGATTACGAGTCCTATTACTTTGTTCTTGTTTGCTTAGCATCAAAAGGAGTAACACCATCACTATCGCGTTCAAAACGATGTGGACATCTCACACAAGTCATGATTTAGGGAGACCATCTTATTATTTGATTCATTCCTTCAAATTGTAAAAGAAAGAGGTGTTTAGCAATCCTATTAGTTCGTTCTAGTTTGATTAGCGTCAAAAAGAGCAATCCCATTACTATCGCGTTCAAAACGATGTGTACATCTCGCACAAGTTATGATTTAGGGAGACCTTCTTATTGTTTCATTAGTTCCTTCAAATTGTAAAATAAAGAGGTCAGTCCTATTACTTCGTTCTAGTTTGATTAGCATCAAAAGGATCAATCCCATCACTATCGCGTTCAAAACGATGTGTACATCTCACACAAGTCATAATTTAGGGATACCTTCTTATTGTTTCATTCGTTCCTTCAAATTGTCAAAAAAGAAGTGATTAGGAATCCTATTACTTCGTTTTAGTTGGATTAGCATCAAAAGGAGCAATCCCATCACTACTGAATTAAAACCAATGTGTACATCTCACACAAGTCATGATTTTAGGAGACTTTCTTATTATTTTTTTAGTTCCTTCAAATTGTCAAAGAAATAGGTGATACTTTGTTCTAGTTTGATTAGCATCAAAAGGAGCAATCGCATCACTATCGCATTCAAAACGATGCTCACATCTCACACGAGACTTGATTAACGAAGACATTCTTATTGTTTAATTAGTTCCTTCAAATTGTCAAAAAAGAGGTGATTGGGAGTCCTATTACTTCGTTATAGTTTGCTTAGCATCTAAAGGAGTAATACCATCACTATCGTATTCAAAACGATGTGTACATCTCACACAAGTCATGATTTAGGGAGACCTTCTTATTGTTTGATTCGTTCCTTCAAATTGTCAAAGAAAGAGGTGATTAGAAGTCCTATTACTTCGCTTTAGTTTGATTGGTATCAAAAGGAGCAATCCCATCAGTATCGTGTTCAAAACGATGTTTACATCTCACACAAGTTATGATTTAGGGAGACCTTCTTATTGTTTCATTAGTTTCTTCAAATTGTAAAATAAAGAGGTCAGTCCTATTAGTTCGTTCTAGTTTGACAAGCATCAAAAGGAGTAATCCCATCACTATCGCGTTCAAAACGATGTGTACATCTCACACAAGTCATGATTTACGGAGACCTTCTTATTGTTTCATTCGTTCCTTCAAATTGTCAAAAAAGAAGTGATTAGGAATCCTATTACTTCGTTTTAGTTGGATTAGCATCAAAAGGAGCAATCCCATCACTATTAAATTAAAACCAATGTGTACATCTCACACAAGTCATGATTTAGGGAGACCTTCTTATTGTTTGGTTCGTTCCTTCAAATTGTCAAAGAAAGAGGTGATTAGAAGTCCTATTACTTCGCTTTAGTTTGATTGGTATCAAAAGGAGCAATCCCATCAGTATCGTGTTCAAAACGATGTGTACATTTTACACAAGTCATGATTTTAGGAGACTTTCTTATTGTTTTATTAGTTCCTTCAAATTGTCAAAGAAAGAGTAGATACTTTGTTCTAGTTTGATTAGCATCAAAAGGAGCAATCGCATCACTATCGCGTTCAAAACGATGCTTACATCTCACACAAGACTTGATTTAGGGATACCTTCTTATTGTTTCATTCGTTCTTTCAAATTGTCAAAGAAAGAGGTGATTGGGAGTCCTATTATTTCGTTCTAGTTGGATTAGCATCAAAAGGAGCAATCCCATCACTATTGCGTTCAAAACGATGTGTACATCTCACACAAGTCATGATTTAGGGAGACCTTCTTATTGTTTGATTCGTTCCTTCAAATTGTCAAAAAAGAGGTGATTAGTAGTCCTATTAGTTCGTTCTAGTTTGATTAGCGTCGAAAAGAGCAATCCCATTACTATTGCGTTCAAAACGATGTGTACATCTCGCACAAGTTATGATTTAGGGAGACCTTCTTATTGTTTCATTAGTTCTTTCAAATTGTAAAATAAAGAGGTCAGTCCTATTACTTCGTTCTAGTTTGATTAACATCAAAAGGAGTAATCCCATCACTGTCGCGTTCAAAACGATGTGTACATCTCACACAAGTCATGATTTACGGAGACCTTCTTATTGTTTCATTCGTTCTCTCAAATTGTCAAAGAAAGAGGTGATTAGGAGTCCTATTACTTTGTTTTAGTTGGATTAGCATCAAAAGGAGTAATATCATCACTATCGCGTTCAAAACGATGTGCACATCTCACACAAGTCATGATTTAGGGAGACCTTTTTGTTTCATTCGTTCCTTCAAATTATCAAAGAAAGAGGTGATTAGCAGTCCTATTAGTTCGTTCTAGTTTGATTGTCATCAAAAGGAGCAATCCCATCACTATTGCGGTCAAAACGATGTGTACATCTCGCACAAGTTATGATTTAGGAAGACCTTCTTATTGTTTCATTAGTTCCTTCAAATTGTAAAATAAAGAGGTGATACTTTATTCTACTTTGATTAGCATCAAAAGGAGCAATCGCATCACTATCGCGTTCAAAACGATGCTTACATCTCACACGAGACTTGATTTAGAGAGACCTTCTTATTGTTTAATTAGTTCCTTCAAATTGTCAAAAAAGAGGTGATTACGAGTCTTATTACTTCGTTCTTGTTTGCTTAGCATCAAAAGGAGTAACACCATCACTATCGCGTTCAAAACGATGTGGACATCTTGTTAGGTTTGTATATAGCGCGAACATGCAATCTGATTACATAAATAGTGCGGAAGCGCGATAAAACGGATTTTAAAATTTTTATGCAAACCATCACCATGATCGATCAATGTGCTCAATTAACGATATAAATGAAAGAGAAAGAGAATAAAAATTATACCCTTGTAGAACAAAGCTTCCTCGGGTACAAGTTCAACTCCTAGTCCTTCGTGTTATCCTCGAATTCAACGGTGTGATTCCTTCCTTTGATCAACGTTAGCCACCCAAGTGTTTGGCATCTAGAGGTGATCCACCTAGGAAGAACAAGTATTCAAGAAGTTGGGTGTTTGGCAAAAACCCTAGTTTCTATCTCTATAGAAATTGCAAGTACTCTCCACAAATCTTATGCAAGAGTGTGTAACCCTAATCTATGATAAGACTCTTCTTATTTATAGATTTAGGAATAACCCTTCCCTAAACTATTTAGGATTTAAGATTTATATTCTAATTAAACTCCTTTAATTAATTATGCTCCTAATCCAATTAGGAATTCGTGAGAGAGTACTTCTATTAATTAATTCACAATCCCTATTAGGAAATAAATAATAGTTCTATTAATTAATTCTCAATCCCTATTAGGAATTAAATAATAGTAATAGTAATAATAATAATAAGACTCCTCTTATTAATTTATATTTAATATTTCCAAAATATTAAATAATAAATATTAAGCTATTTAATTTATTCTATCTCCATAGACTAAATTAAATACACTTAAACTTATTGTATTATTACAATTATGCCATTTACTTCTTAAAATAAATATTTCCCTTTTTGCGGTGTGTGACCCTTTAGGTTCTCCATATTAAACTGGTTGTGAATAAATATCAATTAGAACAATTCTAATCTTATTTAAATAAATAAATTAAACTATTTAATTCATTTAAATAAATAATATTTATTTTACAATAAGGGTAAGCCCCCTTAGCGATCAACGACTTTCCAGATAATATAGATTTTCAACATTAATCACAAAAGAACCTTTGATGTATTAGTTACCTTACAATTCAATCCTTCTACTATACAATGTCCCAATTAAATATAAGACATGGATTTTACTGTCAAAGTCTTATTTTATTTAATTATATGCATTTCGAGTCCCAAATGCACAACTCTAAATAATGCAAATTAGAAACTCCTTTCTAATTTCATTCTACTTTGGCCAAGGACTACTGAGTTGTCATTTATCGAATCACATAGGACATTCACATCTTTTACTAGACGTGGTAGATTCTTTGTTGATCATTCACCTATCTCCATGTACAACTTATTATACCCAATCATACCCTTTGATATACCCCAAAGGTCTTAAGGGACATGGTCAAATGTATAACTCATCATACATAAGATTACTATGATGATCTCAAGTCCAAGGATCACTTGTTACTACTATCACTAGAGGAATTTCCTATTGACAGGCGAGTAAAACTCCATTAGGTATTCCTTAGCGAGCCACGTTCAGTGAACTTATTCTCTAATAAGCACCTACATACTTGCTTTAGTGTCTCCACACAAATAATTATAAGATCAATCATCCTTCTTCCTAAGAGCAAGCAACGTATGTACTAATCTATCCGGATTCACTAATCCCCAATTTAGTAATCCAACGATTAGGAACAATTTTAGTTTGTGAGCTATCTAGAATTTAGATCTCATTAGCATGATCACCATCATGATTCTAAAAAGCATTGCTCAAAACTATGGGTTTATCACATTTAATATAACAGCATCATGTAGATAATATAAAATGTCTTTTAAGAAAATCAATTCTTTTATTAATAAATGAATAAGATTACAAAGTATATATGCTACATCATATCAAATATGATTGGCTTGTGTGCATTACTACTTTCAATCTCCCACTTGCACTAAAGCCAATCGCCATGGTATCTAATACCCATCTTCTCTAAGTGACGATCAAAACTGCTGTTGAGTTAAAGCTTTAGTAAATGGATCTGCAATGTTTGTCTTGAGAGTTCCACACGCTCCAGGGTGACATCTCCTCTTCCAATGATTTCTCTAATCAAATGAAACCGTCGCAACACGTGTTTGGATTTCTGATGAGACCTGGGTTCCTTAGCCTGCGCAACAGCTCCGGTGTTGTCACAGAATAAAGGTACAACTCCTCTAATGCTAGGAACCACTCCAAGTTCAGTTATGAACTTCTTCATCCAAACAGCTTCCTTTGCAGCTTCACTTGCAGCTATGTACTCTGCCTCTATCACTGAATCAACAACTGTTTGCTGCTTGGAACTCTTCCAACTCACTGCGCCACCGTTTAAGGTAAACACATACCCTAAAACGGATTTATAGTCATCTTGGTCCGTTTGAAAACTTGAGTCTGTATAGCCCTCTAGTTTCAATTCAGACCCACCGTAGACAAGAAATACATCCTTAGTTCTTCTCAAGTACTTTAGGATGTTTTTCACTGCCTTTCAGTGCTCTTCTCCTGGATTCGACTGATATCTGCTTGTTACACTAAGTGCATGAGCGACATCTGGTCTAGTACATATCATTACCGTTACATGATAGATTCCTAGTGCGGAAGCATAAGGAATCTTACTCATATGGTCTCTCTCGTCAGGTGTCTTTGGGGCCTGTTTCTTGGAGAGATGTATTCCATGGCTCAGCGGCATGAGACCTCTCTTTGAATCTTCCATGCTAAACCTCTTTAGCATCGAGTCAATGTAACTTTCCTTGGGTCAAGCCAAGCATCCTTTTTAGATCTATCTCTATAGATCTTTATCCCCAAAATATTAAGATGCCTCACCCAATAAGTCCTTCATGGGAGAAGTGTTTAGATAACCAAATTTTGATTCGACTGTAGCATAGGAAACATCATTCCATATTAGTAATATGTCATCAACATATAATACAAGGAATGAAACAGCGCTTCCCACTAACCTTCTTGTACACACATGGTTCATCCTCATTTTTGATAAAATCAAACTTTTTGATTATTTCATCAAAACGGTATGTTCCATCTTCGAGAAGCTTGCTTCAATCCATAAATGGATCGTTGTAGCTTATAGACTTGGTTTGTTCCAACTGTTGAAAACAAAACCCTCTGGCTGTATCATATATACATTCTCCTCAAGCTCTCCATTGAGGAAGGCCGTTTTCCACGTCCATTTGTCAGATCTCGTAGTCATAATAAGCTGCAATTGCAAGCAAAATCCGAATGGACTTGAGCATAGCTACTGGTGAAAAGGTTTCATCGTAGTCAACCTCCTTGTCTTTGTTTGAAAACCTTTTGCAACCAGTCGGGCCTTATAGGTATCTACCTTTGCCATCCGCTCCAATCTTTCTCTTAAAGACCCATTTACACCCAATAGGCTTAATGCCCTCAGGTGGTGAAACCAAAGTCCATACTTGGTTTTCATACATGGAGTCCATCTCGGATTTTTCATGGCTTCTAGCCATTTCTCTGAGTCTTCACTACTCATAGCCTCTTCGTAAGTCAATGGATCATCATCATCTATGATGCGTACCTCATCATCATCCTCTATGATGAATCCATACCTATCAGGTATCTTTCGGTACTCTTCCAGATTTACGAATAGGTAGTGGTACAGTAGGTTCCTTCTACTTGGTCAGGTACCTGACTTTGATCCGTAGTATTTTGTGGTTCTTGAAACTTCTTCAAGATATATCTTACTCCCACTGACCCCTTCAAGGATAAACTCCTTTTCCAAGAAGGCAGCGTGTTTTCGCTACAAACACCTTTTGATCAGTAGGATGATAGAAATAATACCCTACAGTTTCTTTAGGGTAACCTACAAATCTACACTTGTCGGATCTAGTCTTTAGCTTTATCTTGCTCAAAAACCTTTTTGACATAAGCTGGACAACCCCAAGTCTTAACATACTTAAGATTTGGTTTCCTCCCTGTCCATATCTCATATGGAGTCTTTGGGACGGATTTGGTAGGTACCATTGTTAAGCAGGTATGCAGCCGTTTCTAGGGACATAACCCCAGAAGGATATTGGAAGGTCGGTAAAACTCATTATGGATCGAACCATGTCCAACAATGTTCGATTTCTCCTTTCAGATACACCATTCAACTGTGGCGTCCCTGGTGGAGTCCATTGTGAGATTATACCATTTTCTTTGAGACAATTGAGAAACTCATTGGTTTAGTATTCCCCTCCTCGATCCGATCGAAGAATCTTAATACTCTTACTAGTTTGCTTCTCTACTTCACTTCTGAATTCTTTGAACTTTTCAAACGATTCAGATTTGTATTTCATTAAATACACATATCCAAATCTAGAATGATCATCAATGAAAGTAATAAAATAAGAATACCCTCCTCGTGCATTCGTTGTCATAGGTCCACATACGTCTGTGTGTACCAACGCTAATAACTCTGTAACTTTTTCTCCTTTTCCACTAAAAGGAGATTTAGTCATCTTACCCATGAGACAAGATTCACAAGTTGGATATGATTCGTAATCAGATAGCTCTAAAAGCCCATCTTTATGCAACTTGGATAATCTTGTTTCATTGATATGACCTAGTCTACAGTGCCACATAAAGGTATAATTAACATCATCTCTTTTTCTTTTCTTAGTTTGTTCAATTTGAAGTATATTTTCATGCAAGTCAAGTATGTACAGTCCATTCAGTAAGTTCCCAACACCATATAAAATATTTTTATTATAAATAGAACAACTGTTGTTCTTTATTATAATATCAAAACCATCCATATCCAATACAGAAATTGAAATAATGTTTCTAATGAGTGTCGGAATATAATAACAATTATTTAAACTAATGAACTTGCCCAAAGGCAGTGCTAAATGATAAGTCCCTACAGCTAATGCAGCAACCTTTGCTCCATTTTCCACTCGTAGGACGACTTCATCTTTGTCCAGCTTTCTACTTCTGCTTAGTCCCTGCACATTATTACATATGTGAGAACTACAGCCGGTATCCAATACCCAAGTAGAATTTTGACTTTCAGAAAAATTAATTTCAATCATGAACAAACCTAGATCGGAAGTCGAAGCTTCTCCAAGCCTCTTTTGGTCCGCAAGATACTCCTTGCAGTTCCTCTTCCAGTGTCCCGGCTTATTGCAATGGTAGCAAATTCCTTTGCTATCTGGATCAGGTTTCTTTTTATCCTTCCTCTTCGCCTAGCCCTTAGCCTTCTTGTTTTTCTTCTTTTCAGAAGATACCTTGGGCCTCTTCCTTTTCTTGGAAGAATCATCCACTAGTAAGACTTGGTTCTTGTTGGATGAGAAGTGACCTTCAGCAATTTTCAACATGTTAAGTAACTCAGGCAAGCTGACGTCCAACTTATTCATGTGAAAATTCACAACAAATTGTGAGAAGGTGTCCGGGAGTGACTGCAAGATCAAATCTTGACTTAATTCCCCATCCATCACGAACCCAAGCAGTCCAAGTTGTTTAATCAGATTGATCATCTTAAGGACATGAGTCTTAACAGTAGTGCCCTCGGTCATACGAGATCGGAAGAGCTCCTTACATATCTGATCTCTAGCAGTCCTACTTTGCTCACCATACAACTCTTTGAGGTGCAGCAATATAGTAGGAGCATCCATAGTTTCATGCTGACGCTGAAGCTCGTTACTCATGGATGCGAGCATGATGCATTGAGCCAAGATTGCATCATCTTGCCACTTTCTGAAAGTAGCAATCTCTTCCTCAGAGGCTGTTTCTGCAACATTTGCAGGGACTGGCGAATTTAGGACATAATAAATCTTTTCAGTAGTGAGAACAATTCTCAGATTCCTTAACCAGTCCGTGTAATTCGGTCCGGTCAGTTTGTTAGCATCAAGTATGCTACGCAGTGATAGTGAGTTTGACATTTTTAAATTCTGCATGTGAAAATAGACAACATTTTAGCATACATTCTTTTAATTAATTATCAAAATAAATTAGGTCTTTATTTTAAATTGTTATCTCCCACTATTTTCATCAAACTATATTACCCTCATTATATAGTTCGGCAAATCTAATTAAAGATTTGCTAGTGAGAATAAGGATCACATTTCAAATGTATATAGCCTTGTGTGACACAATAAACTATATATAAATAAATAGGTAGACAACTATTGTCAATTACATCACTATGTAACTCCTTGTATTTTGCCTCTTAGATTATTTTGATCAAGTGTGACACATCCGAATCAAAATTATCCAAGTTAAGTCCAACCTAGCACTTCCATATATTCGAAAGAAAAACACTGTCCTTGTGTGACACAACAAAACAGCATCGTTCAGTCTATGTATAAGCATCAAATGTGATAAAGCAACATCTTAAATATTTAATACTTGCCTTGTGTGACACAACAAACTCATATTAAATATTTAATACTCTATCGCTTTACCATGCTAGAAGGCGACGTTCGATATTCCAAATATCTTTGAACGCTTAAGACTTAATATAATTACTTTGAGGGGTTTGTTATTATTAGTCTCATCTCGTTTAGCGCGCATGCACATATATATATAAAATACGCGTCATATTATTTTACATGTGAAGCATGTTGGATAATATATAATATATATATAGTAAGCATGCACATATAGAATACTATATTCTACCCGGATTGATTAAGGACGTATATTCAAGTTTGGTTCACTATAGCCACCAAGTGAACCAAAAGGTCAAACCTAGGGTGCAAGAATTAAATTTAAATATAACTATTACATTTAAACCCGGGCTCCAATATAAACGGGTCTTCAAGCGCTCCTTGCTCCTTTGTCTCTAATTCTTCAAAATTAATTCTAATTAGTCCTATTACAGAAACTATTTACAATAAATAGAAACATTGATCAGCAGTCAAGGGGAAGTACATAGGAGGGAGATAAAATTTACATTAAGAAAAATTAGAGAAGACGAGGTACGCAGACCCCATTTATAAAAACCCATTCATTCAAGCATCCACTAAAATAAATCCAATCATACATTGGTCAATAGTCCATAATCAATCCCTATTTATTATCATATATATCTCTATATGTATCAATAAATAACATTCAGCATGAATAATAAAACCATTCCATATATGCTTTGATATCAATTAATGGGAAAAGGTTTTGCTAATATTTAGTTTTTGAAACAGAATAAACTCTTTTATTTTAATCAAAAACCAAATCCAAATTAAACTCCTTTAATTTTTAGCAATCTGAAATTCCATTCCAGATAAAATAAACTCTTTTATTTTAAACGTTTATCAATTAAATAAACCATTTATCTTAATTGAGAAAACAAAAAAAAATTTCAAAGTCTGCACACCGGAGCGGCCGCGCTCCAATTTGAACTAGGAGCGGCGCGGCCGCGCTGCACCCCCAAAAAAGTTTTCTGGGTTAGGGCGCGGCCGCGCTCCAGAATGAACTGGAAGCGGCGCGGCCGCGCCGCGACGCAGATTCAGAAAAAATTTTATTCAGTCCAAAATCCAATCGTATCGCATATCAATTCATACATGGAATCATCAAAATCGATAATTAGCACATGATTAGGCTTTGATACCACTGTTAGGTTTGTATATAGCGCGAACATGCAATCTGATTACATAAATAGTGCGGAAGCGCGATAAAACGGAATTTAAAATTTTTATACAAACCATCACCATGATCGATCAATGTGCTCAATTAACGATATAAACGAAAGAGAAAGAGAATAAGAATTATACCCTCATAGAACAAAGCTTCCTCGGGTACAAGTTCAACTCCTAGTCCTTCGTGTTCTCCTCGAATTCAACGGTGTGATTCCTTCCTTTGATCAACGTTAGCCACCCAAGTGTTTGGCCTCTAGAGGTGATCCACCAAGGAAGAACAAGTATTCAAGAAGTTGGGTGTTTGGCAATAACCCTAGTTTCTATCTCTATAGAAATTGTAAGTACTCTCCAGAAATCTTATACAAGAGTGTGTAACCCTAATCTATGATAAGACTCTTCTTATTTATAGATTTAGGAATAACCCTTCCCTAAACTATTTAGGATTTAGGGTTTATATTCTAATTAAACTCCTTTAATTAATTATGCTCCTAATCCAATTAGAAATTCGTGAGAGAGTACTTCTATTATTAATTCCCAATCCCTATTAGGAAATAAATAATAGTTCTATTAATTAATTCCCAATCCCTATTAGGAATTAAATAATAGTAATAGTAATAATAATAATAATAAGACTCCTCTTATTAATTTATATTTAATATTTCCAAAATATTAAATAATAAATATTAATGAACCAATAAGAAGGTCTCGAGGAGGAACGGGAATGGGTTCTAGTGAGAGAAGCTCCTCCTTCTCTCTACTATTTTCTGATGGGCGATCAGTTTCTGCTGGATTTTCATAACCGTCTGTTCATATTTTTCCTTTTCCTTGCTTCGAATTTTGTTTATCTCCCTGTTCCCTCATGGGTAAACAAAAGAAAAGTTCCAAATCTAAGAAGCATAGGTCAAAGTTTGTGCTGGGATCTTTTGGGAAAGAGGATTCTTTTGAATCCTCACGGTCTGGTTTCAAATCTGCTATATCCAGATTGAAAGACGATGATTTTGATTTGTCCGATCAAGTCAGCTCTTCAAGTGATGAAGGTGACATGCTGATTTCTGATTCATCGGATCATATGAAGATGGTGAGTGTTCCTCACTCGCTTGCTGCAGAGAGTGAAGCTCCTAATGCCAGACTTGGGTCTTGTGCGTCAGACCCTCTGTCTCTTGCTGGGTCCCCTTGCCTTTTGAATTCAAATTCAAATGTTCAGAACACACTGGTGGGTTTTGAGAGTTGTACTCCACCAACTACTGCTGCTAGTGGGTCCCGGTTATCCTCTCCTTCTTCAACTTTTTCGTCCTTTGATACAGTTTGCTCTAACTCCATTTCATCCGTTCAAGCTCATTGCTCTCGGTTGGGAAATAGTATTCCTGCTGGTGCTGCTCATGCCCACTTTCAGACTAACTCTCCGGTCAGTCTTATTAGGGATAATGATATTATTTCTATTCCTTCAAAAATCTCACAAAAAGGGGTTATCTCTTGGTCTCTTTCTCTTGTGGGATACTTTATTGGGGGAAGGAAATCTGTTGGTTTTGCTTCATATTGGGCTAAAAAAGTTTGGGGTGAAAAGGTAGACAAAGTGTTCTTCAAAGGGTGTAATGCCCGTGAATTTTGAACGTCCTTATTAATTAAATCGAATTTAATTCAATGAGTTAACGTTGTGTTCTATTTAAACCAACTTGGGTTAATTGGTGGGAGATGTATAAGATGTGTCTATACTCGTGTTGGCAGGTATGATATAACTATGGTTAAGAGATAACCATAGGTGAGTCAAGTGTAGGAATTGGTGGGTAATGACTAAAATGGCCAAGAGTGGTTAATAACCAAGGTAATTATGTAAGGGGCAATAACCATTGTATATCCAAGTGGTTAATAACCAATGAAATGATGGCGGGATAATAACCATTGTGTTTAAACCAATGTAATGATGGCAAAATAATAAACCAATGTCTAATAACCAATGAAGAATGGGTAATAACTAATGGATAATTAAGATTTTGCGAAAAGACTATTTTAACCTTGAAAGAGGTTGGGAAAAGGACTAAAATACCCTTGAGGAAGTTGCTAGGAAACTTCCTACTATTGATGAATTGACCAAATTGCCCTTGCCTAGTCATGATTAATGACTATTTTGCCCATGGTCTCTACTTTCCTATAAATAGGACCCCTCACCAAAGTTAACAAGGGTTGGCTCACTTATTATTCACCAAGTAGAGAGTTTGTGAGCTTGAGAGAGTTTTGAAAGAGAGAAGCAAGAGCAAGTCTTGTGAGAGGAAGAAGAAGATCTTGAAGTGTTTACGCCATCTCCATTCACATAGCCATTAAAGCTAGGTATAAACTCCATTCCTTCAAACCCTAGTTCTTGTTGCTAGTATTATATTATGATTTCTACACACTATTTTGTTGGAAACTTTTATGTGTGTTGATTGGGGTTGGTGGTATAAAGGGAGTATTCATGGATCTAAGTTTTTATTTTTGTTAGATCTACATTTTTCTAAAAGATTGTTTAACTCATGATTTTTAAAACCAAGGGTATGGGATTCTTCATTTCTTTTAAAAACCCTAGTTGTGTGTTGGATTAATTTTTGGTTGCTGTTTGATGCTTATGGAAGGAATGAAGCGTGTATAGATCTAAGTTTTATTTTGTTAGAATCTAAGTTTTTATTTTGCTAGATTTAAGTTTTATTTTGCTAGATCTAAGTTTTAGCGTGGTAGATCTATAGTATTGCAAAAATATGTTTATCAAATAGGGTTTTCAAGGTCTATAAGAAGGAGATCTTGGTCTTGTATGCCTTATTGATAGCATATATAGGTTTTAAAATTTTTGTAACATGTTTTGGTGGGTTTTGTATGCTAAAGCATGGGAGTAATATTATTTATTGGAGTACAAAATTTATTGATGAAAAATATTGTTTTAAGTCATAAATATTTTGTAGTCATATTAGAAATATTTTCTTAGTCATGGGGAATTTTTTTTGGAATTTATATTGGAGATTTAAACTTGCTTGATGGTATTAAGATTGGTTGAGTGTACTGTGTAGCCCCTGTATGCTGCTTGAAGGAAAGGGAGAGGGGCCGCGCATGGCGCGGTTGTGTTTTTTTTTTAAAAAAAATAAGGCTGGCCGCGCATGGCGCGCCAGCTATTTCTTCTTATAAGCGGCAGCCAAACGGCGCCGTTTCGGCCAGGCAGGGGCACCGCACGCGAAATGCGCGGACGGACGATTTCGCGGAATTTACATCTCTGCCCCTCCGTCCGAATTTCAACCTATTTACCAGAATGCCATCAAGGGTTAATTTTAATTAAATTTAATGTTTTAAATATTATTAATTAATTTTGTAAAATTAGTAAATGTACAAGCTTAAGTTTGCGCATTAAATATTATATTTTCTAAATATATTAGTAATTAATTATTGTTAATTATTATTAAATAATGATTAAGGATAATTAAGAATTGTAAATTAATTATTTATTATTTGATTAACTTTAAATAATAAATAAACCTAATTAGTTATTATTTATTATTAAATAATAACTAAAGATAATTATTACTTCACTAATTAATTATTTATTATTTGATTAACATTAAATAATAAATAAACCTAATTAGTTATTATTAAATAATAAACTAAAGGTAATTCATACTTGTTAATTAATTATTATTTGAATAACCTTAAATAATAAATAAATCTAATTAGTTATTATTTATTATTAAATAATAAACTAAAGATAATTCCATATTTACTGATTAATTATTTATTATTTGATTAACTTTAAATAATAAACAAACCTAATTAATTATTATTTAATCTTAAATAATAATTAAAGACAATTAAAATTTAATAATTCGATTATTATCTAATTTAATAATTAAGTAATAAATGAATATAATTAGTTATTAAATTTCTATTAATAATAAACTAAAGATAATTAATTAATTACTATTTAATAAGTAAATTAAATGAAGATAGAGTTAATAAAAATAGAGAGAGTTTAATAACCCATTAATTAAAACAATCATAACAAATTGTTTAAGGGTTTAATAAATGAATATTTACTTTAAGAAAGAGTAATGTTAATTAATTTAACAATTATAATAAATTGCTTAAAGGTTAATAAGTGATTATCACTTAAGGGAAACATGGTTAATTAATTAAACCATCAACCTAAGGATCAATTAAGTGTCTTATAGGATTTACGATAGTTTATTGTGTGCTATGTTGATTTGCTTAATTGTTAAATAAATAGCATAAGTAAGCGTATCGATATACAACTACGCAGTAAGAGTATCTAATTGATAGCTCAACATTATCAATGTTAGGTTTCTTCAAGGCCAATTAGTTAAAGCTAGAATTATTTGTAGCTGAGCAAACAGGCAAGTTCCTAACCCTAAACTTCTTACATTATTGCAAAGTTCCCTAACTCAAACTCGAGTTATTATTTCGAAAGCATGTTAGTGAATAATTACTGTCGATTATTCACATCTATACTATTTATTGAGATTCGCACATTGTGCAATTGAATTCCTATCCTATTATGATTGAACTGTAAATTGTAATTAAAGTTCTTTCAAGTATGAATTGTTTATAAGATCGATCTATGCTATTTGTATCAGCTAGATCCAGCATGTCTAAATTGGTTTAAGACAATGGTATTTTAAAAAGCTGTTCTTATTAAATTGTTGTGGTAAGAACTCTTGGCTGAGAAAAGGATAAACTTGTTTAAGGCATGATATCAATGCTGGTTATTAAGTGTTTATGCATAAATCACGGGGTATGAGAGGCTGATCCCCTCGATTACCAAAACTTTTAAGAGGTCCAGTTTAAATGCTGAGAACTTTGGAAAACGTCCTTGGTTATTTCAAACCACTCAGTAATTGTCATTCAATTATTCGAATATTCAACTGTTGTTTATTAATTCAATGCTCCTCCACACTCTTATACTGTTGTTGAACATTGAAAGCGAAATTTCCTTCTATCATGATATATCTCTTTGTGTATATACTTGCTAAGCAAATTAGTTGCTTATCCTTGCTATATCATGATCTTTATTTCAGCTAAGGCAGAAACGTCTAGGGGAGACAAAGGAAAAGGGAAGGTGCAAGAGTAGATGCCCGTTAGTGCCTATGTACTAGCTATTTATGAATGTTGTTTGATTAAGTGAACCTTTATTTGTATTAGAGTACGTTTTATGTTAAGGTTAAAGAACCTTGGGACCAGAATTGTAAGACTTTATTTCCATTCGATAAACAATGTATGTTTATTATTCCGCATTTAGTTAGATAGTATGTTTGTCGTCGATTATCGTGAGCACCGAATTCGAGGTTTGAAAACCTGGATTTGGGGGTGTCACAAAGGGAATGGTCTATATATTTTTTGTTTTAAGAATGAAGAGGACCTGCTTCAAATAATCACGAAGGGGCATTCATTCTTTGGTAAATCCCTTTTGATTCTGCAAAGATGGCATCCAGGGATGGATTTAGTCAAACGGGATCTTTCTAGCATCCCAATTTGGATCAATTTTCACAATGTTCCATTGACTCTATGGCATGAGGATGGTTTTAATTACCTTGCTAGCCTTTTTGGTCAGCCTCTATGTCTTGATGAAACTACCCAGAAGGGCAATAAACTCTCATTTGCTAGAATTTGTGTTGATGTTGCGGTCACAACTAAGATTCCTAAATCCTTCAAAGTGCAAATTGAGCATTGTGACATAACTACTATTGACATTGATATTCCATGGCAACCTCCAAAATGCTTGCTCTGTAGTGCATATGGTCACTCGGTCGCCACTTGTTCCCAAAACAAGAGCAAGGTGGAACAGAAAGCTAAGTCAAAAAAGGTATGGATGGAGGTCAACCCAAGGGAAGAGGAAGTCCTCACACCCCCTAGTGTCTTGGAGAAACCTATTGTGGAATCACCTATGGAAACTAGTGAAACTGTGAAGGATTGCAAAAATCCTATCAATGTCTTGGAGGAACATATTGTGGAATCACCTATGGAACCTAGTGAAACTGTGAAGGATTGCAATACTCCTACTCGTACCCTTGCGGAACATAAGACTGTTTTTAAGAAGCACAACTATTCACCGGGATCTAGTGTGGGGAAGCGAGTTCACTTTGATACAACCGAACACTTGATGGATAGACTAAAGTTTGCCGAAGGTGAACCTCTTTCTACTTTTTCCATTCCAGTCCTCAAATCGTGCTTGAAAGTAAATCGAGCAGCACTAAGAATGGAAGAATTACAACCACCTTGAAGTTTGTTTCTCGGTTATTTGGGGGTCCTAGCATGCGGTTGGGTTTGGTTCCCTTATCGTTGTTGGTCCCCTGTTTTCAGCTGATGTTGCTAAGCCCTTCTGTTATGGGGCTGCGTGTTAGCTGATTACCCAAGCTGAATCTTATTTATCAAGTGGAGTCAGTTTGGTGTTTATGTTGTTCTGCAGATTCCTCTCAGTTTGATTGGGATGATTTGTTTAATTTATTTCCAGCTGATTGGGTTCGTTATAGCGAGGTTTCTGGGTCCATTCTGTATTCTTGTTCAGTTTGGGCTTATGTTTCTTGGTATCGATTTGGGTCGATGACTTCCCATGATTTGGTTTATATTTCTTGATCTATTCGGTTTATGGGTGTTTGTAATTTCGCCGGAATCTGGGATTTGGATTTTGGGAGTTTGATGTTCCTTTTCAGCTTGCTTGGGACTTGATGTTTATTTATGTGTTGCAGCTGATTTCGTAGGTTTGATTTTCTTTTTGCTTTTGCCGGTTTCTATGGGTATGTGATGGCAATGTTGTGAATCTGAATCCATGGAGCTCCTGTCTTCACCGGTGTTGATTCGCCTTGTTTTCTGGTAGGCTTCACTGGACTGATTTTGGTTGGTGGGCCCGCTTTGTGACCACCTTTATTGGCTGGCGGGTTAATGCCCATATTTGTTACTTGTTGCTTCCCACGTTGTTGCTGCTCATGTGCTACAGCTGGATTCTTTTGCAGCCTCACATGGGCTGATTTGGTTTGCTGCTCAGTGAGGTTTCCTCTATCAGGTCCCACTCCTTTGTTTCAGCCAGTTACTTCAGCATTTAGGCAGGATGCTAGCTGAATTGATTCATAGGTTGCTTTTGCTGAGTACTTTGTCCCGGTTTTATTGGCCCACAATATGATTCAAGTGCTATAGCTGGTTTTCATTTTGCATGCTGAATTCACTTGCTGTTTTTCAGCTGGTTGGGCCCACGGTGTTGGGCTGGTTTCTTGTGCAACATCCGGTCTCCAATTTGATCGACAATTAGGCGCTTTTCAGTGCTTATTTGTTTTGGCCGAATTTGTAGCCTTTTTGTTGTTGCAATTTTCTCTAATTTTATTAGATGTTTTCTGGTGCCTAATCTCGGGTTGTGAGAAATAATATAAATTAGGTTAGGCATTTGGGTTTTCCCTAGTTTATCTAGGTGTTTTAGATCTCTCGGGAGAAGAGGTCTATGCTTTGATCTTCATTGTAATATTCTTAGTTTTTTGCAATTTAATATACAAACAAATTTAGCAAAAAAAAAAATAATAATAATAAATATTAAGCTATTTAATTTATTCTATCTCCATAGACTAAATTAAATACACTTAACTTATTATTACAATTATGCCATTTACTTCTTAAATAAATATTTTCCATTTTGCGGTGTGACCCTTTAGGTTCTCCATATTAAACCGGTTGTGAATAAATCAATTAGAACAATTCGAATCTTATTTAAATAAATAAATTAAACTATTTAATTCATTTAAATAAATAATATTTATTCTACAATAAGGGTAAGCCCCCTTAGCGATCAACAACTTTCTAGATAATATAGATTTCAACAATAATCACAAAAGAACCTTTGAGTAGATAGTTACCGTACAATTCAATCCTTCTACCATACAATGTCCCAATTAAATATAAGACATGGATTTACTGTCAAGTCTTATTTTATTTAATTATATGCATTTCGATTCCCAAATGCACAACTCTAAATAATGCAAATTAGAAACTCCTTTCTAATTTCATTTTGCCTTGGCCAAGGACTACTGAGTTGTCATTTATCGAATCACATAGGACATTCACATCTTTTACTAGACGTGGTAGATTCTTTGTTGATCATTCACCTATCTCCATGTACAACTTATTATACCCAATCATACCCTTTGATATACCCCAAAGGTCTTAAGGGACATATCAAAGTATAACTCATAACCACAACAAGTGGCGCAGTAGTGCAAGCCGCCCTGGGAACGAACCGTAAACCCGAACGACTCAGGATCGACTCACACTAGCAACACTTGGAGGGGCACTAATAATGCTCTATTGTGGCCACGGGGACGCGGGTGCAAACCCGTATGAAAAGGCTGACCCGGGTTCGGCGGGATTAGTCCGGATGCGTCCGGGAAACCCACGGTTAACAAAAGATACTATTATGATCTCAAGTCCAAGGATCACTTGTACTACTATCACTAGAGGAATTCCTATTGACAGGCGAGTAAAACTCCATTAGGTATTCCTTAGCGAGCCACGTTCAGTGAACTTATTCTCTAATAAGCACCTACATACTGCTTTAGTGTCTCCACACAAATGATTATGAGATCAATCATCCTCTTCCTAAGAGCAAGCAACGTATGTACTAATCTATCCGGATTCACTAATCCCCAATTTAGTAATCTAACGATTAGGAACAATTTTAGTTTGTGAGCTATCTAGAATTTAGATCTCATTAGCATGATCACCATCATGACATGATCACCATCATTATTCTAACAGCATTGCTCAAAACTATGGGTTTATCACATTTAATATAACAGCATCATGTAGATAATATAAAATGCCTTTTAAGAAAATCAATTCTTTTATTAATAAATGAATAAGATTACAAAGTATATGCTACATCATATCAAATATGATTGGCTTGTGTGCATACTACTTTCACATCTCACACAAGTCATGATTTAGGGAGACCATCTTATTGTTTGATTCATTCCTTCAAATTGTCAAAGAAAGAGGTGTTTAGCAGTACTATTAGTTCGTTCTAGTTTGATTAGCATCAAAAAGAGCAATCCCATCACTATCGCGTTCAAAACGATGTGTACATCTCGCACAAGTTATGATTTAGGGAGACCTTCTTATTGTTTCATTAGTTACTTCAAATTATAAAATAAAGAGGTCAGTCCTATTACTTCGTTCTAGTTTGATTAGCATCAAAAGGATCAATCCCATCACTAGCGCGTTCAAAACGATGTGTACATCTCACACAAGTCATAATTTAGGGATACCTTCTTATTGTTTCATTTGTTCTTTCAAATTGTTAAAAAAGAAGTGATTAAGAGTCCTATTACTTCGTTCTAGTTTGATTAGCATCAAAAGTAGCAATCCCATCACTATCGCGTTCAAAACGATGTGTACATCTCACACAAGTCATGATTTTAGGAGACTTTCTTATTGTTTTATTAGTTCCTTCAAATTGTCAAAGAAATAAGTGATACTTTGTTCTAGTTTGATTAGTATCAAAAGGAGCAATCGCATCACTATCGTGTTCAAAATGATGCTCACATCTCACACGAGACTTGATTAAGGGAGACATTCTTATTGTTTAATTAGATCCTTTAAACTGTCAAAAAAGAGGTGATTAGGAGTCCTATTACTTCGTTATAGTTTGCTTAGCATCTAAAGGAGTAATACCATCACTATCGTATTAAAAACGATGTGTACATCTCACACAAGTCATGATTTAGGGAGAGCATTTTATTGTTTGATTCCTTCAAATTATCAAAGAAAGAGATGTTTAGCAGTCCTATTAGTTCGTTCTAGTTTGATTAGTGTCAAAAAGAGCAATCCCATCACCATCACGTTCAAAACGATAAGTACATCTTGCACAAGTTATGATTTAGGGAGACCTTCTTATTGTTTCATTAGTTCCTTCAAATTGTAAAATAAAGAGGTCAGTCCTATTAGTTCGTTCTAGTTTGATAAGCATCAAAAGGAGTAATCCCATCACTATCGCGTTCAAAACGATGTGTACATCTCACACAAGTCATGATTTACGGAGACCTTCTTATTGTTTCATTCGTTTCTTCAAATTTTCAAAAAAGAAGTGATTAGGAATCCTATTACTTCGTTTTAGTTGGATTAGCATCAAAAGGAGCAATCCCATCACTATTGAATTAAAACCAATGTGTACATCTCACACAAGTCATGATTTAGGGAGACCTTCTTCTTGTTTGATTCGTTCCTTCAAATTGTCAAAGAAATAGGTGATTACGAGTCCTATTACTTCGTTCTAGTTTAATTAGCATCAAAAGTTGCAATCCCATCACAATCGCGTTCAAAACGATGTGTACATCTCACACAAGTCATAATTTTATTAGACTTTCTTATTGTTTTATTAGTTCCTTCAAATTGTCAAAGAAATAGGTGATACTTCGTTCTAGTTTGATTAGCATCAAAAGGAGCAATCGCATCACTATCGCATTCAAAATGATGCTTACATCTCACACGAGACTTGATTTAGGGATACCTTCTTATTGTTTCATTCGTTCTTTCAAATTGTCCAAGAAAGAGGTGATTGGGAGTCCTATTATTTCGTTCTAGTTGGATTAGCATCAAAAGGAGCAATCCCATCACTATTGCGTTCAAAACGATGTGTACATCTCACACAAGTCATGATTTAGGGAGACCTTCTTATTGTTTCATTCGTTCCTTCAAATTATCAAAAAAGAGGTGATTAGCAGTCCTATTAGTTCGTTCTAGTTTGATTAGCGTCGAAAAGAGCAATCCCATCACTATTGCTTTCAAAACGATGTGTACATCTCGCACAAGTTATGATTTAGAGGAGACCTTCTTATTGTTTCATTAGTTCTTTCAAAATTGTAAAATAAAGAGGTCAGTGCTATTACATTCGTTTCTAGTTTGATTAGCATCAAAAGGAGTAATCCCAATCACTCTGTCAGCGTTCAAAGAACGATGTGTACATCTCACACAAGTCATGATTTACGGAGACCTTCTTATTGTTTCATTCGTTCTCTTTTCAAATTGTCAAAAGAAAGAGGTGATTAGGAGTACTATTACTTTGTTTCTAGTTTGGATTTAGCATCAAAAGGAACCAATCCCATCACTATCGCGTTCAAAACTATGTGTACATCTCACACAAAGTCATGATTTTAGGGAGAAGATTCTTATTGTTTTCATTCATTCCCTTCAAAATTGTCAAAGAAAGAGGTGTTTAGAATTCCTATTAACTTCGCTTCTAGTTTGATTGGCCTCATAAGGAGCAATCTCATCAACTATCGCGTTCAAAACGATGTGTACTTCTCACAACAAGTTCATGATTTTAGGAAGACTTTCTTATTGTTTTATTAGGCCGTTCAAATTGTTTAAAAGAAAGAGGTGATACTTTTGTTCTAGTTTGATTAGCATCAAAAGGAGCCAAATCGCATCACTATCGCGTTCAACAACGATGCTTACATCTCACACGAGACGTGATTTAAGGGAGACCTTCTTATTGTTAATAGTTCCTTCAAATTGTCAAAGAAAGAGGTGATTACGGAGTACTATTACTGTTGTTCTAGTTTGATTTTAAGCATCAAAAGGAGCAATCACACACATCCACAGTATCGGCGTTTCAAAACGGATGAGGTGATACATCTCACACAAGAGTCATGATTTAGGGGAGATAATTCTTATTGTTTTCATATCATCTTCCTTCAAACTTGTCAAAGAAAGAGGTGTTTAGCATTCCTATTTACTTCGCTTCAGTTTGATTTAGCGTCAAAAAGAGCAATCCCACTCCTAATCACTATCGTAGCGTTCAAAACGATGTGTACATCATCACACGCTAAGGTCTATGATTCATGGCAGACTTTCTTATTGTTTTCATTAGTTCCTTCAAATTTGTAAAAGAAAGAGGTCAGTCTATAACTTTGTTCTAGTTTGATTAGCATTCAAAAGAGAGCAATCCCATCACTATCGCGTTCAACAAACGATGCTGTACATCTCACACGAGACTTGATAATTAGGGAGACCTTCTTATTGTTTAATTTCGTTCCTTTCAAATTGGTCAAAAAAGAGGTGATTACGACTCCTATTACTTCGTTCTAGTTTGCTTTAGCATCAAAAGGAGTAAACAACACCCATCACTATCTAGCGTTCAAAACGATGTGGACATCTTACACAAGTCATGATTTAGGGAGAACCATCTTATTGTTTGATTCATTCCTTTCAAAAAATTGTCAAAGAAAGAGGTGTTTAGCAGTCCTATTAGTTTTGTTCTAGTTTGATTAGCGTCAAAAAGAGCAAATCCCATCACTATCAGGCGTTCAACACAATGTGTACATCTCGCACAAGTTATGATTCATGGAGACCTTCTTATTGTTTCATTAGTCCCTTCAAATTGGTAAAAATAAAGAGGTCAGTCCCTATAACATGCGTTCTAGTTTGATTAGCATCAAAAAGAGCAATCCCATCCGCTATCGCGTTCAAAACGATGTGTACAATCTCACAACAAGTCATAGATTAGGGAATAATATCTTTCTTTTGTTTCATTCGTTCTTTCAAATTGTCAAATGAAAGAGGAGATTGGGGATAGTCCCTATTATTTATTCAGTTGGATTAACATCAAAAGTATCCCATCACTATCTTCACAGTAAAAAATCGATGTGTACATCTCACACAAGTCATGATTTAGGGAGACCTTCTTATTGTTTCATTCGTTCCTTCAAATTATCAAAAAAGAGGTGATTAGCAGTCCTATTAGTTCGTTCTAGTTTGATTAGCGTCGAAAAGAGCAATCCCATCACTATTGCTTTCAAAACGATGTGTACATCTCGCACAAGTTATGATTTAGGGAGACCTTCTTATTGTTTCATTAGTTCTTTCAAATTGTAAAATAAAGAGGTCAGTCCTATTACTTCGTTCTAGTTTGATTATCAACAAAAGGAGTAATCTCATCACTATCGCGTTGAAAACGATGTGTACATCTCACACAAGTCATGATTTACGGAGACCTTCTTATTGTTTCATTCGTTCTCTCAAATTGTCAAAGAAAGAGGTGATTAGGAGTACTATTACTTTGTTTTAGTTGGATTAGCATCAAAAGGAGCAATCCCATCACTATCGCGTTCAAAACGATGTGTACATCTCACACAAGTCATGATTTAGGGAGAAATTCTTATTGTTTCATTCATTCCTTCAAATTGTCAAAGAAAGAGGTGATTAGAAGTCCTATTACTTTGCTTTAGTTTGATTGGCATCAAAAGGAGCAATCTCATCACTATCGCATTCAAAACGATGTGTACATCTCACATAAGTCATGATTTTAGGAGACTTTCTTATTGTTTTATTAGTTCCTTCAAATTGTTAAAGAAAGAGGTAATACTTTGTTCTAGTTTGATTAGCATCAAAAGGAGCAATCGCATCACTATCGCGTTCAAAACGATGCTTACATCTCACACGAGACTTGATTTAGGGAGACCTTCTTATTGTTTAATTAGTTCCTTCAAATTGTCAAAAAAGAGGTGATTACGAGTCCTATTACTTCGTTCTTGTTTGCTTAGCATCAAAAGGAGTAACACCATCACTATCGCGTTCAAAACGATGTGGACATCTCACACAAGTCATGATTTAGGGAGACCATCTTATTGTTTGATTCATTCCTTCAAATTGTCAAAGAAAGAGGTGTTTAGCAGTCCTATTAGTTCGTTCTAGTTTGATTAGCGTCAAAAAGAGCAATCCCATCACTATCGCGTTCAAAACAATGTGTACATCTCGCACAAGTTATGATTCAGGGAGACCTTCTTATTGTTTCATTAGTTCCTTCAAATTGTAAAATAAAGAGGTCAGTCCTATAACTTCGTTCTAGTTTGATTAGCATCAAAAAGAGCAATCCCATCGCTATCGCGTTCAAAACGATGTGTACATCTCACACAAGTCATAATTTAGGGATACCTTCTTTTTGTATCATTCGTTCTTTCAAATTGTCAAAGAAAGAGGTGATTGGGAGTCCTATTATTTCGTTCTAGTTGGATTAGCATCAAAAGGAGCAATCCCATCACTATTGCGTTCAAAACGATGTGTACATCTCACACAAGTCATGATTTAGGGAGACTGTAACGAATGCGATTTTTGTGATTAAACAAAAATATTTATTGGGTTATATAAATATTTTTGTTAATTTATTTATTGAGTATAATAAATAATTTATAGAGTTATGGTGAAAGAATTTATGTTAAATGTTTTTTTTAAATGTGATTGGATGTGATTATTCTAATTTATAATTAAATTAGATGATTAAATGATTTATTTGAATAAATAATTTATTTGAGTAAGATAATTTATTTGGTGTTATTGTTAGTGGTTAAATAGAATTATTAATTAATTAGTAAGGTTTAATTGAATTTATTTAATAATAAGTTTAATTAAATTAGAAGTGTGACATTTAAAACTATATGTTATAATGATTTATTAAAATAAATGAGAAAGTGTTTAATTCAGTTTTACCAAACAAGGCCCTATGACCTTTGTTTGGAAATAATGGGTTATTTTAATTTTGTTTTACCAAACAAGGCCTTAAGACCTTTAGTTAGAATAATAGATTATTTTAATTAGTATTTGCCAAACAAGCCTTATGGCTTTTTGAATTTTGTAACTGATGAGTTAATAAGGAATACGTTATTATTTTTTTAAGTTATCAGTTTTTATTTGTTTGTTAAAGCTTTATCAGTTAAAAAAAAAAGAAGAACAGAGTATTGAGAGAGATGGAATTGAGAGCTCTGTGAATTAGAAAAGAGAGAGCAGAGCTTTGAGAGTTGAGAGAAAAGAGAGAAGTTGAGGAGAAGAACTTGGAGATAGGAGAGGAGAATTCCAAAACCAAAGGAGTATTAACCAAGTTTTCTTTAGTAATAGAACGTATAATTTTTCACCGTATTTTAGTTCTCTATATAAAATCTATTGGTTTAAAATATGAATTTCTTGGTAGTAAATATGTTTTAGATGATTATATGATGATTATATGATGATTATAAGTTAAATTAAAGGTGTTAATTTATGAATGTATGTTTAGAATTGAGTTTTGGTTTTCACAAAGTTTTATTTCATGTATGGAATATATATATAAAATTGATGTTTAATTTGGTTATTAATTGGTTAATTGATAATTGTTTATGATTATATGATGAAAAACAAGAATAATGCAAGAAGAATGGTTTTAATTGGTTGAAAAATGAATTTACAGAGCTTAATTTCATGAAAATGGCCAAAACTTGAATAAATTGTTTAACAGTGAAATTCTTGGGTTTAAATTGGTTGTTTATGTGTTAGAATGATTAAAATGTTTAGAAAACATGTTAGGTAAATGTTTTGTATCATATATGTGTAAGTTTGCAAAATCACAATCTAATTGTAACGCAACGGAAAAATGGAAATTAAAATTTTTGCAACTTATCCATGAATCACCTTATGCATAACTATTAATTGATGAAGATTAACAAGAGATAATACCTTAATAGATCCAACCTTTGAACCGCTACAAGATCTACTCCTTGTTGATTTCTTCAAGTTCCTCCTTTCTTTGCTCCTTGGATTAAACACTAGCTTCAAAGTGTATGAAGCACTCTAAAGGTGATCCACCAAGAAATGATTAATGAAGAAACAAATTATGATTTCCTAGAAATCAAGGATGGCTAATCCAAATAGTTCTTTCTTTCCTAACTCTTAAGAAATTCAAGAATAATTATTGATTTTTCCTAATCTCTATTAGGGTTCATCTCATGATCTCTTGCAAAAATAATGCAAGTAATAATCAATATCATTCACTAGTTGTATACTTTACATTAATACAGATTCACCTAACCCACATGTATGCTTCATTTCACACATAACATATGTTACATGTTTAATCAACATTAAGCAAGTAACACATATTAATTTAGAAATTGAATTTCATTTGCATTTGCATTTCATTTGCATTTGCATTTGTAGGAGCATTATTTACAACTAAACTCTTTAGCAATAAATGTATTAATTCAATTCCTAATCTAATTAGGAATATAAATAATAATAAATAATAATAATAATAATAATAATAAGATTTCTCTTAGTAACTTTATAATTCAATATTTCTCCAAATATATAATTATAAATATTAAGCTATTCAATTTATTCTACTAATAAATTAAATACTTAATTAATTAATCATTAAGCCAATTGTTTTCTAAATAATATATTTCTTTTTGCGGTGTGACCCTTTATGATCAATATTATGCCGGTAGTAAGAATAAATAAATTAGAACAATTCTAATATTATTTATAATGAATTAAACTCCTTTTAATTCATATATAAATAAATAATATTTTAAATTCTACATCATGAAGACACTCTTACGATAATGTATCATGAACTATTCCGTATAATATAGAAATCAACGTTTGAATCACATAGAACCTATTCAGTAATAAGTTACCGTACAATTCAATCCTTCTACCATACAATTTGTCCCGATTAAATATAAGACATGGAATTACTGACAAGTCTTATTTTATTAGAGAATCATATGCATTTCGATTTAAGAATGCACAACTCCGATTAATGTAAATTAGAAACACCTTTCAAATTTTCATTCACACCTGGCCAGGGATTTTTGAGCTGTCATTTAATCAAATCGCATAGGACATTCTCTCCCTTTATCAGAAAGTTGTAGATCCTTTGTCGATCATAAGCTCACCTACCTCCGTGTATACTTTATTATACCCGTACATACCCTATGACATACCCTAAGTTATTAAGGAAAGTATGACCAAAAAAAAAGGGTATAACTTAACATACCACAAGGTACTATGATGATCTCAAGTCCAAGGATCACTTGTACAACTATCACTTAAGAACTTCCCTATTGACAGGTGAATTAAAACTCCATTAGGGTTCTTTAAGCGAGTCCACGTTCAGTGAACTTATTCTATAATAATCACCTACATACTTGCTTTAGTGTCTTTGCACACAAATGATTATGAGATAAATCATTATCTTCTAAAGATCAAGCAAAGTAATGTACTAATCTATCCGGATCAGTAATCCCAATATTAGTGATCCAACGATTAGGAAACATTTTAGTTTTGAGCTTTCTTGAATTTAGATCTCCCTAGCATGATCTCATCATGATTTCTAAAAGCATTGCTCGAAAACTATGGGTTCATCACATTTATTAATTCAAACAATTAACATGGATAAAATATGCCTTTTATTCTATTATTAATATTTTGAATAAGATTACAAAGTAAATGCTTATTACATCAAATATAATTGGCTTGAGGGCATATTACTTTCAATCTCCCACTTGCACTAAAGCCAATCACCTTGGTATCTAATACCCATTTTATCGAAATGGCGATTGAATTGATCTTGCGATAATGCTTTAGTAAATGGATCTGCAATGTTGTTCTGGGAGTCCACTCTTTCTAAGGTGACATCTCCTCTTTCAATTATTTCTCTAATTAAATGAAATCGCCGCAACACGTGTTTGGATCTCTGATGAGACCTGGGTTCCTTAGCCTGTGCAACAGCTCCAGTGTTGTCACAATGAACCGGAACGGGTCCAGTAATGCTAGGAACTACCCCGAGTTCAGAAATGAACTTCTTCATCCAAACAGCTTCCTTTGCAGCTTCACTTGCAGCTATATACTCTGCCTCTGTCACTGAGTCAGCAACTGTTTGCTGTTTGGAACTCTTCCAACTCACTGCTCCACCGTTCAAGGTAAATACATACCCTGACATGGATTTACTGTCATCTTGGTCAGTTTGAAAACTTGAGTCTGTAAAGCCCTCTAGTTTCAAATCAGACCCACCATATACTAGAAACACATCTTTAGTTCTTCTCAAGTACTTCAAGATGTTTTTCACAGCTTTCCAGTGTTCTTCTCCAGGATTAGACTGATATCTACTTGTTACACTAAGTGCATAAGCAACATCTGGTCTGGTACATATCATTCCATACATTATGGATCCTATTGCCGAAGCATAAGGTATTTGATTCATGCGTTCTCTCTCTTCAGGTGTCTTTGGGGACAATTTCTTAGAGAGATTTACTCCATGACTCATCGGTATGAGTCCTCTCTTGGAGTCTTGCATGCTAAACCTCTTTAGCATCGAATCAATGTATGCACCTTGGGTCAAGCCGAGCAATCCTCTTTGATCTATCTCTATAGATCTTTATCCCCAATATGTAGGATGCTTCTCCCAAGTCCTTCATGGAGAAGTGTTTAGATAACCAAATTTTAACTGATTGTAGCATCGGTATGTCATTCCCTATAAGTAATATATCATCAACATATAATACCAGGAATGTCACAGCACTCCCACTAACTTTCTTGTACACACATGGTTCATCCTCATTTTTGATAAAATCAAACTCTTTGATTGTCTCATCAAAACGAAGTAAAATGACTCCTAATCACCTCTTTCTTTAGGACAATTTGAGGGAACAAATAGACCCAATAAGGAAGGTCTCCACTAAATCAAGACTTGTGTGAAGATGTACACATCGTTTTTTGAATGCGATAGTGATGAGATTGCTCCCTTCAGATTCTAATCAAACTAGAACGAAGTAATATGAACTCCTAATCACCTTCTTCTTTGACAATTAAAGGAAACTAACGAACCAATAAGAAGGTCTCCCAAAATTCAAGAACTTGTGTGAGATGTAACACATTATTTTGAACGTGATAGTGATGAGTATTGCTCCTTCTGATGTTTTATAACAAACTAGAACGAAGTAATAAGACTCCTAATCACCTCTTTCTTTGAACAATTTGAAGGAAACTAACGAAAACAATAAGAAGGATCTTCCCTAAATCGAGACTTAAAAATTGTGGTGAGAGTGTACACATCGTTTTTGGAATGCATTTGTTCATGAGATTGCTCCTTTAGATGCTAATCAAAACTAGAATGAAGTAAAATGACTCCTAATCCACCGGGCCTCTTTTCTTTAGACAATTTGAGGGAAACTAATGAACTAATAAGAAGGTCCTCCCTAAATCAAGACAAGTGTGGAGATGTACACATCATTTTTGAACGCGATAGTTTAATGAGATTACTCATTTAGAATTCTAATCAAACTAGAACGAAGTAATAAGAACTCCTAATACGCCTCTTTTTCTCTTGATAAATTTGAACGAAACTAACGAAAACAAATAAGAAGGTTTTCCCTAAATCGAGACTTGTGTGAGATGTACAACTATCGTATTTGAAACGCGATAAGTGATGAGATTGGCTTCCTTTAGATGCTAATTCAAACTAGCGACGAAGAAATATGACTCCTAATTGACCTCTTTCTTAGACAATTTGAAAGGGAAACTAATGAAACAATAGAGAAGGTCTCCCTAAATCAAGACTTGTGTGAGATGTACACACATCGTTTTTTGAACGCGATAGTGGATGAGATTGCTCCTTTAGATTCCTAATCAAACTAGAACGAAGTAATATGACTCCTAATCACACTTTCTTCTTTGAACCAATTTGAAGGAACTAATGAACCAATAAGAAGGATCTCTCTCCCTAAATCAAGACTTGTAGTGAGATGTACACATTGTTTTGGAACGCGATAGTGAGTGAGATTGCTCCTTCCCTGATGTTCTAATCAAACTAGAACGAAGTAATAAGACTCCTAATCACCTATTTCTTTCTTTGACAATTTGAAGGAAAACTAACGAAAACAATAAGAAACACTTCCCTAAATCGAGACTTGTGTGAGATGTACACATCGTTTTGAATGCGATAGTGATGGAGATTGCTCCCTTTAGATGCTAATCAAAACTAAGAACGAAGTAATAATGACTCCTAATCACCTCTTTTCTTAGACATTTGATTTGAAGGAACTAATGAACCGAATAAGAAGGTCTCCCTAAAATCGAAGACTAGTGTGAGATGTTAACACATCGTTTTTGAACGCGATAGTTGATGAAGATTGCTCCTTTTAGATTCTAATCAAACTAGAACGAAGTAAATAAGACTCCTAGATCACCTCTTTCTTTGATAATTTGAAGGAAACTAATGAAACAATAAGAAGAGTCTTCCTAAATCGAGACTTGTGTTGAGATGTACACATCGTTTTTGAACGCGATAGTGATGAAGATTTCTCCTTCAGATGCTAATCAAACTAAGAACGAAGTAATATGACTCCTAATCACCTCTTTTCTTTGACAATTTGAAGGAAACTAACGAAACAATAAGAAGGTCTTCCCCTAAAATCGAGACTTGTGGTGAGTATGTACACATCGTTTTGAAACGCGATAGTGGATGAGATTGGGCTCCTTTAGAATGCTAATCAAACTAAGAACGAAGTAATATGACTCCTAATCACCTCTTGCTTTCTTTGACAATTTTTGAAGGAAACTAAAAACGAAACAATATTAGAAGGTCTCCCTAAATCGTACGTGTTTGAGATGTACACATCCGTTTTGATACGCGATAGGGTGATGAGATTGCTCCTTCTAGATGCAAATCAAACTAGAACGAAGTAATAAGATCTCCTAATCACCTCTTTCTTTCCATAATTGAAGGAAACAAACGAAACATTAAGAACACACTTCCCTAAATCGAGACATGTGTGAGATGTACAAATCGTTTTGAATCGTAGTGATGAATTGCTCCGAATTAGGATCTATCAAAACAGAACCGATGTAAAAGACTCCAAATGACCTCTTTCTAGACAATTTGGAGGAAACTAATGAACCAATAAGAAGGTCTTTCCCTAATCGAGACTTGTGTGAGATGTACACAATCGTTTTGAATACGCGATAGTGATGAGATTGCTGCCCTTTAGATGCTAATCAAACTAGAACGAATAATATGACTCCTAATCCACCTCTTTCTTTGACAATTTGAAGGAAACTAATGAACCAATACGAAGGTCTCCCAAAATCAAGACTTTTTTTTTTGATGATGTGGAGATCCCCAGTCGCCAACCCGACTAATCTCCCCAGCCCCCGGTGCCATGCTTTTTTTTGCTTCCCCTGCTGCGGCTTAAAGGGGGACCCGTGCCACAAGAACATTTATAAAGTGTCCCCAAGTGTTTACTAGTGGGAGTCGATCCTGAGTCTTCCCGGGTTTTACGGTTCTTTCCCCAGGTGCCGCTTGCACCACAATGTACACATTGTTTTTGAATGCGATAGTGATGAGGATTGCTCCGTCTGATGCTTATCAAACTAGAACTAAATAATAAGACCACCTAATCACCTCTTTCTTTGACAATTTGAAGGAAACTAACGAAACAATAAGAAGGTCCTCCTAAATCGAGACTTGTGATGAGATGTACACATATCCGTTTTGAACGCGATAGTTATGAGATTGCTACCTTTAGATGCTAATCAATTAGAACGAAGTAATATGAACTCCTATTCATCTCTTTCTTTGAAAATTTGAAGGAAACTAAAGACCATTAAGAAGGTCTCCCTAAATCAAGACTTGTGTGAGATGTACACATTGTTTTGAACGCGATAGTGATTAGATTTGCTCCTATCTGATGCTACTCAAACTAGAACGAAGTAATAAGACCTTCTAATCACCTCTTTCTTTGATAATTTGAAGGAACACAAACGAAACAATAAGAACGCTTCCCTAAATCGAGACTTGTGTGAGATGTACACATCGTTTTGATTGAAGCGATAGTGATGAGATAGCTCTATTAGATGATAATAAAACTAGAACGAAGTAAAATGACTCCTAAACACCACTTTCTGAGACAATTTGAAGGAAACTAATGATCCAATAAAGAATGGTCTCCCTAAATCAAGACTAGTGTGAGATGTACACATCGTTTTTGAACGCAATAGTGATGAGATTGGCTCATTTAGATTCTAATCAAACTAGAACGAAGTAAATAAGACTCCCTAATCACCTGTTTCTTTGATATTTAGAACGAAACTAACGAAACAATAAGAAGGCTTCCCTAAATCAATACTTGTGAGAGATGTACACATCGTTTTGAAACGCGATATGTGATGAGATTACTCCTTTAGATGCCAAACAAACTACAACGAAGAAAAACGACACCTAATCACAACTTACTATGACAATTTGAAGGAAACAAACCAAAAAATAAGAAAGCTTCAAACTCCCTAAATCGAGACTTTTGTGAGATGTACACATCGTTTTTGAATCGATAGAGATGAGATTGCTCCTTTAGACTGCTAGACAAAACTAAGAATGAAGTAAAATGAAACCTAATCACCTCTTTCATAGGCAATTTGAGGGAACTAATGAACCAATAATAAGGTTCTCCCTAAATCAAGACTAGTGTGAGATGTACACATCGTTATTGGAACGCGATAGTCATGAGATTGCTCATTTAGATTCTAATCAAACTAGAACGAAGTAATAAGAACAACCTAATCGCCACTTTCTTTGATATTTTGCACGAAACTAATGAAACAAATAAGCAAGGCTTCCCTAAATCGAGACTTGTGTGAGATGAACACATCGTTTTTGAATTGCGATAGTGATGAGATTGCTTCTTCAGATGCTAATCAAAACTATAACGAAGAAATTATGACATCCTAAACACTTGTTTCTTTGACAATTTGAAGGAAACTAACGAAACAATAAGAAGGTCTCCCTAAAATGCGAGACATGTGTGAGATGAACACATCGTATTGAACGCGAAAGTTTATGAGATTGCTCCTCTTAGATGCTAATCACACAAGAACGAAGTAATATGAACTCCTAATCACCTTCTTTCTTTGATAATTTGAAGGAACCTAACGAAACAATAAGAAGGCTTCCCTAAACTCATGAGACTTGTGTGAGATAAAACCACATCGTTTTGAACGCGATAGTGATGAGATTTGCTCCTTCTTATGCTAATCATAACTAAGAACGAAGTAATAAGACTCCTAATCAACTCTTTCTTTGATAATTTTGAATGAAACTAACGAAACAATAAGAAGGCATTCCCTAAATCGAGACTTGTGTGATATGTACACATCGTTATGAACGCGAGAGTGATCGATATTTGCTCCTTTAGATGCTCATCAAACTATAACGAAGAAATATGACTCCTAATCACTTGTTTCTTTGACAATTTGAAGGAAACTAACGAAACAATAAGAAAGTCTCACTAAATCGAGACTTGTAATGAGATGTACACATCGTTTTGAACGCGATAGTTTATGATATTTGCTCCTTTTAGATGCTAATCAAACTAGAACGAATTAATATGACTCCTAATCACCTCTTTCTTTGATAATTTGAAGGAAAAAAAATGAACCAATAAGAAGGTCTCCCTAAAATCAACAGACTTGTGTGAGATGTACACCATTGTTTTGAACAGCGATAGTGAGGAGATTGCCTCATGTCTGAAGCTAATCAAACTAGAACGAAGTAAAAATACTCCTAATTCACCTCTTTCTTTGATAGTATTTGAAGGAAACAAACTAAACAATAAGACCTCTTCCCTAACATCGAGACTTGTGTGAGATTTAACAAATCGTTTTGGAATGCTATAGTTATGAGATTGCTCCTATTAGATGCTTAAATCAAGACTAGAACGAAGTAAAATGACTCCTAATCACCTCTTTTTTTAGACAATATTGAGGGAAACTACTGAACAAATAGGAAGGTCTCCGTAAAACAAGACTAGTGTGAGATGTACACATCAGTTCTTGAACGCGATAGTGGTGAGATTTGCTTAATTTTTAGATTCTAATCAAAACTAGAACGAAGTAATAAGGAATCCTAATCACCTCTTTCTTTGAATAATTTTGAACAGAAACTAACGAAACAATAAGAAGGCTTTTCCCTAAATCGAGACTTGTGTGAGACTGTACACAGTTGTTTTGAAACGCGATAAGTGGATGTAGATTAGCTCCTTCTGATGCTAATCACAGAACGCTAGAACGAAGTACATAAAGAGACTTTTAATCACCTCTTTCTTTGATCAATTTGCAGAGGATAACTAACGAAAACAATAAGGAAAGGTCCCTTCACCCTCAAAATCGAGAAGACCTGTGTGTTGAGAATTGTACACATCGTTTTGAATGCGATAGTGATGAGATTGCTCCTTTAGATGCTAATCAATATTAGAACGATAATTTAGAGTTAGAATATGAACTCCTAATCGCTCCACGCTTTCTTTGGACAGGTGTTTTGAAGGAGAGACTAATGAAGCCCCAATAAAGAAGTGTCTCCTCTAAATCAAGACTTGTGTGAGACTGTACACATCGTTTCGTTTGAACAGCGAATAGTGATGAGATTGCTCCCCTTTCTAGATGCTAATCCAAACTAGAACGAGAGTAATAAGACCTCCTATGTCATCACCTGCGCTTTCCTTTGTTTGATATTGTTGAAGGAATCTACTAACGAGCGAAACAATAGAGAAGGGCGCTTCCCTAAATTCGAGACTTGTGATGAGATGGTACCACATCGTTCTATGAACGCGTTTGATAGTGATGAGATCTACGTCCTTTAGATGCTAATCAAACTAGAAATGTTTCGAAGTAATATGACTACCTAATCACTCATCTATTCTTTGACAATTTGAAGGATAACAAACGAACCAATAAGAGCCTGTTGTTCTCTCTCGTTTAGATGTCCTGAAGTCCCTCCCTCCCTAAATCGAGACTTGTGTGAGATGTAGACACATCGTTGTTTGAACGCTGATAGTGATGAGATTGCTCCTTTAGAGTTCTAATCCAAACTAGAATGAAGTAATAAGACTCCATAATGCACCTCTTTCTTTGGCCAATTTGAGAGGAAACTAACGAAACCAATCAAAGAAGGTCTTCCTCCTAAATCGAGGACTTAGTATTGTGAGATGTAGACACATCGTTTTTGAACGCGCGATAGTGATGAGATTGCTCCTTTAGATTTCTAATCAAGAAAACTAGGAACGACAGTAAATAAAAAGATGACTCGGCTAATTCACCTCTTTCTTTTGACAATTTGAAGGCAAACATAACTGAACCAATAAGAAGGCTTCCCTAAAATCGAGACTTGTGTGAGATGTACACATCGTTATTGAGATGCGATAGGTGATCGAGATTGCTCCTTTAGATGCTAATCAAACGTAGAACGAAGTAAAATGACTCCTAATCCACCTTCTTTTCTTTGACAAATTTGAAGGAACTAAACGATACCAATAAAGGGAAGGTCTCCCTTAAACTCAAGTACTTTTGTTGTGGAGATGTAGACACATCGTTTTTGAACGCGCGATAGTGATGAGATTGCTCCCTCTTAGATGCTAATCAACACTAGAACGATTAGTAATATGAGAGCTCCTAATCGCCCCCCACCCACCTCTTTCTTTGATGACAATTTTGGAAGTGGAAACTAACACGAAATCAAATGAAAGAAGAAGGCTTCCCGTTAAATCGAAGACTTAGTGTGAGATGTTAACACATCGTTTTTGAACGCGCGGGTCGGGTATAAGTGGAATGAGATTGCTCCTTTCAAGCTTAAATGCTAATCAAACTAGAACGAAGTAAATATGACTCCTAATCACCTCTTTCTATTGACAAAATTTGAAGGAAAACTAACGAGTCAAACCAATAAGAAAGTGTCTCCCTAAATTTCGAGACCTTGTGTGAGATGTACACCATCGTTTTAGGAACGCGATAGTGATTGAGATTGCTCCTCTTACGATGCTAATCAAACTAGAACGAACAGTTAATAAGACTCCTAATCACACTCTCTTCCTTTGACAATTTTGAAGGGAAAACTAACGAAACCACCATAAGAAAAAACAAAAAGAGGCTCTCCCTTAAATCGAGGGACTCTGTAGTGAGATGTGACACATCGATTTAACAAAAAAATTTGAACGCGATAGTGATGTGAGATATGCTCCTTTAGATGCTAATCAAACTAGGAAACGAAGTAATATGAACTCCTAGATCTCACCTACTTTCTTTGATAATTTGAGAGGAAACTAATGAACCAATAAGAAAGGTCAGATTCCCTAGAATCGAGACTTGTTGTGAGATGTACACATCGTGTTTGTAACGCGATATCGTGATGAGAATTGCTCCTTCTTAGATGCATGAATACAAACTGAAAACGGAAGTAATATTAAGACTCCTAACTCACACTCTTTCCTTTTTTGTGACAATTTGAAAGGAAACTAACGAAACAATAAGAAGGTCTCTCCTAGAAATCGATTGGACTTTGTGTGAGGAATGTATTGAAACATCGTTTTGTAACGCGATATCGTGATGAGATTGCTCCTTTTGAGATGAATGCTAATCAAATCTACTGGAACGGAAGATTAATATGACTCCTAATACACCTCTTTCTTTAGACAAATTTGAAGGGAATCTAATGAAAAACAATAAGAAGAGTCTCCCCTAAATCAAGACTTGTGTGAGGTATTGTACAGCAATCGTGTTCTTGAACCGCGATAGTGATGAGATTGCACTAATTTAGATTCTAAGTTCAATAAGCCTAGACACGAAGTAATAAAGACTCCTAATCACCTCTTTCTTTGATAATTTGAAAGGCTCAAACTAACCGAAAAACAATAAGAAGGCTTTCCGCCTAAATTCGCGAGTACTTGTTGTGAGATGATACACATCGTTTTGAAAAAAACGCTCAATAGTGATGTAAGATTGCTCCTTTAGATTGCTCAATACAAAACCTAGAACGAAGGAGAATATAGTTCAAATTAGAGGTTCTCCTAATCACCTCTTTCTGTTTGGACAATTTGAAGGGAACAACAGAACCAATAAGAAGGTCTCCCTTAAATCAAGACTTGTTGTGAGATGTACACATCGATTCTTGAAAGCGGATAAGTGATAGAGATTGCTCTCTTTTAAGATGCATAGTCAAAACTTTATGAAACGCAGTAAATAAGGACTCCTAATCACCTCTTTCTTTGATAATTTGAACAAAAAAAAAAAAAAAAAAAAAAAAAAAAAAAAAAAAAAAAATAAGAAACTAAACGTAAAACCAATAAGAAGGTCCTCCGCTAAAATTCGAGACTTGTGTGAGATGTACACATTGTTTTGAAAAACGCGAGATAGTGGTATGAGATTTGCATCGCCTTCTGATGCTAATCAAACGTTACGAACGAAGTCAATGAAGACTCCCTAATCGACCTCTTGTCTTTTGACAATTTGAAAGGAGAACGCAAATAACGAAACAATAAGAAGGTCCTTCCTTAAATCGAGACTTGTGTGAGAGTGTACAAACATCGTTTTGGAACGCGATAGGGATGAGATTGCTCCTTTAGATTGCTAATTCCCAAAAAACTAGAACGATAGTAATATGACTCCTAATCACCCCTCTTTCTTTCAGACAATTTGAAGGAAACTAATGAAGAGCCAATAAGAAGGTCTCCCTAAATCAAGGGAGACTTAGTTTGGAGATGTGACCACATCGTTTTTGATAACGCGGGAATAGTGAATGAGATTGCTCCTTCTAGATGCTAATTCAAAACTAGAAAACGGAAGTAATAAGACTCTCTAATTCATCCTCATTTCTTTGCTAATTTGGTAAGGAAAACTAACGAATACAATAAGAAGGGCCTTCCCTAATAACTCGAGGACTTGGTGTGAGTATGTGTAACACATCGTTTTGAAACGCTGATAGTGATGAGATTGCTCCTTTAGGATGCTATATCAAACCTAGAACGAAGTAAAATGACTCCTAATGTTCCTGAATACCTCCTTTCGCTTTAGGACAATTTGAGGGAAACTAACGAAACAATAAGAACGCTTCCCTAAATCGAGACTTGTGTGAGGTGTACACACCGTTTTGAACGCGATAGTGATGAGATTGCTTCTTTAGATGCTAATCAAACTAGAATGAAGTAATAAGACTCCTAATCACCTATGTCTTTGATAATTTGAGGGAAACTAACGAAACAATAAGAAGGCTTCCCTAAATCAAGACTTGTGTGAGATGTACACATCATTTTGAACGCGATAGTTATGAGATTGCTCCTTTAGATGCTAATCAAACTAGAACGAAGAAATATGACCCCTAATCACCTCTTTCTTTGACAATTTGAACGAAACTAACGAAACAATAAGAAGGCTTCCCTAAATCGAGACTTGTGTGAGATGTACACATCGTTTTGAATGCGATAGTGATGAGATTGCTCCTTCAGATGCTAATCAAACTAGAACGAAGAAATATGACTCCTAATCACTTGTTTCTTTGACAATTTGAAGGAAACTAACGAAACAATAAGAAGGTCTCCCTAAATCGAGACTTGTGTGAGATGTACACATCGTTTTGAACGCCATAGTGATGAGATTGCTCCTTTAGATGCTAATCAAACTAGAACGAAGTAATATGACTCCTAATCACCTCTTTCTTTGATAATTTGAAGGAACCTAACGAAACAATAAGAAGGCTTCCCTAAATCGAGACTTGTGTGAGATGTACACATCGTTTTGAACGCGATAGTGATGAGATTGCTCCTTCTGATGCTAATCAAACTAGAACGAAGTAATAAGACTCCTAATCACCTCTTTCTTTGATAATTTGAATGAAACTAACGAAACAATAAGAAGGCTTCCCTAAATCGAGACTTGTGTGAGATGTACACATCGTTTTGAACGCGAGTGATGAGATTGCTCCTTTAGATGCTAATCAAACTAGAACGAAGAAATATGACTCCTAATCACTTGTTTCTTTGACAATTTGAAGGAAACTAACGAAACAATAAGAAAGTCTCCCTAAATCGAGACTTGTGTGAGATGTACACATCGTTTTGAACGCGATAGTTATGAGATTGCTCCTTTAGATGCTAATCAAACTAGAACGAAGTAATATGACTCCTAATCATCTCTTTCTTTGACAATTTGAAGGAACTAATGAACCAATAAGAAGGTCTCCCTAAATCAAGACTTTTGTGAGATGTACACATTGTTTTGAATGCGATAGTGATGAGATTGCTCCTTCTGATGCTTATCAAACTAGAACGAAGTAATAAGACTCCTAATCACCTCTTTCTTTGATAATTTGAAGGAAACAAACGAAACAATAAGAACGCTTCCCTAAATCGAGACTTGTGTGAGATTTACAAATCGTTTTGAATGCTATAGTGATGAGATTGCTCCTTTAGATGCTAATCAAACTAGAACGAAGTAAAATGACTCCTAATCACCTCTTTTTTAGACAATTTGAGGGAACTACTGAACCAATAGGAAGGTCTCCGTAAATCAAGACTAGTGTGAGATGTACACATCGTTCTTGAACGCGATAGTGGTGAGATTGCTAATTTAGATTCTAATCAAACTAGAACGAAGTAATAAGACTCCTAATCACCTCTTTCTTTGATAATTTGAATGAAACTAACGAAACAATAAGAAGGCTTCCCTAAATCGAGACTTGTGTGAGATGTACACATTGTTTTGAACGCGATAGTGATGAGATTGCTCCTTCTGATTTCTGATACTAATCAAACTAGAACGAAGTAATAAGACTCCTAATCACCTATTTCTTTAATAATTTGAAGGAAACTAACGAAACAATAAGAAGGCTTCCCTAAATCGAGACTTATGTGAGATGTACACATCGTTTTGAACGCGATAGTGATGATATTGCTCCTTTAGATGCTAATCAAACTAGAACGAAGTAATATGACTCCTAATCACCTCTTTCTTTGACAATTTGAAGGAACTAAAGAACCAATAAGAAGGTCTCCCAAAATCAAGACTTGTGTGAGATGTACACATTGTTTTGAACGCGATATTGATGAGATTGCTCTTTCTGATGCTTATCAAACTAGAACAAAGTAATAAGACTCCTAATCACCTCTTTCTTCTTGATCCCCCTGATTACCTGCCGGAAGGAAAAAACACAGCATGAGCCAATTGCCCAGTACGAATGTATAGTACAAAAAAATAATGAACTGAATTAACTAATCAATTAATGGACTGAACTGAACCGAACAGAACTAACACAACGAAGTAATAGGCTAAATCAATTGGTTGGGTGTTATTTCATACCGAGCTCAGAAATATAGCTTGCCACATAGACAAGTTAGTAATGCCACATAGGCAATCATACATTGGATCGCGAATCCAAATGCATGCAAAATCGGAAGGCGTGTTCGGCACAACATCACAAATCCGCAAAACAGAACAGAAAACTAGGGCCGACCCATACGCCTCTCACAACAAATCACCAAATGGCCAACTCCCATCGAAGCACAAAACAGAGACGTCGTGGACTACTCACACCGTTACGGAAGTGTCATATCTCTTGTGCCAAGACGACATGCATGTGGTAGCCCGCATGTGGTTATAGCTCAAGTATACCCTACAGTATATTCTAACAAAAATATGATGTCACAACACATGCGACATAATACCAACAAAAGGGTTCTATATGTACATGTTGAACCAGATCAAATCATAATCATAATGTCTCAAAAAGAAGGTAACATGTACCGCTCTACAAATATCAAAATAAATACTAGACATGAAAATCCAACTCAAAGAGTACAAATACGAGTCATGTGTATCAACTCCAAAATGAAACTATTAAATGAATTTCACAAGAAATAATTATGTGAAATAATAACGGAATTCGAAACGCAGAACAAAACGAATTAATTAAATTTCACAAGAGTATTACTGAAGGAGTACGGAATCCGTACCTGAAGTACGTAATGCAATACCCACAATTACAGATGCAATTGGTTAGACTCGCTCAATATAATCTAGTCACCAAAATAATACATTTTATTAAATACTACAATATTAGTATTTAATAGTTTGTATGCATATATTGAACCCTCCATAATATTTATTAGATTAATAAATTAAAGAGATACATAATATCTAGCCAAAATAATACCAAAATATTAACTAACAAACTAGCTAAAATATATTATTTAAAGTTATAAATTAATAAAAATACAGAAAATTAAATTAAATAAATACACAAGAAAGAAAGAAAGAAAACATACCCGAAATTATGAGGTACGTAGTCTGCCTATGCCCTCGATACTGAAAATATTAACTAAGGAGGTCCTTACCAAAAAGGACTTCACACAAAAAAGGTTTTCTCAAAATAGGAAAAACCTTAGTGTTAATAGTTTAAAACAAAAGGGTAGTTATATATATTTATAGGTAAGGAAAGGGGAAGATCTTTAGTAGTTGGGCGATGTGGGACAAAAACATAAGTCTTATACCTCCAAATTCGGGTCCGGTGCTCCACGGTATTATCCGTTCAACACAATAATAAAGACATAAATGTAACTACTATATTATTACAATATGTTTTGCTTTAAAACTCAGGTTCTGAGACCTTTACATCATTAACATCATAATAATAATAAATATTACAAAAGTCATAATATAACATCATTCATAGTATGTACAACTATTGCATAAACGGATATATATAATCCTCTACTCGGTAATTTTTTCTTTGCCCTTGTCCTTACGGGAACTCTCGGTACGTTTTGGCTTAGCTGAAAACATTTAATTTAAAGCAAGGATGAATAACAATGCTCAGCAAGTATAACAGTTGAATAAACAACAAAATCAAGAATCATGTTATCTTTATCTACAATTTTAACAACTGAACAATAGTTGTGAAAACATTTTGAATAAATAGGAATAATAATTTCCTTTCGTTTAACATTTTTGAAACGACATACTGAGCGGTCATAAGATATTGGACTTTTACTTTTCATAAAGGTTAAATAGTAATTTAATTGTAAACCATCTTGCTTACGAGCCCTTCTAGGTTATTAGCCTATTTGACCCTATGTTGTACAACACTCTACTTAAAACGACTATATGCGTTTGATTTGAAAGCCTAACAAGTCTGTCGAATTTTTTGACTAAAACTATCCCTAATATTAGGGTTGTTCATCTCAGACTTTTGTCAGAATCCGCACCAAAATAATTTGGTTTGAATAGCTTGTTAGGTTCGTATATAGCGCAAACATGCAATTAAATTACATAAATAGTGTAGAAGCGCGATAAAAACGAATTTTAAATTTTTTCTTACAAACCATCACCATGATCATCCTTGTGCTTAATTATCAATTAAACGAAAAAGATAGAGAATCAGATTCATACCCCTGTAGATCAAAGCTTCCTCAGGTACAAGTTCAACTCCAAATCCTTCGCGTTCTCCTTGAAATTCACTGATTAGATTCCTTCCTTTGATCAACGTTAGCCACCGAAGTGTTTGGCCTCTAGAGGTGATCCACCAAGAAATAATACTTGTTCAAGAAGATGGGTGTTGGTAAAACTCTAGTTTCTATCTCTATAGAAATTGTAAGTACTCTCTCTCTCCAATTCTAATGGAAGAGTGTCTAACCCCAAATCATGATAAGACTCATCTTATTTATAGATATAGGGAACCCTCCTAAACTATTTAGGATTATGATTTTTATTCTAATTAAACTCTTTTAATTAATTAAACTCCTAATCCAATTTGGAATTTATGAAAGTACTTCTATTTATTAATTCCCAAACCCTTTCAGGAATTAAATAATAATAATAATAATAATAATACTCCTCTTATTAATTTATATTTAATATTTCTAAAATATTAAATAATAAATATTAAGCTATTTAATTTAATCTATATCCATAGATTAAATTAAATACACTTAACTTATTATTACAATTATGTCATTTACTTCTTAAATAAATTATTTTTCTTTTGCGGTGTGACCCTTTAGGTTCTCCATATTAAACCGGTTGTGAATAAATCAATTAGAATCATTCTAATCTTATTTAAATAAATAAATTAAACTATTTAATTTATTTAAATAAATACTATTTATTCTACAATAAGGGTAAGCCCCCTTAGCGATCAATGACTTTCCAAATAATATAGATTTCAACATTAATCACAAAAAACCTTTCCGTGAATAGTTACCGTACAATTCAATCCTTCTACCATACAATGTCCCAATCAAATATAAGACATGGAATTACTGTGAAGTCTTATTTTATTTGATTATATATATTTCAATTCTCAAATGTACAACTCTGATTAATGCAAATTAGAAACACCTTTCTAATTTCATTATGCTTTGGCCAAAGACTTCTTAGTTGTCATTTATCGAATCACATAGGACATTCTCTCCTTTTATTAGAAGTGGTAGATTCTTTGTTGACCATTCACCTATCTCCATGTACAACTTATTATATCCAATCATACAATTTGATATACCCTAAAGGTCTTAAGGGACATGTCAAAGTATAACTCATCATATACAAGATACTATGATGATCTCAAGTCTAAGGATCACTTGTACTACTATCACTTAAAGAATTCCTATTGACAGACAAGTAAAACTCTATTAGGTATTCTTTTAGCGAGCCACGTTCAGTAAACTTATTCTTCATTAAGCACTTACATACTTTGTGACATCCCCAAATTCAGGTACCAATACCCCGAATCTGGTGCTCACGATAAAGTACATCCATATACCTCTAAACAACATAAATCAACTAATGCGGAATAAATAAACATATGTTATTCATTACAAAAGGTTTACTATGGTCCCAAGGTCTATAACCTTAAATAAATACATCGCAGAATACATTAATAATACAAAACTACTCCACGATTACATAACAGAATAGTACAAATAACTAGTCCTTAAGCTTTCCCTTGCCTTTGTCCACTTTAGAACTCCCCGACTTAACTGCAATAGGTTCATGATATAGCAAGAGTGAGCAACTACTTTGCTTAGCAAGTTTAAGGTGAATAAAAAAGATATATCATGAATGAATGAGAATAATAATTGCATAGTTCAATAATTTAAGAACATTGAAGAAATAGCTGTCAATATAATAAAAGTTCAAAAAAAATGATAAATATGATTATTTACTGCTGAGTGGTCCAATAGACCATGAACTATTTGTTAGGTTTGTATATAGCGCGAATATGCAACCAAATTACATTAATAGTACGGAAGCGCGATAAAACGGATTTTAAAATTTTTCATACAAACCATCACCATGATCTTTCCTTGTGTTCAATTATCAATTAACGAAAGAGATAGAGATTAAATCGTGCTTCTTCGGGTACAAGTTCATCTCCAATTCATTCGCGTTCTCCTTGAATTCCACCGATTAAATTCCTTCCTTTGATCAACGTTAGCCACCAAGTGTTTGGCCTCTAGAGGTGATCCACCAAGGAATAATAGTTGTTCAAGAAGATGGGTGTTGGCAAAATCCTAGTTTCTATCTGTATAGAAATTGTAAGTACTCTCCACAATCTAATGCAAGAGTGTGTAACCCTAATCTATGATAAGACTCCTCTTATTTATAGTTGTAGGAATAACCCTTCCCTAAACTATTTAGGATTAGGGTTTCTATTATAATTAAACTCCTTTAATTAATTATGCTCCTAATCCAATTAGGAATTCATGGGAGAGTACTTCTATTAATTAATTCCCAATCCCTATTAGGAATTAAATAATAGTAATAGTAATAATAATAATAAGACTCCTCTTATTAATTTATATTTAATATTTCCAAAATATTAAATAATAAATATTAAGCTATTTAATTTATTCTATCTCCATAGATTAAATTAAATACACTTAACTTATTATTACAATTATGCTATTTACTTCTTAAATAAATATTTTCCTTTTGCGGTGTGACCATTTAGGTTCTCCATATTAAACCGGTTGTGAATAAATTAATTAGAACAATTCTAATCTTATTTAAATAAACAAATTAAACTATTTAATTCATTTAAATAAATAATATTTATTCTACAATAAGGGTAAACCCCCTTAGCGATCAACGACTTTCCAGATAATAAAGATTTCAACATTAATCACAAAACAACCTTTCAGTGAATAGTTACCGTACAATTCAATCCTTCTACCGTACAATGTCCCAATTAAATATAAGACATGAAATTACTGTTAAGTCTTATTTTTTTTAATTATATGTATTTCGATTCTCAAATGCGCAACTCTGATTAATGCAAATTAGAAACTTCTTTCTAATTTCATTCTGCTTTGGCCAAAGACTTCTGAGTCGTCATTTATCGAATCACATAGGACATTCTCTCCTTTTACTAGAAGTGGTAGATTCTTTGTTGACCATTCACCTATCTCCATGTACAACTTATTATACCCAATCATACCCTTTGATATACCCTAAAGGTCTTAAGGGACATGTCAAAGTATAACTCATCATACACAAGATACTATGATGATCTCAAGTCCAAGGATCACTTGTACTACTATCACTAGAGGAATTCCTATTGACAGGCGAGTAAAACTCCATTTTCCTTAGCGAGCCACGTTCAGTGAACTTATTCTCTAATAAGCACCTACATACTTGCTTTAGTGTCTCCACATAAATGATTATGAGATCAATCATCCTCTTCATAAGAGCAAGCAACGTATGTACTAATCTATCCGGATTCACTAATCCCCTTTTTAGTAATCCATCGATTAGGAACAATTTTAGTTTATGAGTTATCTAGAATTTAGATCTCATTAGCATGATCACCATCATGATTCTAAAAGCATTGCTCAAAACTATGGGTTTATCACATTTAATATAACAGCACCATTGATAGACTCCACGGCACGCTTGCGTGAGGTGGTCGTCGCCCGGATCGTTTCTAGCAAGTTATGAAGGTGGAACGCTCACAACACCTTAACTCTTCGCCTATATTGAGACAAGAACCTTGGTACAATTGCTCTGCACTAGGAAGCTTGCGTTGAATGGAACACCAACGATACCTTGACCCAATGTCTATAAAGAGACAAGAACCAAAAGTACAATCGACGCTTGATGTATGATAGAATGACGCCACAAACAACTATGAATTATTGTATGATAAGTCGATAATTGAATCTTTAGAAAACTAAGAAATTAATCTAGGAATTCTTAAAAGAACCAAAAGTAGAGAATAGTTCTCAAGTATGAATAAACTTTGAATATTATTGAATTGTTGACCCCCTAATTACATCATCCATGTATTCTATTTATACTAATAACATGAAACCCTAATCCTATAAGGAAATAAGGATTTGAAAGGAAATAGAAATCCTATCTAATAAACATCCTAGTTACAATAAAATAGGAAAAGATCCCCAAAAGATTGCATTAAAACTGATCAAAACCCTTCCTCGGATTCCGTGCTCAAGACCTAGCGCTCTAGGCGCTTGAATTGCCTTGTCTGGAGCGCTTTAGGCGCTAGCTTACAGTGTCCTCACATTTGGCCAGCGCTCTAGGCGCTGGAAATACAAAGGGACGAGGGCTTTAGGCGCTCATGTATTTCCTACCGCGACGTCCTTTGGAAAAATGGTCATAACTTTTGATTCGTAAATAGTTACAGAACCGGCCACCTATCAAATCGAAGATTTCGACGAGATCTACAACTTTCATTCTTTGTGTTTTGCGAGATTCTAACTGGATCAAGGTCGAAATTGAGCTCAAAGTGACAGCTGTGTAAATGACATCTCCAAACTCCTCAATCCCCACTCCAATCATCCTTGAACCAACTTCCATTGTTCCGTACATTTCATGATGCCTTGGCTTGCGTTGATTTGGCCTTACTAAATAGATGGTATCTAGTAATCCCAAATCACATGCTTGATCCTCTCCTCGCCGTTCATATGAATTTAGCTCTAATGTACGCATCCTTGAATGGATTTCAATCCAATCACTCGCGACTAACTGATGAACCTCTTGAACTCGAGTTGAGTGAATGTTGTTCGATGCGAGCCTGGTCAGGATTGTATCATTCCCCTCCTCTTGAAAAGGATTTGTCCTCAAATCTGACATCCCCTCCTCCTGAAAAGGATTTACCCACAAATCTGATCATACACAAAAACAAATTAAATTAGTAGCATCAAACAAATCATAATCCCAAAACTCATCTTGCAAACGAAATATATAAGCAATATCAACAATGCAAGTAAAGTAATGAAAATAATAATCAAAAACTCCAACTCCTGCAAAGAACATAGCAACATCTGACAACTCCAACATATCGACATGAACAACTTGTAAACATCTCTTTCCAAGCAGTGATCGAATCAGCATAACACCCTGCAAGCTCCTCGTAACACAACTTGAAACTCAAATTTTCGAACTCCTTTACGCACGATCTTGTCCACATCAATACGATGCCCTTCCACACATATTCCAGATACTTCCAAAGTATTAACTACACCAAAACTAACTAAATAAGCAACTAAAACTATCACGCAATAAAAATTTCTACCTAAGAAATCACATGCATATATAGTAAAATAAAAGCAAATAAAACTATGAAAATTTCTATATCCTCCTGGATCAAAGGTCAGCACGTAGAACTCTTCATGTAGCATAATCTCCCATCCACGAATTCCCGGATCAAAAACCAGTCTGATGATCTTGACCATTCGTAGATAAACCCATTGACAAATTCCCAGATCAAAAGTGAACCTTATGATCTCGATCATTTGTACTAACTTCCATTCCAATGCACCCAGGTCAAATACCAAAATTTGAAAATCGACACGTTGCATTAGCAAGCGCTCTTGAATTCCTGGATTAAAGACAAAACCAAACAAATCAACAAGTTCCTCTTGTTTAATCACCAAGAAATCAAATAATTCAAATCCACATGCAAAGTCTATTAAAACAAAATTCAAAACACTCCCCTTTGGACTTTTCATGCATTGCTCGAATTGTTTTGCACCACAACTTATATTTCCCTTCTCGACGAGTATATAAACCCATCTCGAACCTGCAAAACAAACTCAACCTTTCTCTTCCCATTGACATTAAAATATCCAAAATCAATTAGGTGCATCAACGGAAAAGAAATATCACATCCCACTTCACAAAGTGAAAACTCACTAGCACACTTAACACTATGATGATCACTTACAAATTCAACAAGTGCTAAAGAATTTTCCTAAGTGTTGACAAAACTAGGAATATCATCAAAACAAATATTATCAATTTTTCCCATGTATGAATGCAAAACATGATTCAATATGAAAACATTTAACGCAGTAGCTAATCCAAAAGACTTATCTAAACATGCATATAAACCATATCTCACTTCAATTTGCTGATAAATAATTTTCAATTCAATACTCAATGATAGTAATTCTTTCCCATTCAAGACAACATTCTCAAAATCATGGAATGATAACAACTCTAATGGAAAGACATTACCAAATGATAACAAATCATGCCATAAAGATCTCTCTACTGAAGAATCATGATCACTACTATTATCAATTAAAGACATGCCATGTAAAGATTGATTAACTTCAAAACTTAATCCAATATGTGAATGAAAAACCCTAGAATGAGTTTCATACAAGCGAAAATACCCACAATAATCACCAGAATAAATTCTACGAAGATATGCTCTTTGACAATGAGAATTTACCAAATGATAGCAAGAACAACGAGAATATAACGCATGCTCATAAACTAACTCGACAAATATCAAATATCCTCCATAATTTATGATAAAGACGATTCTACCATCAAAATAGCCAAACACAAAATTATCCATGGAAGCATGCAAAACATATTTTAATAAACTCATGAACATACTAGATGCATTAGTTAATCTAACAGAAATAACTATCCACCTATACAATTCACATGTTAACAAAACTTTTTATTTATCACAATATCTCATGCTAATTTGATTAGGCATAAACAACACATGGTCATTTTCCAATGTAGATAAAACACAAGCACTATGCTTATCAAGCATATTATCTAAGTAAAGAAAATAACAACGATACTTGTTTACCAATCGAAAATCGACAAATATGCTCGACGTCTTATCCGCCGTAGGTACTATGATCTCATGAATAGCACACGAACTCATGTCTTCGTCCACTATACCCGTTTGAATGAAGTTGGACTCCATCAACTCTCCAACCGCCTTGGTAACTCCTCCGTCTCCTCGGGAATACTACAAGCTGGTTGATATGGAATGATAGCTTGGGGTATATCCTTAATCACCTGTACAAGAGACAAAACAGAACTAGACAAAGAAGAGTTAATCTTGTTAGTATTCAAAAGCGTCGTCTTGTACGAATGTACAGTCACTGGCTTTTCAAAATTTAACTCACTTTCCAACTCCTCTCTGTTAGGTTTGTACATAGCGCGAATATGCAATCAAATTACATAAATAGTGCGGAAGCGCGATAAAATCAGATTTTAAAATTTTATACAAACCATCACCATGATCTTTCTTTATGCACAATTATTAATTAAACGAAAGAGATGGAGAATAAGAATTATACCCTTGTAGAATTCTAGCTTCCTCAGGTTCAAGTTCACATCCAATTCCTTCGCGTTCTCCTTGAATTCCACCGATTAAATTCCTTCCTTTGATCAACGTTAGCCACCCAAGTGTTTGGCCTCTAGAGGTGATCCACTAAGGAATAATACTTGTTCAAGAAGATGGGTGTTGGCAAAACCCTAGTTTCTATCTCTATAGAAATTGTAAGTACTCTCTACAATTCTTATGCAAGAGTGTGTAACCCTAATCTATGATAAGACTTCTCTTATTTATAGATGTAGGAAAACCCTTCCCTAAACTATTTAGGATTAGGGTTTCTATTCTAATTAAACTCCTTTAATTAAATTAAACTCCTAATCCAATTAGGAATTCATGTGAGAGTACTTCTATTAATTAATTAATTCCCAATCCCTATTAGGAATTAAATAATAGTAATAATAATAATAATAAGACTCCTCTTATTAATTTATATTTAATATTTCTAAAATATTAAATAATAAATATTAAGCTATTTAATTTATTCTATCTCTATAGACTAAATTAAATACAATTAACTTATTATTACAATTATGCCATTTACTTCTTAAATAAATATTTTTCTTTTGCGGTGTGACCCTTTAGGTTCTCCATATTAAACCGGTTGTGAATAAATCAATTAGAACAATTCTAATCTTATTTAAATAAATAAATTAAACTATTTAATTTATTTAAATAAATAATATTTATTCTACAATAAGGGTAAGCCCCCTTAGCGATCAACGACTTTCCAGATAATATAAATTTCAACATTAATCATAAAAGAACCTTTCAGTGCATAGTTACCGTACAATTCAATCCTTCTACCATACAATGTCCCAATTAAATATAAGACATGGAATTACTGTCAAGTCTTATTTTATTTAATTATATGTATTTCGATTCTCAAATGCACAACTCTAATTAATGCAAATTAGAAACTCCTTTCTAATTTCATTCTGCTCTGGCCAAAGACTTCTGAGTCGTCATTTATCGAATCACATAGGACATTCTCTCCTTTTACTAGAAGTGGTAGATTCTTTATTGATCATTCACCTATCTCCATATATAACTTATTATACCCAATCATACCCTTTGATATACCCTAAAGGTCTTAAGGGACATGTCAAAGTATAACTCATCATACACAAGATACTATGATGATCTCAAGTCCAAGGATCACTTGTACTACTATCACTAGAGGAATTCCTATTGACAGGCGAGTAAAACTCCATTAGGTATTCCTTAGCGAGCCACGTTCAGTGAACTTATTCTCTAATAAGCACCTACATACTTGCTTTAGTGTCTCCACACAAATGATTATGAGATCAATCATCCTCTTCATAAAAGCAAGCAACGTATGTACTAATCTATCCGGATTCACTATTCCATTTTTTAGTAATCCAACGATTAGGAACAATTTTAGTTTGTGAGCTATCTAGAATTTAGATCTCATTAGCATGATCACCATCATGCTTCTAAAAACATTGCTCAAAACTATGGGTTTATCACATTTAATATAACAGCACCATGTAGATAAAGTAAAATGTCTTTAACAAACAAATAAGATTACAAAGTATATGCTACATCATATCAAATATGATTGGCTTGTGTGCATACTACTTTCAATCTCCCACTTGCACTAAAGCCAATCGCTATGGTATCTAATACCCTTCTTCTCTAAGTGACGATTATCCTGTTGTTGGATAAAGCTTCAGTAGATGGATATGCAATGCTGTTCTCGAGAGTCCACTATCTCTATAGTGACTTTTCTTCTTTCAATGATTTTACTAATCAAATGAAAGTGCCGCAACACATGTTTGAATCCAAGATGAGACTTAGGAACTATTTCTAGTTCTGTAATGAACTTTTCATCCAAACAATTAACTTGCAGCTTCATTTACAGCTATATACTTTGTCTTTGTAATTAAACCAGCAACTCTTTGCTGTTTGGAACTTTTTCAATTCACTGCACCACCTTTCAAGGTAACGATTTACCTTAAAGTGGATTTGTTATCGTCTTGGTCAGTCTGAAAAAACTTGAGTCTGTTTAGTCCTCTAGTTTTAATTCGGACCTACCATGAATTATGATTACATCTTCAATACCGGTTTAGTACTTAAAGATGTTTATCACTGTCTTACAGTGATCTTCTCTAGAATATGACTGATCAACATCAAGCCTAGTATATTCATTGCATGCATGATAGTAACTCATGCGATCTCTCTTTTAATTGGGGACAATTTTAGAGAGATACACTCCACGGCTCATCATCATGAGACCTTTCTTGGAGTTTGCAATGCTAAACGCCTTTAGCATCAAATGAATATACGTTCATTGGGTCAAGCCGAACATCCTTTTAAATCTATCTATATAGATTTATATCCCCAATTTATAGGATGCTCCTCCCAAGTCATTCATGGAAGAATGTTTAGACAATTTTATCTTTACTGATTGTAGCATTGGTGTGTTATTCCTTGTCGGTAGTATATCAACATATAATACCAAGAATGTCACAGTGCTCCCACTTACCCTTTTGTACACACTAGGTTCATTCTCATTTTTGATAAAATCAAACTCTTTTGATTGTCTCATCAAAATGAATGTTCCATTTTTGAGAAGCTTGCTTCAATCCATAAATGGATCATTGTAGTTTAAAACACGATTTGCTTCAACCTTTGAAACAAATTCCTCTGTATCATACATACATTCTCCTCAAGTCTTCATTGAGGAAGGGTGTCTCCACATCCATTTTTGCCAGATTTCGTAATAAGCTGCAATCACAAGCAAAATCCAAATGGACTTGAGCATTACCCAGTAATAATGTTTTATCACAGTCAACTCCTTGACTTTATTTGAAACCTTTTAAACAGGTCTGGTCTTATAGGTCTCCACCTTGCCATTTGCCCCAGTCTTTCTCTTAAAGACCCATATTCACACTCTTGGCACTATGCCCTTTTGTGGAGTAACCAGAGTCTATACTTGGTTCTCATACATGGAGTCCATTTCGGATTTCATGGCCATCTGCCATTTCTCTTAGTGTCTTCTACTCATAGCCTCATTGTATATAACTGGATCATCATCCTCTATGATGCGTACCTCATCACCATCCTCTATGATGAATCCATACCTCCCACGTATCTTCGGTACTCTTCCAGATTTACAATTCGGTTGTGGTACAATAGGTCTATCTACAGGTTCCTCGATTCGACTTAAAGTGCTTTGTGGTTCTTGAACTCCTTCAAGATCTTTTACCTTCCCACTAGCTCCTTCAATGATAAACACCTTTATCTAAGAAGGCAGCGTGTAGGATTATAGTAATAATACCCTAAACTTACTTTAGGATATCCCACAAGTCTGCACTTGTCAGATTTTGTCCCAAACTTATCTTTGAAACCTTTTCACATAAGCTGGACAACCCTTATCTTAACATACTTAAGATTAGGAATGCTCCCTATCCATAACTTTTATGGAGTCTTGGGGCCAGATTTTTGAGGTTACCTTATTTTGTAGATATGCAGCCGTTTCTAGGACATAACCCCAGATGGATACTAGAATGTCGATAAAAATCATTATGGACTGCACCATGTCCAACAAGGTACAATTTCTCCTTTTAGATACACTAATCAATTATTGCGTATCAGAAAGTGTCCATTATGAGAAAATACCATTTTGAGATGATCTAGAAACTCATTGTACAAGTATTCTTTCCTCGATCTGATCAAAGAATCTTAATACTCTGTCAATATGTTTCACTTCTGAATTCTTTGAACATTTCAAATGATTCAGACTTGTATTTCATCAAATACACATATTCAACTCTTTGAATGACCATCTCCTTTTCTTTTATTAGTTTGTTCAATTTGCAAAATAATTTTCATGTAAGTCAAGTATACAAAGTCTATCAAGTAATCTCCCAGTTTCAAACAAAACATTATCATTATAAATAGAACAACAATTGTTCTTAAATATAATACCAGAACCTTCCTTGTCCAACAACGGAAGTAATAATGTTTCTAAAGAGAACTGGAACATAATAACAACTTATTAACTTAATAGACTTGCCCGTAGGCAATGCTAAACTATAAGTTCCTACGGTTAATGCAGCAACCATTGCTTCATTCTCCACGCGTAAGATTACCTATTCTTTGTTTAGCTTTCTACTTCTGCTTAGTCTCTACATTGGATTGCATACGTGAGAACTACAGCTGGTATCCAATACCCAAGTAGAACCTTGACCTATAGAAAAATTTATTTCAATCATGAACAAACCCATATTTGTAACCGAAGCTTCACTAAGCTTCTTCTGGTTACCCTCTAGTTTTAATTCTAGTATCCAGGCTTATTGCAGTGGAAGCAAACTCCTTTGCTATCTGCATCAGTCTTGTTCTTATTGTCCTTTATTTTTGCCTTTCCTTTTACCTTCTTTGAATTGTTCTTCTTTTAAGAAGATCCTTTAGCCCTCTTCTGCTTCCTAGAAGAATCATCTACCAGTAAGACTTGGTCTTTCTTGGTTGGAAAGTGACTCTTTACAGTTTTCAACATGTTTAAGCAACTCAGGCAGACTGACATATAGCTTGTTCATGTGGAAATTCACAACAATTTGTGAGAAAGAGTCTGGAAGTGATTGCAAGATCAAATCTTGGATCATCTCTCCATCCATTAAAACCCAGTTGTCCCAATTGTTCAATCAAATTGATCATTTTAGGACATATGTCTGTACTGTTGTGCCATCGGTCATTCTAGATCGGAAGAGCTCCTTAGATATCTTATATCTAATAGTCCTACTTTCCTCACCCTTCAACTCCTTGAAGGTGCAGGAGTATAGTAGGAGCATCCATAGTTTCATGCTGACGCTGAAGCTCGTTACTCATGGATGCGAGCATGATGCATTGAGCCAATTGTGCATCATCTTGCCACTTTCTAAAAGTAGCAATCTCTTCCTCTAAGGCATTGTCTACAACCATTGCAGGGATAGGCATATTAAGGACATAAGATAGCTTTTCAGCCTTGAGAACTTTTCTCAAATTCCTCAACTAGTCCGTATAATTCGGTCCGATTAATTAGCATCTAACATGCTCCGCAGTGATAGTGAATTAGACATTGTAAAATTCTATAAATGAATTTGTAATTTTAATAACATTTTAGCATACATTCATTTTAATTAATTACCAAAATAAAGTAGGTCTTTATTTTAAATTGGTATCTCCCACTATTTTCATCAAACTATATTACCCTCACTATACAGTTCGGCAAATCTAATTAAAGATTTGCTAGTGAGAATAAGGATCCCATTTCAAATGTATATAGCCTTGTGTGTGCACAACAAACTATATATAAATAAATAGGTAGACAACTATTGTCAATTACATCACTATGTAACTCCTTGTATTTTGCCTCTTAGATTATAATGGTCAAGTGTCTGCACATCCGAACTAAAATAATCTAAGTTAAGTCCAACCTAGCACTTCCATATATTCGAAAGAAAAACACTGTCCTTGTGTGTGCACAACAAAACATCATCGTTCAGTCTATGTATAAGCATCAAATGTGATAAAACAACATCTTAAATATTTAATACTCGCCTTGTGTGTGCACAACAAACTCATATTAAATATTTAATACTCTATTGTTTTACCATGCTAGAAGGCGACGTTCGATATTCCGAATATCTTTGAACGCTTAGGACTTAATATAATTACTTTGAGGGGTTTGTTATTATTTGTCTCATCTTGTTTAGCGCGCATGCACATATATATATAAAATACGCGTCATATTATTTAACATGCGAAGCATGTTGTATAATATATAATATATACATAGTAAGCATGCACATATAGACTACTATATTCTACCCGGACTGGGACTTTTATTCTAGTTTGGTTCACTAGAGCCACCAAGTGAACCAAAAGGTCAAACCTAGGGTGCAAGAATTAAATTTAAATATAACTATTACATTTAAACCCGGGCTCCATTACAAACGGGTCTTCAAGCGCTCCTTGCTCCTTTGTCTTCAATTCTTCAAAATTAATTCTAACTAGTCCTATTACAAAAACTATTTACAATAAATAGAAACCTTGATCAACAGTCAAGGGGAAGTACATAGGAGGGAGATAGAATTTACATTAAGAAAAAATTAGAGAAGACGAGGTACGCATACCCCATTTATAAAAACCCATACATTCAAGCATCCACTAAAATAAATCCAATCACACATTGGTCAATAGTCCATAATCAATCCCTATTTATTATCATACATATCTCTATATGTATCAATAAATAACATTCATCCCATGAATAATAAAATTATTCCATATATGCATTGTTATCATTTAATGGGCAATATTAGTTAGTATAAAATTCAATTTCAACTCCAATTAGTTATCATGGAATCCAATTCCAACTCTAATTAGTTATCATGAAATCCAATTTTAATTAAAATAAACTTCTTTATTTTAATCATATTCCAAATCAAAATAAACTCTTTTATTTTAATTTATCCAATTTTTTTGAATAAAAATAAACTCCTTTATTTTTAATCAAATTCCAAATCAAAATAAACTCCTTTATTTTAATTAATATGGAAACCAATTTCAAGTTTAAAATAAACACCTTTATTTTTAACTTAAAATTGTTGGAAAATAAAATATGTTGAATCCTATTCCTTATCAAAATAAACATCTTTATTTTTTAAGGAAACATGAAATCCTATTCCATATGTGAATAAACTCCTTTATTCTAGGAAACATGGAATCCTATTTCATATGTGAATAAACTCCTTTATTCTAGGAAACATTGAATCCTATTCCATATGTGAATAAACTCCTTTATTCTAGGAAACATGGAATCCTATTCCATATATGAATAAACTCCTTTATTCTAGTTAACGTAAAATCCAATTCCAAGTTCAATGGGAGCTGTCGTTTTACACTCCAAAGTTAATACCTTACTAACACTCTACTAGCACAAAACTTAGTATAATGACAAGCAAGGATCGATCCTACAGAGAAGTGAATTAATCTTTTACTTATTCTAGCATTCCTATTATTTCTATTAATGAGGGGTTTTTGAGTTTGATTCACTAAACTAACAAAAGTAATTAAGAATGATCAATGAATAAAAAGCTTCAGTTCTTCAGTTCAGTATCACCTTATCACAATTATGGGAAAATCAAGTTTAACAATATTTATCCTTCAATGAGACTAATAACCCTAGATAACCGCAATCGCTAATTATCCGCAATTCTCCTTATGTGTAAATCTAATGTAACCTAGAACTATCAGTCTAGATTTAATATAACAGCAGCATAAAGAATGAGAGAATTAGGTTATTCCAAGTAACAATTGCACAATCAGGAATTATTTAACTTGCCTTCTAATAATCTTAATAGTATCCAAAAGCTTGTCCACAATCAGATACTATCAATTGCTACCTATGATCAGACATAATATCGTTTACTTAATACTATATCTTAATCTAGCAGATGGTATCAATCAAATTAATTCAATTGGCCAAATCAAATCAAAAGATTAGATAACATATAATCAATTAAAAACAGATTATCAGAATAAATCTCATGCAAGAAGGAATAAATAAATAAAACCTGATTAAACCATTAATTATGAAAAAGATTCAACATCCCTTAGAACTGAAAGTAAGAGTTTAGCCTGACATGCCTTCAATCTCCTCCTATTAGAGTTACAATTGTAGTTGCCAAGATCCCTCTCTAGAAAAATAGAATAAGATATATATAAGTCCTCAAGTTCCTACTTAGAGTTTCCTTCTTACTATCTGATCATAATGAATAGAATCCTCTTCCGAATCAACTTCCTTTTCCTCCTTCAGCTGGCCTTTAGTACTCAAGAACGCGAACTAGCGCCGCTGGCGCTGTCCCAAGCGCTGCTAGCGCTACTATGCAGTGTGCTCAAGTTGTGCCTAGCGCTGCTGGCGCTTGGTTTGTGAAGGGTTGAGCGCTGTTGGCGCTGATGTAGCGCTGTTGGCGCTGATGTAGCGCTGTTGGCGCTGTGTTGGGCGCTAATAGCGCTGGTGTGCAGTGTCTGGTGGTGTGTGTAGCGCTGCTAGCGCTGCCACTAGCGCTGCTGGCGCTAGCCCTAGTCCTCGAATTTACAAAAATGCCACCATGTGTATTTTAAGCTCCAATTTTCCATCTTTTTCCACTTTTGACCTTGAATTCTCCTGAAATCAATAAATAACCTAATAAGTGCATATACACAATAAAACACGCAATAAACTAGATATAAAGGAATAAAAATAAATGAATAATATGCACTTATCATTCAAATAAAACTTTTAATTTTAATTATATTCCAATTCAAAATAAACCTTTTATCTTAATTGAAAATAAATAAAATCAAAATAAATAAAAAAATAAATAAAATAATTTTACACAAACAATTATGCCCAATTAAATTGTTCTTAACACATATGAATGTATATACAGAATCAAAACAATTAATAATTCGCATAAAGTTTGGCTCTTGATACCACTGTTAGGTTTGTACATAGCGCGAATATGCAATCAAACTACATAAATAGTGCGGAATCGCGATAAAATCAGATTTTAAAATTTTATACAAACCATCACCATGATCTTTCTTTATGCACAATTATTAATTAAACGAAAGAGATGGAGAATAAGAATTATACTCTTGTAGAATTCTAGCTTCCTCAGGTACAAGTTCACCTCCAATTCTTTCGCGTTCTCCTTGAATTCCACCGATTAAATTCCTTCCTTTGATCAACGTTAGCCACCCAAGTGTTTGGCCTCTAGAGGTGATCCACCAAGAAATAATACTTGTTCAAGAAGATGGGTGTTGGCAAAACCCTAGTTTCTATCTCTATAGAAATTGTAAATACTCTCTACAATTCTTATGCAAGAGTGTGTAACCCTAATCTATGATAAGACTTCTCTTATTTATAGATGTAGGAAAACCCTTCCCTAAACTATTTAGGATTAGGGTTTCTATTCTAATTAAACTCCTTTAATTAAATTAAACTCCTAATCCAATTAGGAATTCATGTGAGAGTACTTCTATTAATTAATTCCCAATCCCTATTAGGAATTAAATAATAGTAATAGTAATAATAATAATAAGACTCCTCTTATTAATTTATATTTAATATTTCTAAAATATTAAATAATAAATATTAAGCTATTTAATTTATTCTATCTCCATAGACTAAATTAAATACACTTAACTTATTATTACAATTATGCCATTTACTTCTTAAATAAATATTTTCCTTTTGCGGTGTGACCCTTTAGGTTCTCCATATTAAACCGGTTGTGAATAAATCAATTAGAACAATTCTAATCTTATTTAAATAAATAAATTAAACTATTTAATTCATTTAAATAAATAATATTTATTCTACAATAAGGGTAAGTCCCCTTAGCGATCAACGACTTTCCAGATAATATAGATTTCAACATTAATCATAAAAGAACCTTTCAGTGCATAGTTACCGTACAATTCAATCCTTCTACCATACAATGTCCCAATTAAATATAAGACATGGAATTACTGTCAAGTCTTATTTTATTTAATTATATGTATTTCGATTCTCAAATGCACAACTCTAATTAATGCAAATTAGAAACTCCTTTCTAATTTCATTCTGCTCTGGCCAAAGACTTCTGAGTCGTCATTTATCGAATCACATAGGACATTCTCTCCTTTTACTAGAAGTGGTAGATTCTTTATTGATCATTCACCTATCTCCATATATAACTTATTATACGCAATCATACCCTTTGATATACCCTAAAGGTCTTAAGGGACATGTCAAAGTATAACTCATCATACACAAGATATTATGATGATCTCAAGTCCAAGGATCACTTGTACTACTATCACTAGAGGAATTCCTATTGACAGGCGAGTAAAACTCCATTAGGTATTCCTTAGCGAGCCACGTTCAGTGAACTTATTCTCTAATAAGCACCTACATACTTGCTTTAGTGTCTCCACACAAATGATTATGAGATCAATCATCCTCTTCATAAGAGCAAGGAACGTATGTACTAATCTATCCGGATTCACTAATCCCTTTTATAGTAATCCAACGATTAGGAACAATTTTAGTTTGTGAGCTATCTAGAATTTAGATCTCATTAGCATGATCACCATCATGATTCTAAAAACATTGCTCAAAACTATGGGTTTATCACATTTAATATAACAGCACCATGTAGATAAAGTAAAATGCCTTTAACAAACAAATAAGATTACAAAGTATATGTTACATCATATCAAATATGATTGGCTTGTGTGCATACTACTTTCAACTCTCCTCTCTTTTTTCACTCTTACTCTCCACTGTTTCTTTCTATCGTTTGTTTTCACTCTCATTCTTTTTATTCTCTCGTTTCTTTTCATTCTCTTTTTCACACTTTTCTTTTTCACACTCAATCTTTTTTCAATTTCTTTTTCACTTTCTTTTTATCGTTCAATTTCTTGCTCTTGAGCACAATCTTTTCGTACAATCACTAAATCTTCATGGACTTCATCATTTACACTAGAACCTAACAATTCTCCTTGGATTGCATGTTCTCTTACATCTTCTTCCTCCAGCAGCTGATCTTGCTCTTTTTGTGCCTTAAGAGTGACTCGTGGTTTCAAATGCTCATCCTTTAACTCATTAAACGTTCTTATGATGTTCTCAAATGATGCCGATTCAATATACACCCTAGGAGTTTCTCTTCGCTGTCTCCACTGCAAATCTTCATGTCTACGAACCTTCTTTTCATTATCACAAGTTGAACGCCTTGAAGGTTGCTCTACATATTTCAGAGATGTATGTTCATTCCTCCTACTAGGTTGTCCTAGAGCATACCGCTTTCTCATCACGGTTTTCAACTCTTCCCACGTCTCGATCGGACGCTCTCCATACCTTTTTCTACTACGCACAAATTCAGCCCACCATGTAACTGCATAATCAAAAAAATCTTGATCTGCAAGTTTGAACTTCTTGGACTCGGAATAATTATGATAGCCAAACTCTCGTTCCTTCCTTTCCTCCCAACTCAAATAAGCTTCAGGATCGCACGTTCCTTGAAAAGATCTCTTTTGCCACTCATAATTATTTTCATAACCATAATTATACATGTTCGCTACAAAACAAAGGTTAGTAAATAAAGAAAAATTTTCCTCACACACTCCCTTACGTGTTTCGCTCAAACAATATATCACACAATTATGAAATCACTCGTGTATCGCACAATTCGGCTTTTACCCTCAATTGATCTCACACTCTTGCCTTTTACCACTCTAATTCCCTCTTATAGGTTCTTTTTGAATTCACCAAATAAATATCTCAGTTCTTCTAATCAATTCAATAAGAACTTATCACAAAACAAAATATAGCAAGTGTGACGTACGATAACCACCAAATTTTCACGATCACCAATTAAGATCCTCTTGAATGAAATCCCGATATCCTCAAAATTCACAAATTCTAACAATAGAATCAAATAATAACTTCTTTAATAAGATCCCAATAATCACGAACTTATGAATCCCAAGTAATTGCAACAATAATAATTTTCCCTCTTTTTTTTTTCTTTTTTACTCACGATTTTTTTTTACTCTTCAACAAGTAAAATAAAGGATAAGTATCCTACTAGAAAACGTAGCTCTGATACCAAATGATAGACTCCACGACATGCTTGCGTGAGGTGGTCGTCGCCCGGATCGTTTCCAGCAAGTTATGAAGGTGGAACGCTCACAACACCTTAACTTTTCGCCTATATTGAGACGAGAACCTTGGTACAATTGCTCTGCGCTAGGAAGCTTGCGTTGAATGGAACACCAACGACACCTTGACCCAATGTCTATAAAGAGACAAGAACCAAAAGTACAATCGACGCTTGATGTATGATAGAATGACGCCACAAACAACTATGAATTGTTGTATGATAAGTCGATAATTGAATCTCAAGAAAACTAAGAAATTAATCTAGGAATTCTTAAAAGAACCAAAAGTAGAGAATAGCTCTCAAGTATGAATAAACTTTGAATATTATTGAATTGTTGACCCCCTAATTACATCATCCATGTATTCTATTTATACTAATAACATGAAACCCTAATCCTATAAGGAAATAAGAATTTGAAAGGAAATAGAAATCCTATCTAATAAACATCCTAGTTACAATAAAATAGGAAAAGATCCCCAAAAGATTGCATTAAAACTGATCAAAACCATTCCTCGGATTCCGTGCTCAAGACCTAGCGCTCTAGGCGCTTGAATTGCCTTGTCTGGAGCGCTTTAGGCGCTAGCTTACAGTGTCTCTACATTTGGCCAGTGCTCTAGGCGCTGGAAATACAAAGGGACGAGCGCTTTAGGCGCTCATGTGTTTCCTGCCGCGACGTCCTTTGGAAAAATGGCCATAACTTTTGATTCGGAAAGAGTTACGAAACCTTCCACCTATCAAATCGAATATCTCGACGAGATCTACAACTTTCATTCTTTATGTTTTGCGAGATTCTAACTGGATCAAGGTCGAAATTGAGCTCAAAATGAAAGCTGTGTAAATGACATCTCCAAATTCCTCAATCCCCACTCCAATCATCCTTGAACCAACTTCCATTGTTCCGTACATTGAATGATGCCTTGGCTTGCGTTGATTTGGCCTTACTAAATAGATGGTATCTAGTAATCCCAAATCACATGATTGATCCTCTCCTCGCCGTTCATATGAATTTAGTTCTACTGTACGCATCCTTGAATGGATTTCAATCCAATCACTCGCGACTAACTGATGAACCTCTTGAACTCGAGTTGACTGAATGTTGTTCGATGCGAGCCTGGTCAGGATTGTATCAACCATGTAGATAAAGTAAAATGCCTTTAACAACCGAATAAGATTACAAAGTATATGCTACATCATATCAAATATAATTGGCTTGTGTGCATACTACTTTCAATCTCCCACTTGCACTAAAGCCAATCATCATGGTATCTAATACCCTTCTTCTCTAAGTGACGATCATCCTGCTGTTTGGATAAAGCTTCAGCAAATGGATATGCAATGTTGTTCTTGAGAGTCCACTATCTCTATAGTGACTTCTCCTCTTTCAATGATTCCACTAATCAAATGAAAGTGCCGTAACACATGTTTGAATCCAAGATGAGACTTAGGAACTATTCCTAGTTCTGTAATGAACTTTTCGTCCAAACAATCAACTTGCAGCTTCATTTACAGCTATATACTTTGTCTTTGTCACTAAACCAGCGACTCTTTGTTGTTTGGAACCTTTCCAATTCACTGCACCACCTTTTAAAGTAACGATTTACCTTAAAGTGGATTTGTTATCGTCTTGGTCAGTCTGAAAAACTTGAGTCTGTTTAGCCCTCTAGTTTTAATTCGGACCTACCATGAATTATGATTACATCTTCAATACCGGTTAAGTACTTAAAGATGTTTATCACTGTCTTACAGTGATCTTCTCCAGAATCTGACTGATCAACATCAAGCCTAGTATATTCATTGCATACATGATAGTAACTCATGCGATCTCTCTTTCAATTGGGGACAATTTTAGAGAGATACACTCCATGGCTCATCATCATGAGACCTCTCTTGGAGTTTGCCATGCTAAACACCTTTAGCATCAAATGAATATACGTTCCTTGGGTCAAGCCGAACATCCTTCTAAATCTATCTATATAGATTTATATCCCCAATTTATAGGATGCTCTTACCAAGTCATTCATGGAGGAATGTTTAGACAATTTTATCTTTACTGATTGTAGCATTGGTGTGTTATTCCTTGTCAGTAGTATATCAACATATAATACCAAGAATGTCACAGCGCTCCCACTGACTCTTTTGTACACACAAGGTTCATTCTCATTTTTGATAAAATCAAACTCTTTTGATTGTCTCATTAAAATGAATGTTTCATCTTTGAGAAGCTGGCTTTAATCCATAAATGGATCATTGTAGATTAAAACACGATTTGCTTCAACCTTTGAAACAAATTCCTCTGGTTGTATCATACATACATTCTCCTCAAGTCTTCACTAAGGAAGGGTGTCTCCACATCCATTTTGCCAGATTTCGTAATAAGCTGCAATCACAAGCAAAATCCAAATGGACCTGAGCATTACCCGGTAATAAGGTTTTATCACAGTCAACCCTTGACTTGAAAAACCTTTTAAATAGGTCTGGTCTTATAGGTCTCCACCTTGCCATTTGTCCCAGTCTTTCCCTTAAAGACCCATTTTCACCCTTTAAGCAATATGCCTTTCGGTGGAGTAACCAGAGTCTATACTTGGTTCTCATACATGGAGTCCATTCTGGATTTCATGGTCTTGTACCATTTTTCTGAGTGTCTACTACTCATAGTCTCATCGTATATGACTGGATCATCATCCTCTATGATGCGTACCTCATCATCATCCTCTATGATGAATCCATATCTCCTAGGTATCTTCGGTACTCTTCCAGATTTACGATTCGGTTGTGGTATAATAGGTCTATCTACAGGTTCCTCGGTTCATCTTAAAGTGTTTTGTGGTTCTTTAACTCCTTCAAGAACTATTACCCCTCCCACTAGCTCCTTCAATGATAAACACCTTTATCTAAGAAGGTAGCGTGTAGGATTATAGTAATAATACCCTAAACTTTCTTTAGTATATTCCACAAGTCTGCACTTGTCATATTTTGTCCCAAACTTATCTTTGAAACCTTTTCACATAAGTTGGACAACCCCTTATCTTAACATACTTAAGACTAGGAATCCTCCCTATCCATAACCTTTATGGAGTCTTGAGGCTGGATTTTTGAGGTTACCTTATTTTGTAGATATGCAGCCATTTCTAAGGTATAACCCCAGATGGATACTAGAATGTCGGTAAAAATCATTATGGACTGTACTATGTCCAACAAGGTACAATTTCTCCTTTTAGATACACCAATCAATTATTGCGTATCAGGAGGTGTCCATTATGAGAAAATATCATTTTGAGATGATTTAGAAACTTATTGCACAAGTATTCCTTCCTCGATCTGATCAAAGAATCTTAATACTTTGTAAATTTGTTTCACTTCTGAATTCTTTGAACTTTTCAAATGATTCAGACTTGTATTTCATCAAATACACACATTCAACTCTTTGAATGACTATCTCCTTTTTCTTTTACTAGTTTGTTCAATTTGCAAAAAATTATTTTTCATGTAAATCAAGTTTACAAAGTCCTATCAAGTATTCTTCTAGTTTCAAACAAAACATTATCATTATAAATAAAACAACAATTATTCTTAATTATACCAGAACTTTCCCTGTCCAACAACGGAAAGAAATAATGTTTCTAATGAAAACTGGAACATAGTAACAATTTATTAACTTAATAGACTTGCCCGTAGGCAACGCTAAACTATAAATTCCTACGGTTAATGCAGCAACCATTGCTCCATTCTCCACACGTAAGATTACTTACTTTGTTTAGCTTTCTACTTCTGCTTAGTCTCTGCATTGGATTGCATACGTGAGAACTACAGCCGGTATCCAATACCCAAGTAGAACCTTGACTTATAGAAAAATTTATTTCAATTATGAACAAACCTATATCTGTAACCGAAGCTTCACTAAGCTTCTCCTGGTTAGCATCTGTAAGATTCTCTTTACAGTTTCCTTTCCAGTATCCAGGCTTATTGCAGTGGAAGCGAACTCCTTTGCTATCTGCATCAGTCTTGTTCTTATTGTCCTTTGTTTTTGCCTTTCTATTTACCTTCTTTGAATTTTTCTTCTTTTAAGAAGATCCTTTGGCCCTCTTCCGCTTCCTGAAAGAATCATCTACCAGTAAGACTTGGTCTTTCTTGGTTGGAAAGTGACTCTTTACAGTTTTCAACATGTTTAAGCAACTCAGGCAGGCTGATATATAGCTTGTTCATGTGGAAATTCACAACCATTTGCGAGAAACAGTCCGGAAGTGATTGCAAGATCAAATCTTTGATCAACTCTCCATCCATTAAAACCCAGTTGTCCCAATTGTTCAATCAGATTGATCATTTTAGGATATATGTCTGTACTGTAGTGTCATCGGTTATTCTAGATCGGAAGAGCTCCTTAGATATTTGATATCTAATAGTCCTACTTTCCTCACCATTTAACTCCTTGAAGGTGCAGGAGTATAGTAGGAGCATCCATAGTTTCATGCTGACGCTGAAGCTCGTTACTCATGGATACGAGCATGATGCATTGAGCCAACTGTGCATCATCGTGCCACTTTCTAAAAGTAGCAATCTCTTCCTCTGAGGCATTGTCTGCAACCATTGCAGGGATAGGCATATTAAAGACATAAGATAGCTTTTCAGCCTTGAGAACTATTCTCAAATTCTTTAACCAATCCGTGTAATTCGGTCCGGTTAATTAACATCTAATATGCTCCGCAGTGATAGTGAATTAGACATTGTAAAATTCTATAAATGAATTTGTAGTTTAACAACATTTTAGCATACATTCATTTCTTAATTAATTACCAAAATAAATTAGGTCTTTATTTTAAATTGGTATCTCTCACTTTTTCATCAAACTATATTACCCTCAATTTATATAGTTCGGCAAATCTAATTAAAGATTTGCTAGTGAGAATAAGGATCCCATTTCAAATGTATATAGCCTTGTGGTGACACAACAAACGATATATAAATAAATAAGTAGACAACTATTGTCAATTACATCACTATGTAACTTCGTGTATTTTGCCTCTTAGATTATTTTGATCAAGTGGTGACACATCCGAATCAAAATTATCCAAGTTAAGTCCAACCTAGCACTTCCATATATTCGAAAGAAAAATATTGTCCTTGTGGTGACACAACAAAACAGCATAGTTCAGTCTATGTATAAGCATCAAATGTGATAATGCAACATCTTAAATATTTAATACTTACCTTGTGGTGACACAACAAACTCATATTAAATATTTAATACTCTATTGCTTTACCATGCTAGAAGGTGACGTTCGATATTCCAAATATCTTTGAACGCTTAGGACTTAATATAATTTCTTTGAGGGGTTTGTTATTATTTGTTTCATCTTGTTTAGCGCGCATGCACACACACACACACATATATATATATATATATATATATATATATATATATATATATATATATATATAATACGCGTCATATTATTTGACATGCGAAGCATGTTGGATAATATATAATATACATATATTAAGCATGCACATATAGAATACTATATTCTACCCCGATTGATTATGGACTTTTATTCTAGTTTGGTTCACTAGAGCCACCAAGTGAACCAAAAGGTCAAACCTAGGGTGCAAGAACAAAATTTAAATATAACTATTACATTTAAACCCGGGCTCCATTACAAACGGGTCTTCAAGCGCTCCTTGCTCCTTTGTCTCCAATTCTTCAAGTAATTCTAACTAAACCTATTACATAAACTATTTACAATAAATAGAAACCTTGATCAGCAGTCAAGGGGAGGTACATAGGAGGAAGATAGAATTTACATCAAGAAAACTAGAGCAGACGAGGTACGCAGACCCTATTTATAAAAATCCATTCATTCAAGCATCCACTAAAGTAAATCCAATCACACATTGGTCAGTAGTTCATAATCAATCCCTATTTATTATCATACATATCTCCATATGTATCAATAAATAACATTCATCTCATGAATAATAAAACCATTCCATATATGCATTGATATCATTTAATGGGTAATTAAAAGTTTACTAGAAATCTAATTTTGAAACAAAAATAAACTCCTTTATTTTAATCAAAATTTAAATCATAATAAACTAATTTATTTTATTTTATCCAATTTTGAATAAAAATAAACCCTTTATTTTTAATCAAATTCCAAATCAAAATAAACTCTTTTATTTCAATTAACATGGAATCCAATATCAAGTTCAAAACAAACTCTTTTATTCTAACTTAAAATTGTTGGAAAAATAAAATATGTTGAATCCTATTCCTTGTCAAAATAAACATCTTTATTTTTAAGGAAACATGGAATCCTATTCCACTATGTGAATAAACTCCTTTATTCTTAATTTATATCAATTAAATAAACCATTTATTTTAATTGAAGAATAAATTATTTTTCGAATTCTGCCGTCCGGCGCAGCTGTGCCCAGAATGAACTGGGAACCGGCGCAGCTGCGCTGAACCCCAGAAACACCTTTTTGGGTTTGGGCGCAGCTGCGCTCCAGAATGAACAGGAGCCGGCGCAGCTGCACCGCATAGCAGATTTCGGGAAGAGAAAAAACAGGTTCTGCCCAAAAAATTCGATCCAATCGCATATCATACACACATGGAATAATCATAATCGATAATTAGCACAAGGTTAGGCTCTGATACCACTGTTAGGTTTGTATATAACGCGAACATGCAATCAAATTACATTAATAGTGCGGAAGCGCGATAAAACGGATTTTAAAATTTTTCATACAAACCATCACCATGATCTTTCCTTGTGTTCAATTATCAATTAACGAAAGAGATAGAGATTAAGAAATTATACCCTCGTAGAACTGTGCTTCCTCGGGTACAAGTTCACCTCCAATTCATTCGCGTTCTCCTTGAATTCCACCGATTAAATTCCTTCCTTTGATCAACATTGGCCACCCAAGTGTTTGGCCTCTAGAGGTGATCCACCAAGGAATAATAGTTGTTCAAGAATATGGGTGTTGGCAAAACCCTAGTTTCTATCTGTATAGAAATTATAAGTACTCTCCACAATCTAATGCAAGAGTGTGTAACCCTAATCTATGATAAGACTCCTCTTATTTATAGATGTAGGAATAACCCTTCCCTAAACTATTTAAGATTAGGGTTTCTATTATAATTAAACTCCTTTAATTAATTATGCTCCTAATCCAATTAGAAATTTATGGGAGAGTACTTCTATTAATTAATTCTCAATCCCTATTAGAAATTAAATAATAGTAATAGTAATAATAATAATAAGACTCCTCTTATTAATTTATATTTAATATTTCTAAAATATTAAATAATAAATATTAAGCTAATTAATTTATTCTATCTCCATAGATTAAATTAAATACACTTAACTTATTATTATAATTATGCCATTTACTTCTTAAATAAATATTTTCCTTTTGCGGTGTGACCCTTTAGGTTCTCCATATTAAACCGGTTGTGAATAAATCAATTAGAATAATTCTAATCTTATTTAAATAAATAAATTAAACTATTTAATTTATTTAAATAAATAATATTTATTCTACAATAAAGGTAAGCCCCCTTAGCGATCCACGACTTTTCAGATAATAAAGATTTCAACATTAATCACAAAAGAACCTTTCAGTGAATAGTTACCGTACAATTCAATCCTTCTACCATACAATGTCCCAATTAAATATAAGACATGGAATTACTGTCAAGTCTTATTTTATTTAATTATATGTATTTCGATTCTCAAATGCGCAACTCTGATTAATGCAAATTAGAAACTCCTTTCTAATTTCATTCTGCTTTGGCCAAAGACTTCTGATTCGTCATTTATCGACTCACATAGGACATTCTCTCCTTTTACTATAAGTGGTAGATTCTTTGTTGACCATTCACCTATCTCCATGTACAACTTATTATACCCAATCATACCTTTTGATATACCCTAAAGGTCTTAAGGGAAATGTCAAAGTATAACTCATCATACACAAGATACTATGATGATCTCAAGTCCAAGGATCACTTGTACTACTATCACTAGAGTAATTCCTATTGACAGGCGAGTAAAACTCCATTAGGTATTCCTTAGCGAGCCACGTTTAGTGAACTTATTCTCTAATAAGCACCTACATACTTGCTTTAGTGTCTCCACACAAATGATTATGAGATCAATCATCCTCTTCATAAGAGCAAGCAACGTATGTACTAATCTATCCGGATTCATTAATCCCCTTTTTAGTAATCCATCGATTAGGAACAATTTTAGTTTATGAGCTATCTAGAATTTAGATCTCATTAGCGTGATCCCCATCATGATTCTAAAAGCATTGCTCAAAACTATGGGTTTATCACATTTAATATAACAGCACCATGTAGATAAAGTAAAATGTCTTTAACAACCGAATAAGATTACAAAGTATATGCTACATCATATCAAATATGACTGGCTTGTGTGCATACTACTTTCACTATTTGGCCAAAGGATCAGTCATTCAAATAACCCTTTTAAACGCCTAGTCCGTCAGTAGTACTCGAGGGGATCAGCCTCTCGTACCCTATGTATATGCATAACATTTAACTCTGACTGCATCGGAGAACCGACATATTAAAATCCCCTAAATAAGGGTTACTCTCTCAGTCCAAGAATCTATACAAACAATCGGTTTGGATAGCTTTTAAAGTAATAACCTGTACGTGTCTAGCCGAAACAAATGGCATAGACAATTCCCGCTGAAAAGAGTTCATTAGGTCCGACCCCGACCCGATCCGGTCTGACCGACCCGACCCAGGCTGGACACGGCACTGGTACTACAGCGCCAAGCCTTAGAGTTGGACCTCACGCTGCGGCGTGAGTCCCGTGTTTTTCCCATAATAGGGTTTCTCGCTACGGCGTGAGCCTTAGAGCTTGGGTCTCATGCTACGGTGTGAGTCCCGGTCTTTTCCCGTCTTGCCCCTTGCTGCGGCGTGAGCTGCAGGGCTTATGAGTGACGCTGCAGCGTCACTCTCCAGTAGCCAGATTCTGGGTTTGCTCCCAGTTCGCGACTCTGACCTCCGACCACTCCAACCTCCATAACTCCTTCAATACACGTTCAAATTGGTCCATTTCGGACTCTATGGACTCTAACTTATGGGGCTACGACATATCAAAAATTTAGAATTACTCATAAACATTAACATGGCCAAATCTTAAGCCAAAGTGTAAAGTTCATACTCTGTTCTTCGAGTTCTTGACAAGCTTTACAAAAATCATTACTACGAACTCGTTTTAACTCCTTTTTGCTCCATTCTAACTGTTTCAAATAATTCAGACTTGTATTTCATCAAATACACATATTCAGCTCTTTGAATGACTATCTTCTTTTCTTTTACTAGTTTATTCAATTTGCAAAATTATTTTCATGTAAGTCAAGAATACGACGTCCATCAAGTAATCTTCCAGTTTCAAATAAAATATTATCATTATAAATAGAACAACAATTGTTCTTAAATATAATACCAGAACCTTCCTTGTCCAACAACGAAAGCAATAATGTTTCTAAAGAGAACTGGAACATAATAACAACTTATTAACTTAATAGACTTGCTCGTAGGCAACGTTAAATTATAAGTTCCTACGGCTAATGCAGCAACCATTGCTCCATCCCCACACGTAAGATTACTTACATTTTGTTTAGCTTTCTACTTCTGCTTAGTCTCTGTATTGGATTGCATACATGAGAACTATAGCCGGTATCCAATACCCAAGTAGAACCTTGACTTATAGAAAGATTTATTTCAATCATGAACAAACCTATATCTGTAACCTAAGCTTCTTCTGGTTAGCCACTTCAAGATGCTTCTTACAGTTTTATTTCCAGTGTTCAGGCTTATTGCAGTGGAAGCAAACTCCTTTGCTATCTGCATCAGTTTTGTTCTTAGTGTCCTTAATTATTGCCCTTCCTTTTGCCTTCTTTGATTCTTCTTCTTTTCAGAAGATCCTTTGGCCCGCTTCCTTTTCTTGGAAGTATAATCTACTACTAAGACTCGGTCTTTCTTGGTTGGAAAGTGTCTCTTTACAGTTTTTAACATGTTTAAGCAACTCAGGCATGCTGACATCTAGCTTGTTCATGTGAAAATTCACAACAAATTGTGAGAAAGAGTCCGGAAGTGATTGCAAGATCAAATTTTGGATCAACTCTCCGTCCATTACAAAACCCTGTTGTCCCAATTGTTCAATCAAATTGATCATTTTGAGGACATGTGTCTGTACTGTAGTTCCATCGGTCACTCTAGATCGGAAGAGCTCCTTAGATATCTGATATCTAATAGTCCTACTTTCCTTACCATTCAACTTCTTGAAGGTGCATGAGTATAGTAGGAGCATCTACAGTTTCATCTGACGCTGAAGCTTATTACTCAGGGATACGAGCATGATGCATTGAGCCAATTGTGCATCATCTTGCCACTTTCTAAAAGTAACAATCTCTTCTTCAGAGGCATTGTCTACAACCATTGTAGGGATAGGCGTATTAAGGACATAAGATAGCTTTTTCAGCCTTGAGAACTAGTCTCAGATACCTTAACCAGCCCGTGTAGTTCGGTCCGGTTTCTTAGTATCTAATATGCTACGCAGTGTTAGTGAATTAGACATTGTAAAATTCTGTTAAATGAATTTGTAATTTAACAACATTTTAGCATACATTCATTTTATTAATTACCAAAATAAATTAGGTCTTAATTGAAATTGGTATCTCCCACTATTTTTCATCAAACTATATTACTCTCCCTATATATTTCGGCAAATTTAATTAAAGATTTGCTAGTGAGAATAAGGATCCCATTTCAAATGTATATAGCCTTGTGGTGACACACAAACGATATATAAATAAATAGGTAGACAATTATTGTCAATTACATCACTGTGTAACTCCTTATATTTTGCCTCTTAGATTATTTTGATTAAGTGGTGACACATCCGAATCAAAATTATCCAAGTTAAGTCCAACCTAGCACTTCCATATATGTGAAGAGAAAAATACCGTCCTTGTGGTGACACAACAAAACAGTAATGTTCAATTCCTTAATAAGTATCAAATGTGATAAGGCAATATCTTAAATATTTAATACTTGCCTTGTGGTGACACAACAAACTCATATTAAATATTTAATACTCTATTGTTTTACCATGTTAGAAGGCGACGTTCGATATTCCAAATATCTTTGAATGTTTAGGACTTAATATGATTTCTTTGAGGGGTTTGTTATTATTTGTCTCATCTTGATTAGCGTACATGCACGTATATATTGATAGACTCCACGGCACACTTGCGTGAGTTGGTCGTCGCCCGGATCGTTTCCAGCAAGTGTTGCTAGTGGGAGTCGATCCCATTAGCAACACTTGGAGGGGCACTAATAATGCTCCGCTGTGGCCACGGGGACGCGGGTGCAAACCCGTATGAAAAGGCTGACCCGGGTTCGGCGGGATAAGTCCGGATGCGTCCGGGAAACCCACGGTTAACAACAAAAAAAAAAGGTGGAACTCGTTCGAATCCTTAATCCCTCGCCTGAATATAGACGATAAACCTTGGAATAGTCGATCAAGCAATTTGAATGTATGAAGGATGAAACACCAACAATACTTGGACCCTCGTTTAATTCAAACGATAATCTCCGTATGATTGAATGATGTGGTAGAATAACGCCACACACAACTGTGATTTGTTGTATGATAAGTTGATAATTGAATCTTAAGAAAACTAAGAAAATAGTCTAGGAATTCTTAAAGAACCAAAAGATGAGAAGAGTCTCACAATAATTTCATTAATCAAAAAGTGTTGTCTCCTTACATAAGCCATGTATTCTATTTATACTAATAGAATAAAACCCTAAAAAACCCTAAATCCTAAAAGGAATAGAAATCCAATTGGAAATCAAATTCTACCTAACTAATTAATATGGAAAACAAATCATATCTAATAAATATCCTAATTACAATAGAAATCTAAAAGATATGTAAATCCCTAAAATAAAAGAAGAAATCTGCCAAAAACCGCGTACCTCGAAAAACGTGTCAGGCAAATTCGCCTGTTCTCGCCGGGGCGAGAAAATGTGAACTAGAATCCTCGCCGGGGCGAGAATGGCCAGAGAGGTCTTCGCCGGGGTGGCTTCAGTTTGGGCTGGGGCGAAAATATCCAGAGGAGTTCTCGCCGGGGCGAGAAAAATAAGCCTGCGATTCTCGCCGGGGCGAGAAACCTGAATCCCAACTTCTGAGTTTGTTTTCCGTGCAGTCCAACCTCGTGTTGTCCCATGATATAACATAACTTCTTCAGCTTTCTTGGACATCCATAACGTCGTAAGAACGTTAATCCTTGCATTAATTGACACATATCTTCATTAATAATTAGACGATTCCAACGAACATGACAAACACTATCTCGAATACTTGACTTGCATTGATTTGGTCTTACTACATAGATCGTATGTAGCAATTCCAAATCACATGAATGACTCTCTCCCAAATGTTCATATGAATTGAGCTCCAATATAAGCATCCTTGAGTAGATTCTAGCCCAATTACTTGAACTCATTTGTTGAACCCTCGAAGCTTGAGCAGAGCCGATGACGCTTGATGCGAGCCTGGTCAGGATCTCATCATTCCTCTCCTCTTGAAAAGGATTTGTCCTCAAATCTGACATCCCCTCCTCTTGAAAAGGATTTACCCATAAATCTGATCCTACATAAAAACAAATTAAGTTAGTAGCATCAAACAAATCATAATCCCAAAACTCACCTTACAAACGAAATATATAAGCAATATCAACAATGCAAGTAAAGTAATGAAAGTAATCATCAAAAACTCCAACTCCTGCAAAGAACATAGCAACATCTGGCAACTTCGACGTACCAACATGAACAACTTGTAGACATCTCTTTCCAAGCAGTGATTAAATCAGCATAACACCCTGCAAGCTCCTTGTATCACAACTTGGAAACTCAAATTTTCGAACTCCTTTACGCACGATCTTGTCCACATCAATACGATGCTCTCCCACACGTATTCCAGACACTTCCAAAGTATTAACTATACCAAAACAAACTAAATAAGCAACTAAAACTAACACGCAATCAAAATTTCTACCTAAGAAATCAAATGCATATATAGTAAAATAAAAACAAATAAAACTATGAAAAGTCCTATATCCTCCTGGATTAAATATCAACATGTAAAACCCTTCACACTTCATCAACTTCCATCCACGAATTCCCGGATCAAAAACCAACGTGATAATCTCGCGTATTCGCAAATACTCCCAATGACGAGTTCCCGGATCAAAAGTAAACCTTATGATCTCGACCATTCGCACTAACATACACTTCAATGCACCCGGATCAAATGTCAAAATTTGAAACTTGATACGTTGCATTTGCAAGCACCTTTGAATTCCTGGATTAAACACAAAACAAAACAAATCAACAAGTTCCTTTTGTTTAATCACAAAGAAATCAAATAACTCAAAATCACATGCAAAGTCTACTAAAACAAAATCCAAAACACTTCCCTTTAGACTTTCCACGCATTGTTCCATTTGATGTGCACATTGATCCATATTTTCCCCCTTGATGAGTACGAACCCATCTTGAACCTGCACAACAAAACTAACCTTTCCCTTCCCGTTGACATTAACCAATGCAACATCAGATAACGACATCAATGGAATTGAAAGATCAAAACCAACACCACAAGATAAATGTGACGCCCCCAAATCCGGGTCACCTGAGCCACGGACCTGGTTCGTCACTATCTAACACAAGAATTATACAATCCATAACTTATAGCGGAATAAAGGAATATTTACATTGATATAACATAAATAAACCTGTCTCAAGTCTCGAAACCAATACTATTACAAAAATAACATAATACAAAAGGGTAAATATGTCTTAATACAAACGATAATTCTAGAACAACAAAATACACTAATCAGTAGCTTTCCCCTTTCCCTTATCTTTTCTTGAGCTCTCGCCACGTGCCGCACTAGCTGAAATATTTTAAGGAAAGTAAGGGTGAGCAACAAATTTGCCCCGCAAGTATTATAGCAGTGAATAATCACATGAATGACTTTATAGCTCACAGGAGTAAAAATTTAGATAACACAAGGAAATAAACGACTTCTTTCATCACCGTTATAGTAGCCGCTAAGGACCGAAGGATTTCAAAGTTTCCCAAAGAAAGAGACTATTCAATACTGAGTGAGCACCAAGGCACAGAACTCTATTCTAGAATTACTGGAAATTCATCCGATAATCCACAAAACTGGTACAATAGGTGATCAGCCTAGAGTACCTGGCGTTATGCATAATCCTTACATTTTCCATTTACGCGCGTGTCGGTTTCCGACGTTTATATAATTTCCCCTACTATGAGGGTTGTTCTTTTCAGCTTTACATGGGAGTCCGGACCAAAGCAATTTGATCGGACAACTTTACTTAACAACAATAATAGTTGGAGGACTTAACCTCACTTCAATAAACAAATCAATAAGTGTCTAGCTGAAGTAATTAGCTTTAACATAACTTTCAAACAGTTTATGGAATAAAGAACTTTAAGGTTCAACAGCATGTATAATAACATCAATAATATCTTGAATGAATAACAATTCATAATCTTTGGAATCACACAGTATATAACACTGCTTGAAATGGGCTTTCATTACAGTACTTGAATAAAAGTATGAATACTAGTACAATAATTGCTAAATCGATAAGTAACTTGAACGGAGTCAAGAAACTCAAAAAGCTTGCCCAATAAATAATATTTGCTCGAATATAAATTTGAGTAGGGTAAGTAAGCTTGCACAATAATAACTTGAATAAGATAGGAGACTTGCTCGATAGATAAATGAGTTAAGGAAAACTCGCACAATTAAATAAGGGTTGAGTAAGGAACTTGCCTTGTACGTGCGTTAATATCTTGATGTTAATCGTCCGTCAAAAATACCCTACATAGTTCATTAAAATCACCATAAATATTAGTCACATAAGGACTCGTATCATAACAGTCATCACATCATTAAAAGACATTGATTGCCACTACGCTTACCCAGTCGGGGGTCTCGCTTCCCGGTGAGCGAGCGGCTGCCCAGCGTAATTTGCAATCACTTTATTCAATTTACGCCTTAAGACAACATCGCTTTAGTTGTCACGGGTATAAATTAAGCACATAAGGCTTCAATCAGATATAAGCGTTTCTAATCATTTTGTACAAAAATATAAGTTTTAGACTCGCGGGAAAAATTTACTGGGTCCGACCCGATCCGGCCCAACCCGGTTCGGCCTGACCCGACCCGGTTCGGCCTGACCCGACCCGGTCCGGCCTGACCCGACCCAGACCAGGCGCCATGCAGTAGCAGTTGCAGTAGCGAACTGCAGTTCCTGCAGAACCGCGACATAGCCACCTCGCCTCGCTCCAGCTGCTATAACTCTTCCTATACTCGATCAATTTGATCCCTTACGGATTCTATGGATTCCCAAGACACGAGGCTACAACATATCACAAATTCAGGATGACCCATAATCACTAACATGACCAAATCCTAAGCTAAAACATAAACTGCATGCTCTATTTTTCGTAACCATGAAATATCTCACACAAATGGCAACTGTGACTTCATTTTAGTATCACTTTGATTCATTCAAATTAGGATATCTTCACAACTGATAGAAGTACAATATTCCAACAACAAACAATCGAAATAATCACAACATTAAGGCTTTACTGTCCTCTAATCGTCCAAAGGTCCAAACAGTCCATTATCTTCCTCCTTAAGCTTGGGTCCGAATCATTCTTTGTTTTTGTTTCACTTTGAAGGTATTAATGGTTTAGAAGGTGTCTTGGTAACAATATTAAGCAACCACAATGAACAATAACAACCAAAAATCTCCAGAAACGTAAAACCCATCAAGAAAGCTTCAAAAACTCATAAACTTTAACAATGGAGGAAAGATGATTTTTACCTCTTACTCTTGCTTCTAAGGTTGCTATGGAAGCTACTAGGATTCTCCTTCCCCTTCCTCTAGCTCTCATGCGTCTCCTTCCTCTTCCCTTTTTCTTCCCGTAGCTTGCTTCTTCTTCAAATCTTCTTCCTTCTCTCTCTATAGTTCTCTCTCTCTCTCTGTATTCTCTATCCTTGCTTGAAAAATGAGGAGTATACATATGGTTTAATGGAGAAGGAGGATGAGTTGATGGGAGGATAAGGTGAGTGCTTCGGGAGGAGATGGAATGTATTGATATGCAGAAAATACTTCACCCGAGCTCTTGAAAACCAAATTGAGGAGGATGTTTGGTGAAGTTAAAAATCCCATGCTTAGTGTCCTGTGACGGTTTATTCCCCCTCATGTGATTGGCTAATACAATTAATGCTCTCTCTTGATTGGTTGAGGCTTAATTACCTCTCCAATTAATCAAAATATACAGATAAATATACCCGAATACTCCCACTTTTGTACCAAATTTAGTAAATAACTCTACCCAAAATTAAAATGGGTACTCCCATAAATTATTGGGATGCGTAAAAATATTTATTATGGGATTTGTCCAATTATTCGGAACACCCATATTATACATTTCGGATACAGATTAAATCACGTATCAGCTCCAATAAAATTTCTGTCACTTAGAAAAATTATTCATTCGCATACACGTCTTAACAAAATTAATAGAAAGAGACGCAAAAATATTTGGGCATGAATAGTGCTCGTGAATAGTGGCTCGGGAAACGTGCCCCGGGAATATTAATTTTACAAATTTTCGCAAAAATCAATTTATTCACTCCAACAACACAACAACACGTAAAATTTAACACATACACATTTTCTAGGTTGCAACACAATTTTAAGCACATAACACATGATAATATAAATATAAATAAAAATTCATTTTATTCATACATAACTCGGGTTACAAGGAAATCTAAAATTCCCGATCATTACAATAAAAACTCACTAGTATTCTTATGATACTCACAATCAAACTCAACATATACCAAAGAATTTTTCTAAGTGTCAACAAAAGTCGAAGTATCATCAATACAGATATTAGCAAATTTTCCCATGAAAGAATGTAACACATGATTTAACATAAAAACTTTTAATGCATTAGTTAATCCCAACGATTTAACTAAACATGTATGTAAACCATATCTCAATCCAATCTGATGATAATCACTTTTCAATTCAATACCAAATGATAGTAATTCTTTCCCATTCAAGACAACATTCTCAAAATCATGCAATGATAACAACTCTAATGGAAAGACATTTCCAAATGATAACAAATTATGCAATGAAGATTTCTCTACTGAAGAATCATGATCAATACCATTATCAATTAACGACATGCCATGTAAAGATTGATTAGCATCAAAACCTAACTCAACATGTGAATGAAAAACCCTAGAATGAGTTTCATGCAAGTACAAACGTTGAAAACTAGAATACCCACAATAATCACTAGAATAAATTCTACGAAGATATGCACTTTGACAATGAGAATTTACCAAATGATAGTAGGAATATTGACAATGAGAATATAACGCATGCTCATAAACTAACTCGACAAATATCAAATATCCTCCATAGTTTATGATAAAGACGATTTTACCATCAAAATATCCAAACACAAATTTATCCATGGAAGCATGCAAAACATGTTTTAAATAACTCATGAAAATACTAGATGCATTAGTTAATCTAACAGAAATAACTATCCACCTATACAAATCACATGTTAACACAATTTCCCATTTATCACACTCTCTCATGCTAAACTGACTAGACAATATCATCACATGGTTATCACCCAATGTAGACAAAACATAAGTACTATGCAATTCATCACACATATTATCTAAGCAAAGAAAATAATATCGATACTTGTTTACCAACTCAAAATCAACGAACAAGCTCGGCATTCTATCTTCCTTAGGTACTATGATCTCCTGAATAGCACATGCACTAATGACTTCATCCACGATACCCGCTTTGATGAAGTTGGACTTCATCAATTCTCCAACCCGCCTTGGTAACTTCTCCGTCTTCTCGGGAATACTACAAGCTGGTTGATATGGAATGATAGCTCGGGGTATATCCTCAATCACCTGTACAAGAGACAAAACAGAACTAGACAAAGAAGAGTTAATCTTGTTAGTATTCAAAAGCACCGTCTTGTACGAATGTACAGTCATTGGCTTTTCAAAATACAACTCACTTTCCAACTCACTCTCCTCTCTTTTTTCACTTTTACTCTCTACTGTTTCTTTCTCTCGTTTATTTTCACTCTCATTCTTTTTATTCTCTCGTTTCTTTTCATTCTCTATTTCACACTTTTCTTTTTCACACTCAATCTTTTTTTCAATGTCTTTTTCAATTTCTTTTTGTCGTTCACTTTCACAGGTATTTTCTATCTTTGAATCATGGACTTCATCTCGAACATCGGAACATAACAACTTTCCTTGGACCGCATATTCTATTCCATCGTCCACCTCCCTCGGCTGATTTTGCTCCTTTTGTGCCTTAGAGATGTTTTGACGCCGCTTCAAATGATTGTCCCTTATCTCATTATATGTTCTCATGATGTCCTCAATTGATACCGGTTCAATATACGCCTTAGGAGTTTCTCTTCGCTGTCTCTACTGCAAATCTTCATTCCTACGAACCTTCTTTTCATTATCACAAGTTGAACGCCTTGAAGGTTGCTCTACATGTTTCGGAGATGCATGTTCATTCCTCCTACTAGGTTGTATTGGAGCATACCGCTTTCTCATCACTGTTTTCAATTCTTCCCACGTCTCGATCGAACGCTCTCCATACCTTTTTCTGCTACGCACAAATTCAGCCCACCATGTAGCTGCATAATCAGAAAAATCTTGAACTGAAAGTTTGAACTTCCTCCGCTCGGAATAGCCATGATAGTCAAACTCTCGCTCCATCTTTTCTTCCCATCTCAAATAAGCATATGAATCATTCCTGCCTTGGAAAGTATTCCTTCGAGACCCATAAGAATTTTCATAACCATACTCATGCATATTTGCTGCAAAACAAAGGTTAGTAGAAAAACAATAATTTTCCTTACCACTCTCTTACGTGTTTCGCTCAACAATGATGAATCTCTCGTGTATGCACTCAACTAGGCTTTTACCCTCTAATATTCTCACTACTCTTGCCTTTTACCCCTCAAATTCTCTCTTATAGGTTCTTCTTGAATTCACCAAACAATATCACAGTTTATCTATCAATTCAACAAGAACTTATCACAAAACAAATATAGCAAGTGTGACGTATGATAACCAATATAAAATTCACAATCGCTAAATTACGTCCTTCTCGAATGAATTCTTCAATACTAGCGAAACTTATGAACCCAATCAATTAAAACAAATAATAATAATAATAATCTGTTTTTTTTTACTTGCGATTTTTTTTTTCTCACCAATCCTTTTTTTTCACGAATCTCACTTTTTTTTCTTTTTTTTTTTGAACTTTTTTTTCCCAATATATATTGAAACACGAAAAATAAAGGATAAGTAACTCGCTAGGAATTTAGCTTTGATACCAAATGATAGACTCTACGGCACGCTTGCGTGAGGTGGCCGTCGCCCGGATCATTTCCAGCAAGTTATAAAGGTGGAACTCGTTCGAATCCTTAATCCCTCGCCTAAATATAGACGATAAACCTTGGAATAGTCGATCAAGCAATTTGAATGTATGAAGGATGAAACACCAACAACACTTGGACCCTCGTTTAATTCAAACGATAATCTCCGTATGATTGAATGATGCGGTAGAATAACACCACACACAACTGTGATTTGTTGTATGATAAGTTGATAATTGAATCTTAAGAAAACTAAGAAAATAGTCTAGGAATTCTTAAAGAACCAAAAGATGAGAAGAATCTCACAATAAGTTCATTAATCAAAAAGTGTTGTCTCCTTACATAAGCCATGTATTCTATTTATACTAATAGAATAAAACCCTAAAAAACCCTAAATCCTAAAAGGAATAGAAATCCAATTGAAAATCAAATTCTACCTAACTAATTAATATGGAAAACAAATCATATCTAATAAATATCCTAATTACAATAGAAATCTAAAAAATATGTAAATCCCTAAAATAAAAGAAAAAATTTGCCAAAAACCGCGTGCCTCGAAAAACGTGTCAGGCAAATTCGCCTGTTCTCGCCGGGGCGAGAAAATGTGAACTAGAATCCTCGTCGGGGCGAGAATGGCCAGAGAGGTCTTTGCCGGGGCGGCTTCAGTTTGGGCTAGGGCGAAAATATCCAGAGGAGTTCTCGCCGGGGCGAGAAAAATAAGTCTGCGATTCTCGCCAGGGCGAGAAACCTGAATCCCAACTTCTGAGTTTGTTTTCCGTGCAGTCCAACCTCGTGTTGTCCCATGATATAACATAACTTCTTCAGTTTTCTTTGACATCCATAATGTCGTAAGAACGCTAATCCTTGCATTAATTGACACATATCTTCATTAATGATTAGACGATACCAATGAACATGACGAACACTATCTTGAACGCTTGACTTGCATTGATTTGGTCTTACTACATAGATCATATCTAGCAATCCCAAATCACATGAATGACTCTCTCCCAAATGTTCATATGAATTAAGCTCCAATGTAAGCATCCTTGAGTAGATTCTAGCCCAATTACTTGAACTCATTTGTTGAACCCTCGAAGCTTGAGCCGAGCCGATGACACTTGATGCAAGAGCCTGGTCAGGATCTCATCATATATATATATATATATATATATATATATATATATATATATAATATATAATACGCGTTATATTATTTAACATGCAAAAATATGTTATATAATATATAATATATATATATATATAGTAAACATGCATATATAGAATACTATATTCTACCTAGATTGATTATGGACCTTTATTCTAGTTTGGTTCATTAGAGCCACAAGTAAACTAAAAAGGTCAAACCTAGGGTTTAAGAACTGAATTTAAATATAATTATTACATTTAAATCTCGGGCTCCATTACAAACGGGTCTTCAAGCGCTCCTTGCTCCTTTGTCTCCAATTCTTCAAGTAATTCTAACTAAACATATTACGTTTACTATTTTTTCAATAAATAGAAACCTTGATCAGCAATCAAGGGGAAGTACATAGGAGAGAGATAGAATTTACATTAAGAAAAATTAGAGAAGACGAGGTACGCAGACCCCATTTATAAAACCCATCCATTCATGCATCCTAATAAAATAAAACCAATTACACATTGGTCAATAGTCCATAATCAATCCCATTTATTATCATACATATCACCATATGCACCAATAAATAACATTCATCCCTTGAATAAGAAAACCATTCCATATATACATTGATATCATTTAACGGACAATTAAAAGTTTACTAGAAATCAAATTTTGAAACAAAAATAAACTCCTTTATTTTAATCAAAATTTAAATCATAAAAAACTTCTTTATTTTATTTTATCCAATTTTGAATAAAAATAAACTCCTTTATTTTAATCAAATTCCAAATTAAAATAAACTCCTTTTATTTTAATTAACATGGAATCTAATTTTAAGTTCAAAATAAACTCCTTTATTTTAACTTAAAATTGCTGGAAAAATAAAATATGTTGAATCATATTCCTTATCAAAATAAACATCTTTATTTTTTAGGAAACATGGAATCCTATTCTATATGTGAATAAACTCCTTTATTCTTGGAAACATGGTATCTTATTCCAAAACAGAATAAACTCCTTTATTCTAGTTAACATGAAATCTAATTCCAAGTTAAAATAAAACTTTTAATTTTAATCATATTCCAATTCAAAATAAACCTTTTATCTTAATTAAAAATAAATAAAATCAAAATAAAAATTTTCAAAATCTGTAGGTCGGTGCGGCTGAGCTCCAAAATGAACTAGGAGTGGTGTGGCCGCACTGCACCCCTAGAAACGATTTCTGGGTTAGGGTGCGGCCGTGCTCCAGAATGAACTGGAAGCGGCACGGCCGCGCTGCATACTAGACTTCAAAATTTTTTCTGTTGCCTAGAAAATCGATCCAATCGCTTACCCATACATACATGGAATTATAATAATCGATAATTAATACAAGGTTAGGCTCTGATACCACTATTAGGTTCGTATATAGCGCGAACATGCAATCAAATTACATAAATAGTGCGGAAGCGCGATAAAAACGAATTTTAAAATTTTTCTTACAAACCATCGCCATAATCATTCTTGTGCTCAATTATCAATTAAACAAAAGAGATAGGGAATCACATTTATACCTTCGTAGATCAAAGCTTCCTCAGGTATAAGTTCAACTCCAAATCCTTCGCGTTCTCCTTGAAATTCACCGATTAGATTCCTTCCTTTGATCAGCGTTAGCCACCCAAGTGTTTGGCCTCTAGAGGTGATCCACCAAGGAATAATACTTGTTCAAGAAGATGGGTGTTGGCAAAACCTAGTTTATATCTCTATAGAAATTGTAAGTACTCATTCTCCAATTCTAATGGAAGAGTGTGTAACCCCAAATAATGATAAGACTCTTCTTATTTATAGATATAGGGAACCCTCCTAATCTATTTAGGATTAGGGTTTTTATTCTAATTAAACTTCTTTAATTAATTAAACTCCAAATCCAATTAGGAATTTATGAGAGTACTTTTATTAATTAATTCCCAAACTTTTTTAGGAATTAAATAATAATAATAATAGTAATAATAATAGCCGCATATAGACTTTATATATTGGTTTATGTTACAATATTTCTTATTTTCGGTTGCTCGTATTTTAAAATTTGAGTAAAGTGACAACCCTTCAAAAAGTGTCATGGCGTCGCGACATTCGAGAACGACACGACCCTCTTAACGACCCTCTACGATGGTCTATATTCATTATTTTTCATTTCATAATATTCGCCTTTTATAAATTGGAACATTATAGGTTAATGTCAAAAACATTGCACGTCGCCGCGAAACGGCATGACGACACACCCGTGGCCTACATTAAGAAAAATTAGAGAAGACGAGGTACGCAGACCCCATTTATAAAAAAAAACCATACATACAAGCATCCACTAAAATAAATCCAATCACACATTGGTCAATAGTCCATAATCAATCCCTATTTATTATCATACATATCTCTATATGTATCAATAAATAACATTCATCTCATGAATAATAAAACCATTCCATATATGCATTGATATCAATTAATGGGCAAAAGTTTTGCTAATATTTAGTTTTGAAACAAAATAAACTCTTTTATTTTAATCAAAAACCAAATCCAAATTAAACTCCTTTAATTTTAGCAATCTGAAATCCTATTCCAGATAAAATAAACATCTTTATTTTAAACTTATATCAATTAAATAAACTATTTATTTCAATTGAAGGAAAAAATCAATTTTCGGAATCTGCTGTCCGGCGCAGCTGCGCCCAGAATGAACTGGGAAACGGCACAGCTGCGCTGAACCCCAGAAACAACTTTCTGGGTTTGGGCGCAGCTGCGCTCCAGAATGAACTGGAGCCGGCGCAGCTGCGCTGAACCCCAGAAATGATTTTTCTGGGTTTGGGCGCATCTACGCTTCAGAATGAACTAGAGCCGGTGCAGCTGCGCCGCGTAGCAGTTTCAGAAAAAAAACGGATTCTGCCCAAAAATTTCGATCCAATCGCATACCATACACACATGAAATCATCAAAATCGATAATTAGCACAAAATTAGGCTCTGATACCACTGTGAGGTTTGTATATAACGCAAGCATGCAATCAAATTACATAAATAGAGCGGAAGCGCGATAAAAACGATTTTTAAAATTTTAATACAAACCATCACCATGATCCATCTATGTGCTCAATTAACGATATAAACGAAAGAGAAAGAGAATAAGAACTATACCCTCGTAGAACAAAGCTTCCTCGGGTTCAAGTTCAACTCTTAGTCCTTTGTGTTCTCCTCGAATTCCACCGATTAAAATATTTTTTTTTTTTTGATAATGTGGAGTTTCCGGGTTGCAACCCGACTAGTCTCCCCAGCCCGAGCCCAGGCGGTCTGCTTCCCAGCTTGCGCTTAAGGGGGGGCCCGTGGCCACAGCGGAGCATTATTAGTGCCCCTCTAAATGTTGCTAGTGGGAGTCGATCCTGAGTCGTCCGGGTTTACGGTTCGTTCCCAGGGCGGCTTGCATCACTGCGCCACTCCACCGATTAAAGTCCTTTGCTTGATCAACGTTAGCCACCCAAGTGTTTGGCCTCTAGAGGTGATCCACCAAGGAAGAATATGTATTCAAGAAGTTGGGTATTAGCAAAACCCTAGTTTCTATCTTTATAGAAATTGTAAGTACTCTCTGCAATCTAATGCAAGAGTGTGTAACCCTAATCTATGATAAGACTCCTCTTATTTATAGATGTAGGAAAACCCTTCCCTAAACTATTTAGGATTAGGGTTTCTATTATAATTAAACTCCTTTAATTAATTATGCTCGTAATCCAATTAGGAATTCATGAGAGAGTACTTCCATTAATTAATTCTCAATCCCTATTAGGAATTAAATAATAGTAATAATAATAATAATAATAAGATTCCTCTTATTAATTTATATTTAATATTTCCAAAATATTAAATAATAAATATTAAGCTATTTAATTTATTCTATCTCCATAGATTAAATTAAATACACTTAACTTATTATTACAATTATGTCATTTACTTCTTAAATAAATATTTTCCTTTTGCGGTGTGACCCTTTAGGTTCTCCATATTAAACCAGTTGTGAATAAATCAATTAGAACAATTCTAATCTTATTTAAATAAATAAATTAAACTATTTAATTTATTTAAATAAATAATATTTATTCTACAATAAGGGTAAGCCCCCTTAGCGATCAACGACTTTCCAGATAATATAGATTTCAACATTAATCACAAAAGAACCTTTCAGTGCATAGTTACCGTACAATTCAATCCTTCTACCATATAATGTCCCAATTAAATATAAGACATGGATTTACTGTCAAGTCTTATTTTATTTAATTATATGTATTTCGATTCCCAAATGCACAACTCTAAATAATGCAAATTAGAAACTCTTTTCTAATTTCATTCTGCCTTGGCCAAGGACTACTGAGTTGTCATTTATCGAATCACATAGGACATTTCACATCTTTTACTAGACGTGGTAGATTCTTTGTTGATCATTCACCTATCTCCATGCACAACTTATTATACCCAATCATACCCTTTGATATACCCTAAAGGTCTTAAGGGACATGTCAAAGTATAACTCATCATACACAAGATACTATGATGATCTCAAGTCCAAGGATCACTTGTACTACTATCAATAGAGGAATTCCTATTGACAGGCGAGTAAAACTCCATTAGGTATTCTTTAGCGAGCCACGTTCAGTGAACTTATTCTCCAATAAGCACCTACATACTTGCTTTAGTGTCTCTACACAAATGATTATGAGATCTGTCATCCACTTCCTAAGAGCAAGCAACGTATATACTAATCTATTCGGATTCACTAATCCCCTTTTTAATAATCCAACGATTAGGAACAATTTTAGTTTATGAGCTATCCAGAATTTAGATCTCATTAGCATGATCACCATCATGATTCTAAAAGCATTGCTCAAAACTATGGGTTTATTACATTTAATATAACAACACCATGTAGATAATATAAAATGCCTTTTAAGAAAATCAATTCTTTTATTAATAAATGAATAAGATTACAAAGTATATGCTACATCATATCAAATATGATTGGCTTGTGTGCATACTACTTTCAACAATCCCATCACTATCGCGTTCAAAACGATGTGTACATCTCACACAAGTCATGATTTAGGGAGACCTTCTTATTGTTTCATTGGTTCCTTCGAATTGTCATAGAAAGACGTGATTATGAGTCCTATTACTTCGTTCTAGTTTGATTAGCATCAAAAGGAGCAATCCCATCACTATTGCGCTCAAAACGATGTGTACATCTCACCAAGTCATGATTTTAGGAGACTTTCTTATTGTTTTATTAGTTCTTTTTTTTTTGCTAAATTTGGTTTGTATATAAATTTACAAAAATGGATAGTACAATGAAGCTCAATACATAGTCCCATCTCCCGTAGGGACTAAAACACCTAGTTAAAACTAGAAAACCTAAAACCTAACATAACACATTTACCCTCACAACCGAGGTTAGGTTTCGAAAATAAAATAACTAACTACTACAACCGCAGCTAATGGCTAGAAATCCATCCAACATTTCATTTGATGAGGGCCCAAAGAAAATGAGCAGCACAGGAGCCCATCAGCAAAAAACGGCATTGGCCCAGGAGAAACCAAAGAACGGGCAGCCCAAATCAAAAAGAATTTGAAATTTGAAACCGAATGTGCCCCGCTAGTCATCCCGTCAGATCTATCCCGCGTGGGCCCCACTTGTAACACACTGCCCTATAAACCAAGCCCGAGAACAACCTCCAACGAATCTCCGGTAGCAGGAACAACCAAACAAAACCAACACAATCAAACTAAGCTAAGAAATTTAAATGAACAATCGGCTAAGATTGAAAGAAAGCAAAGGAACCATCCCAAATCGGTACCATCAGAGATCAAACGAAACCAGATTCTGTTAATAGCATCCGGCGATGGACCACCGCAGTACCCACAACCAATCTGAACATTAGGAGAAAAAACATTCAAATCGGAAGTTCAAACGGAAAGACCATCTGAGATAACCTAGAGTCCGAATCAGGGAAGGGACAGATCTAGATTCCGACAACCAAAACAGAAACCTAAAATCCAACAATTAACATTCAAATCTGAAATAATAAACGATAATCAAAAGAAGCATACTTCAGATCGGAAACCCACACGAATGAAAAAAGGATCCATCCGAGCAACAGAACCACCGGCAAAACAAACCCACTGGCCGAAGGACGAAACATGGATCAACCGAGAACATCCCAAAATCCATAAACCACCGGAAGATGAGCAGAGCTGGTCCCATATTCCGGCAAGCCCCAATCGAGATCTGAAAACGGAACTCAGATCAGGGAGATCCTCCTTCCAAGACTAACACCAACCAATAACCATCAAGATCCGAAACCCCCAACCATAATCCCAAAAGGAGCCACCGCCTCAGATCATAACTCCTTTATCAAGCACACAATTACCCTCTACTAATCACACAAGAAAGCAACACAATCTAGCAACCCCGGACTTAGTAAAAGCATAGATCGAAAAGGGAGTTTCGATAGGGTCCAAATTCCAGCTGCCGGAAGGCTAAAACAGCACCCAGGTAATGCGAACGGAGGATAAAGGAGATATGGTGGGCCGAGAGGTGGAAGAGGGAGGAAGGAGGAGGCGGGTGGACAGAATGATTATGTCAGTGGAAGAAAAGGAAAAAAAAAGGGGACCATCAATTCTTTGCAACACCAAATCCACCTAAAACCCCGACCAGATCAGATCCGAAGCTCAAGACCAAGATCAAGAGAGAACGGGTGGGCCGCAAGAAGGAGGAGCTGAAATGGGTGCCAGAGAAGAGGATGGACGGGGAGAGGTGGGGTTTCTTAGAGAGAAGGTGGAGCTTCTCTCTCTACCCTGCTTAGAGCCCTCCTGTTTTTTATTAGTTCCTTCAAATTGTAAAAGAAAGAGGTGATAGTTCGTTCTAGTTTGATTGGCATCAAAAGGAGCAGTCGCATCACTAACGCGTTCAAAACGATTCTAACATCTCACACGAGACTTGATTTAGCGATGCCTTCTTATTATTTAATTAGTTCCTTAAAATTGTCAAAAAATGAGGTGACTAGGAGTCCTAATACTTCGTTCTAGTTTGATTAGCGTCAAACGGAGTAATCCTATCACTATCGCGTTCAAAACGATGTGTACATCTCATACAAGTCATGATTTTAGGAGACTTTGCTATTGTTTCATTATTTCCTTCAAATTATCAAAGAAAGAGGTGATTAGGAGTCCTATTAGTTTGTTTCAGTTTGATTAGCATCAAAAAGAGCAATCCTATCACTATCGCGTTCAAAACGATGTGTACATCTCACACAAGTTATGATTTAGGGAGACCTTCTTATTGTTTCATTAGTTCCTTCAAATTGTAAAATAAAGAGGTGATTAGGAGTCCTATTACTTCGTTCTAGTTTGATTAGCATCAAAGGAACAGTCGCATCACTATCGCATTCAAAACGATTCTTACATCTTACACGAGACTTGATTTAGGAAGACCTTCTTATTGTTTCATTCGTTCCTTCAAATTGTCAAAGAAAGAGGTGATTAGGAGTCCTATTAGTTCGTTCTAGTTTGATTAGCATCAAAAAGAGCAATCTCATCACTATCGCGTACAAAACGATGTGTACATCTCACACAAGTCATGATTTTAGGATACATTCTTATTGTTTCATTAGTTTCTTCAAATTATCCTAGAAAGAGGTGGTTAGGAGTCCTATTAGTTCGTTCTAGTTTGATTAGCATCAAAAAGAGCAATCCCATCACTATTGCGTACAAAACGATATGTACATCTCGCACAAGTTATGATTTAGGGAGACCTTCTTATTGTTTCATTAGTTCCTTCAAATTGTAAAATAAAGAAGTCCTATTACTTATTTTTTTTTATTATGTGGAGTTTCCCAACCATAGTCGGACTAAGTCTCCCATCCCGGGCCAGGCTTTGCGTACAGGGAGGTCTAAGACAAGGCTTCACCCATAAATGTACGACCTGTGGCCGCGTTGCCTTTACAGGCTTAACAATTGTTGCTAATGAGATTTGATCCCAGGACGTCCGAGTTTATGGTTCGCCCCGGGGCCTCATTTAAACCACTGCGGCAACAGTTGCAGTTATCCTATTACTTAGTTCTAGTTGGATTAGCATCAAAAGGACCAATCCCATCACTATCGCGTTCAAAAACGATGTGTACATCTCACACAAGTCATGATTTAGGGAGACCTTCTTATTGTTTTATTAGTTACTTCAAATTGCCAAAGAAAGAGGTGATTAAGAGTCCTATTACTTCGTTCTAATTTGATTAGCATCAAAAGGAGCAATCCCCATTACTATCACTTTCAAAACGATGTGTACATCTCACTTTTTTATTTTATTTTTATTTTTTATTTTGCTAAATTTGTTTTGTATATAAATGGTAAAAAATTAGATATTACAATAAAGCTCAAAGCATAGTCCCATCTCCCGTAGAGACTAAAACACCTAGTTAAAACTAGGAAACCCAAAACCTAACTAAATATAAAACCTCACAACCTAAGGTTAGGTTAAGGAAAAACAACGAAACAACAACCGTTTCATCAAACAAGTCCATAAATGAGCCATCCGGATAAGCAATTCAATAATGGGCCCATCGACAGAAACAATACCAGCCCACATGGGCAGACAACTTAGCTAAACCACATCAGTTTGAATTCTAGGCAGCAGTGGGACCCTAATAAATCTTCAACTAAGGACCAACCCACGTGGCAAACATCAGATGCAAGCTGGTTACACTAAACCATCAACAATCCGCCCACGTGGAAGACCAACAAACTGCCCAAGAAAGCTGCAGGCCCACATATTGTCCAAACCAGCAGTCACCGGCGAATAATCAGAACCGACGAGACATCCGGCCGATCGAGGCAAACCTAGGAGTCAGATCTAAGAGAACAGACACCCAAAACCATCTGGCAGAGACCCTCAATCGATCCGACGATGAGCACAACAAGGACCTCTCCAAAAACACAGGTTCCGGCGGAGTCACAACCAAGAACATATAGCAGGTCCCAAATCAAGACAAAAAACGGAAAGGTAAACCTGACATGCACGAAACAGCTGACCCATCGACAAGATAAACAGACCCACCATAGATACCGGCAAGATAAGAAATTATCCATATGAAAACAAACCCAAATCTGAACATGAACTAATAAAGGCAATAAATACAACATTAAACCAGATCGGGAGACACACAGAACAACTAGAAACATCGATGAAATCATCCTAAACAGAACATGAAAGAGATGGACAATAAACATAAAATCCAGATTAGAAAGAACACGGATAAACCATTCGCGAAAACAAACCGCCGGAATCAAGCGACCCCAGAAACTGGCATGAAGTTCAAGATCTGGTAGGAGGGAGACTAGATCCGAACGGACCCATCATCCAAAACCCCAGCCCCAACAAAGCACCAAGATTTGAAATCCAAAATCCATAAGCCCCAGATAACTACAACTCCAGATCATAACCTCTAAGCCAGAAGAAGATATGGTGGGCCAAAGGGTAAAAGAAGGGAAGGAGGGGAACCAGGTGGGCCGGGTGGAGAGAGAGGGAGGCGGGGATGGAGGATAGAGGAGCAGCCGAACCAACTTTAGGTAAGAACAACCATAAAATCCAAACAACCCAACCAGATGAAAAGCAATCTGATAAAGGACAACACAATCTGATTAATGAACAGGATAAGCCATATGCACACATAAACCAGATCGAACAAACCTCTTCCAATCCAGCACCGAGACAAAACATTAAGATCTAAACCCCCAATCCAAAAATAGAACCCCCCACATCAGATCATAACTCTCAACTCCAGAACACACAAGGACAACACCTCTACTAACCTCGCAGAAAAGCACAACGATCTACAAGCCATCGGACTTTGCATAAAATAGATCGGAAAAGAGGTTTTCGGAGGCCCCATTTACAGCTGCCGAAAAAGCTAACACAGAACCCAGGTAAGCCGCGAGTGGTGGGAAAGGAAGAGGGAGAGATGGTGGGCTGGGAAGGGGGGAGGAAAGGGGAGAATGGGTGGGCCAGATGTGGAGATGGTGACCGGAGGTGGAAGACAATGGAGAGAGGGGGACTTTCTTATTGTTTTATTAGTTCCTTCAAATTGTCAAAAAAAGAGGTGATACTTCGTTCTAGTTTGATTAGTATCAAAAGGAGCAATCGCATCACTATCGCGCTCAAAACGATGCTTATATCTCACACGAGTCTTGATTTAGGAAGATCTTCTTATTATTTAATTAGTTCCTTCAAATTGTCAAAAAAAGAAGTGATTAGGAGTCCTATTACTTCGTTCTAGTTTGATTAGCATCAAAAGGAGTAATCCCATCACTATCGCGTTCAAAACGATGTGTACATCTCACACAAGTAATGATTTAGGGAGACATTCTTATTGTTTCATTCGTTCCTTCAAATTGTCAAAGAAAGAGGCGATTATGAGTCCTATTAGTTCGTTCTAGTTTGATTAGCATCAAAAAAAGCAATCCCATCACTATCGCGTACAAAATAATGTGTACATCTCGCACAAGTTAAGATTTAGGGAGACCTTCATATTGTTTCATTAGTTCCTTCATACGTCGTTCTAGTTGGATTAGCATCAAAAGGAGCAATCCCATCACTATCACGTTTAAAACGATGTGTACATCTCACACAAGTCATGATTTAGGGAGACCTTCTTATTGTTTCATTGGTTTCTTCAAATTGTAAAAGAAAGAGGTGATTAGGAGTCCTATTACTTTATTCTAGTTTGATTAGCATCAAAAGGAGCAATCCCATCACTATCGCGTTCAAAACGATGTGTTCATCTCACACAAGTCATGATTTTAGAAGACTTTCTTATTGGTTTATTAGTTCCTTCAAATTGTAAAAGAAAGAGGTGATACTTCGTTCTAGTTTGATTAGCATCAAAAGGAGCAGTCGCATCACTATCGCGTTCAAAATGATTCTTACATCTCACACAAGACTTGATTTAGGGAGATCTTCTTATTGTTTAATTAGTTCCTTCAAATTGTCAAAAAAGAGGTGACTAGAAGTCCTATTACTTCGTTCTAGTTTGATTAGCGTCAAAAGGAGTAATCTCATCACTATCGCATTCAAAACGTTGTGTACATCTCGCACAAGTCGTGATTTTAGGAGACTTTCTTTTTGTTTCATTAGTTCCTTCAAATTGTCCAAGAAAGAGGTGATTAGAAGTCCTATTAGTTCGTTCTAGTTTGATTAGCATCAAAAAGAGCAATCTCATCACTATCGCGTACAAAACGATGTGTACATCTCACACAAGTCATTATTTTAGGAGACTTTCTTATTGTTTTATTAGTTCCTTCAAATTTTCAAAGAAAGAGGTGATACTTCGTTCTAGTTTGATTAGTATCAAAAGGAGCAATCGCATCACTATCGCGTTCAAAAGGATGCCTTAATCTCATTTTCTCACATGAGTCATGATTTAGGGAGATCTTCTTATTGTTTAATTAGTTGCTTCAAATTGTCAAAAAAGAAGTGATTACGAGTCCTATTACTTTGTTCTAGTTTGATTAGCATCAAAAGGAGTAATCCCATCACTATCGCATTCAAAACGATGTGTACATCTCACACAAGTCATGATTTAGGGAGACCTTCTTATTGTTTCATTCGTTCCTTCAAATTGTCAAAGAAAGAGGTGATTAGGAGTCATATTAGTTTGTTCTAGGTTGATTAACATCAAAAAGAGCAATCCCATCACTATCGCGTACAAAACAATGTGTACATCTCGCACAAGTTATGATTTAGGTAGACCTTCTTATTGTTTCATTAGTTCCTTCATACTTCGTTCTAGTTGGATTAGCATCAAAAGGAGCAATCCCATCACTATCGCGTTTAAAACGATGTGTACATCTCACACAAGTCATGATTTAGGGAGACCTTCTTATTGTTTCATTGGTTCCTTCAAATTGTCAAAGAAAAAGGTGATTAGGAGTCCTATTACTTAATTTTTTTTTTGCTAAATTTAAATTGTATTAAAGAGAAAAGGAATGTACCCCCAATCAAGAAATGCATAGAAATCATAGGACAGGCCCCATGATGTCAGGACAATAAAAGATAACAAGGCAGAAGCCCAAAACAAAACAAACATAAAACATCAATGAAGACTAGCCAAGACAGGACGACCCAAATGAAAACAACCCAGCAGCTGCATCAACATGACATCAGTAGCAACTGTACAACATAGCAGCCCCGCAACAGCACCAAAGCAGCAGCCCAAAACAAAGACCAAAACCAAACAAGCCAGCACAACCAAAACCGAGTCATCCAGCAAACGACACACTACTAAACAAGCAGAACCAGCAGCAAATCGCCCATAGCAAGAAAGAAAACTTGTAGCGCCACTTGGACACAACCCGCCATTGCAATTGCCACTTGGACCCATTACTAGAGCTCGAGCTAAAACCTTCAAAGACGGACTTAACGGGACGATCCGTGAACTATGGAACGAGGTGGGATCAAGTATAGAAGTCATGACGGTGGAGTCCAAGCGTATGAAACCTGTAAACATGTTACGAATGGACTTGGCGATCAAAACGATGAAAGAAAACAGTTTGCATGGTACAGGCTAGCTCGCCCCAACGAGGTTTCACAGGCCTATTTTCTCGCCCCGGCGAGAAGCTCGCCCCGGCGAGGTTTTTCCAAGCCAAATCTCTCGCCCCGGCGAGAGGCTCGCCCCGACGAGATTTTCCAGCACATTTCTCTCGCCCCGGCGAGAACCTCCTGGATGCAATTTGTCATTTTTTGACTTTCTTGATTTTCGAACCTTCTTTCACCCAAAACATGATATCAGTATTTAGGATCAATTACATGTGTTCTGATTGCTATGTTTCAACATTTGTGAGCTTATATTTCAACAAGTGTGTGCTTCTAGAAGCTTCTAGTTTGTTTCTAAAACTAGTATAAATAGGTGCTATTGTAAACTTGAATGCTCACCAATTAATATTCAGATTATCATCATTATTATGAGTTTCTTTCTCTACTCGTGGTTCTTTGAGAATTCCTAAGTGTTCCTTAGTTCTTCTTTAAGATTCATAATCGACTTATCATACAACCAATCATAGTTGTGTGTGGCGTCTTCTACCGCATCAATCGTCGATTGTACCAAGGTTACCGTTTTACTATAAGCGAGGGGTCGAGGTGTCGTTGGTGTTTATCCTACGCATATTTCATTTGCAAGCAATTGTACCAAGATTACCGTCTACATTTAGGCGAGGGGTTAAGGTATTGCAAGCTATCCATCCTATCAACTTGTTGGAAACGATCCGGGCGACGACCACCTCACGCAAGCGTGCCGTGGAGTCCATCATTTGGTATCAAAGTTAAGTTTCCTATCAAGTTACTTATCTTTACTTTTGTTGTTGAATTATAGTCAAAAAAAAAAACTGCATAAAATATATAGCAGAAAATTTGTGTTATTGAATTGCTTTCATTGGGATTTTCATTTGCAAGAATCATATTTCGCGTTTGGAAGTCTTGTGGAGAGTCGTACTTCTATATTGTATCATTGATAAGTTATTATTGGATTGTAATTAGAGAATTGAGGTAATATTTGTGAGAATTCAAAACGAACCTATTAGAGAGAACTACGAGCGGAAAAAGGCAAGAGTAGTAAGTCTAAAAGTGAGGGGTAAAAGCCTAAATTGTGTGATACACGAGCCTTTTCCTATTTGTGTGATTATATTGTTTTGAGTGAAACACGCAAGGGAGCGGTGAGGAACTTGTTTTTCTACTAATTCTTTGTTTTGCAGGAAAATATGTCTAAACACAAGAGATAAGACAATTGAAAATGAACCTTCTACATCGAATTTTGACTCAAAACTCATGATGGAGGCTATGATGAAAGAATTTTCTAGACAATTGGGGATGGCTATGGAATAAGTGCATGATCGCATCGATCAATTGAGTGACACTCGAGGGGAACGAACTCAAAACCCTCCGGGTGGGCGCCCAAAAGGAAAGACACAACAAAAGGAAGCAAGGCTAGAGGAGACAAATTACTATGATGAAAGGTTTAGTGAGGAAGAGGATCTCGAGAATAGAACTGACTTTCATCCCTAGGAGGACATTTTGCAAAGGATAGAGGCGGCCGAAATCGAGAGGACAACAACCTTGATAGCATCAAAATGAAAATTCCCACATTCCAAGGCAGAAGTGACCCCGAGGCATATCTAGAATGGGAGAGGAAAATGGAGTGGATCTTTGACTACTCGGATCTCAAAAAAGTTAGAATTGCAGCTACCGAATTTTCTGACTATGCAGTTACTTGGTGGGATCAATTAATGACCAGCCGAAGGAGGTGCAGAGAACGTCCAATAGAGACTTGGGCAGAAATGAAAGCTGTAATGAAAAAGAGGTTTATCCCAAGCCACTACTATCGAGATCTGTTTCGAAACTTACAAAATTTGAGACAGGGAAGCAAGAGTGTGGAGGACTACTTCAAGGAAATGGAGATGCTAATGGCTAGAGCTGACATCGACGAGGATAATGAGGCAACCACAGCCCAATTTTCAGCGGGGTTAAATTGGGATATTGCAGATTTGGTGGAGCGTCAACATTATGTGGTATTGGAAGACATGGTGCACATGGCTATCAAAATAGAGAAGCAACTTAGGAGGAGAGTTGGCCAGCGAACAAATCCTACCACAGGTTCATCATGGAAACCCAATAATGTGAAGCGTGAGGAAAAGCCATCTACTTTCAAGCCAAAGCCAAAAATCAAGCAAGGAGCGGCTACTCAAGTAGTGCAAGGTAAAACTAATACACCTTCTACTAGTCGTACTCGAGATATTATATGCTTTAAATGTCAAGGCAGGGGACATATTGCAAATCAATGCCCAAATCAAAGAACTATGTTATTGCTTGATAATGGGGATTTGGAGATCGCGAGGAAGAAGATAGTGGACAATGACTATATGCCACCATTGGAGGAAGATAGGGAGGTTGCTTATGCATGGCGAAGTGTTGGTTACACGGAGAATGCTTAGTACACAGGTAAAAGAAGAAAGCAGTGAGCAAAGAGAGAATCTATTTCATACTAGATGCATGGTAAATGGTAAGATCTGTTGTGTTGTAATTGATGGTGGGAGCTGTACAAATGTGGCAAGCATAACAATGGTGGAAAAATTGGGACTTACAACATCCAAACATCCTCACCCATACCGATTGCAGTGGCTCAATGACAGCGGCGACATCAAGGTTACCAAGCAAGTATCAGTGTCGTTTACAATTGGGAAGTATGTGGATGAGATTCTTTGTGATGTAGTTCCTATGCATGCAGGTCATTTACTACTTGGGAGACCTTGGCTGTTCGATCGACGAATAAAATACGATGGTTTTACTAATGAGTACTCTTTTGTTCACAATCAAAGAAAAGTTACCTTGTGTCCTATGTCACCAAAACAAGTGCATGAGGATCAAATACACTTACAGAGAGATCATGAAAAGAAAACAAAAGAGAGAAAAAAAAAGAAAGAAGAGAGAAAAACAAATATTTTTGCAAAAAGGAGTGATGTAAGGCGAGCTTTGGATTCTAAAAAGCCAATGATTATACTTCGGTATAAAGAGGCACTTTTAAATACTAACGCTAATAATCCTTCTTTGCCTAGTGTTGTTTCTGCTCTTTTACAGGATTATCAGGATGTATTTCCCGAGGAACTTCCACAGGGATCACCACCAATTCGGGGAATTGAGCATCAAATTGACTTTGTCCCAGGCGCGACCATTCCAAATCGCCTGGCATACCGAAGCAATCCAGAGGAAACAAAGGAATTGCAAAGGCAAGTTGACGAGCTAATGGACAAAGGTTTTGTGAGGGAAAGCATGAGTCCATGTGCGGTTCCTGTTATTTTAGTACCTAAGAAAGATGGGAAGTGGCGTATGTGCATTGATTGTCGAGCGGTAAATAATATCACGGTAAAATATCGGCATCCCATTCCTAGGTTAGATGACATGTTAGATGAATTGTATGGATCTTGTGTGTTTTCTAAAATTGATTTAAAGAGTGGCTATCATCAAATTAGAATGCATGAAGGAAATGAATGGAAAACTGCTTTTAAAACAAAATATGGGTTATATGAGTGGTTAGTCTTACCTGTTGGTTTAACTAATGCTCCTAGCACGTTCATGAGACTAATGAACCATGTTTTGCGCTCCTTCATTAGAAAGTTTGTAGTTGTCTACTTTGATGATATCTTGATCTATAGCAAAGATTTAGTTGAGCATGCATTGCATATAAAATCTGTCCTAGATGTGCTTCGAAAAGAAAATTTGTATGCTAATATGGACAAATGCACATTTTGTACAGATCGAGTTGTATTTCTTGGTTTTGTTGTTAATACACAAGGAGTACAGGTTGGCGAAGAAAAGGTACGTGCAATCCAAGAATGGCCAACTCCTACGAATGTCAGTCAAGTTCGTAGCTTTCATGGGCTCGCAAGTTTCTATAGACGATTTGTAAGGAATTTCAGCGAAGTCACAACACCACTCACCGAAGTAATCAAAAAGAGTGTAGGATTCAAGTGGGGTGATGCACAGAAAAAAGCGTTTAATTTGATTAAAGAAAAATTAACTAACGCTCCTTTACTTGTATTGCCAAATTTCACTAAACCTTTGAAATTGAATGTGATGCTTCAGGTTTAGGCATTGGAGCTGTGTTGATGCAAGAAGGAAAACCCGTTTCATATTTCAGTGAAAAATTGAGTGGAGCAGCTTTGAACTATCCTACCTATGACAAGGAGTTATATGCCTTAGTTTGATCATTGGAGACTTGGCAACATTACCTGTGGCCTAAGGAGTTCGTAATTCACACGGATCATGAATCATTGAAATATTTGAAGGGCCAACACAAGTTGAACAAGAGACATGCACGATGGATGGAGTTCATCGAGACATTCCCGTATGTCATTCGGTATAAGCAAGGTAAGGAGAATGTCGTTGCCGACGCTCTCTCAAGAAGGTATGTGTTGTTAAATACTCTTGACACAAAATTACTTGGTTTTGAACAAATCAAAGAATTATATGATAATGACCATGATTTTTGTGAAGAGTTTAAAAGTTGTGAAAAGAATGTTGTAGGTAAATACTTCAAGATGGATGGATTCTTGTTTCGTGAGAATCGGTTATGTATACCTGCATGTTCTTTGCGTGAGTTATTGGTTCGAGAATCACATGGAGGTGGTTTGATGGGACATTTTGGTGTCGATAAGACCTTATCTGTAATAAAAGAACATTTCTATTGGCCTCATATGAAACGAGATGTGGAAAGAATTTGCGATAGATGCATTACATATTCTTTAGAGATATTGTGCGTCTGCATGGCATGCCCCGAACAATTGTTTCGGATAGAGATGCTAAGTTCTTGAGCTATTTTTGGAAAACTTTGTGGTGTAAACTAGGAACTAAACTGTTGTTTTCAACTACTTGTCATCCACAAACTGACGGTCAAACGGAAGTAGTAAATAGGACTCTATCTGCTTTATTGAGGGCTATCATTAAAAAGAATATTAAGCTTTGGGAAGAGTGTCTACCACATGTTGAGTTTGCTTATAATAGGCCTGTTCACTCTGCTACTAAATTCTCACCTTTTGAAATTGTGTATGGTTTTAATCCTTTAACACCCTTGGATTTGTCACCATTACCTGTTTCCGAATATACTAACATGGATGGCAAAAACAAAGCTGATTTTGTTAAGCAGATACATGAGAAGACAAGACTCAACATTGAGAAGAAGACGGATCAATATGCCAAACAGGCCAACAAGGGTCGGCGTCAAGTAATCTTCGAACCCGGGGATTGGGTATGGCTACACATGCGTACGGAAAGATTTCCTGCTCAAAGGCGTTCGAAACTACTCCCGAGAGGAGATGGACCATTTTAAGTGCTTGAACGCATTAACAACAATACTTACAAATTGGACTTACCCGGTGAGTATACTGTTAGTGCAACTTTAAATGTTTCTGATCTAAGCCCGTTTGATGTAGGTGAAGATTTGAGGATAAATCCTTTTCAAGAGGAGAGGTATGATGAGGACATCCATGATCCAGAAACCCGTGACACAACCCGAGAAGACCCATTGTAATTGCCACTTGGACCCATTACTAGAGCTCGAGCTAAAACCTTCAAAGACGGACTTAACGGGATGATCCGTGAACTATGGAACGAGGTGGGATCAAGTATAGAAGTCATGACGGTGGAGTCCAAGCGTATGAAACCTGTAAACATGTTACGAATGGACTTGGCGATCAAAACGATGAAAGAAAACAGTTTGCATGGTACAGGCTAGCTCGCCCCGACGAGGTTTCACAGGCCTATTTTCTCGTCACCCGCCGTCGAGAAGCTCTCCTCGCCCCCAATACGCGAGTTTGTTTTTTTTTTCCAAGACGAAGCAAATCTCCTTCTATTTTCTCTCCGCTGCTCTTCTCTCTCTCTTCTCTCCTCCTCCTCCTCTTCTCCCCTCTCACTGGTCATTCGTCTCCTCCTCGCTCCCGGCAAGAGTTTTCCTTCCCTTTCTCCACCTTAGATCCTTTTCTTTTTTCCTCTTACCCCAACCACTAAACATTTTCCTCGACCTAATGTTTCCTCTTTTTTTCTCTTTTTCTCTTCCTCTCTCCTTTTCCCCTCTATTGAACAGTGTTCTGCCATCCACCATTTCTTTCTCTTCTTTCTCCTTCTCTCCTTCTCGTTCATACATTTTTCCTTTCTCCTTTATCATTTTCTCTCTTCGTCTCCTTCTTTTTCTCTATTTATCATCTCTTCTTTTCTCTTTTCTTGTCTTTCCTTCTTTTTCTTTCTCCTTCTCTCCCTCTCCCTTCTCTGCCTCTTGTCGCTCTTTCTCTTTTTTTCTTTCCCTTCTCTCTCTCCAGTCCATCTTTTCCTTATCATTTCTCTAGGTTTTTTTATTCTTGTTTTTCCCTCTCTCTCTATTGCGTCTCCGTTTCCTTCTTCTCTCTTTCCTTTTTCATTCCCCTCTCGTCTCCTTGCCTCTCTCGTCCGTTCTCTTTCTTCTCTCTTCTCCTCGCCCTCACTTTTCTCTTTCTCTTTCTCCTCTTGTTCTCTTCCTGTTTCTCTCTTTTCCTTTCTCCTTTTTCTCCTCTCCACAACGATTTCTCATTTTCGTTTTAAAAATCATGTTTGTACATTTCTCTCCCTCTAGCACATTTTTTCTTTCACTTCTCTGATTTCTGTATTTTTCTTTCTCCTTCCTGTCTTGTCTTTTCTCTCTCCCTTTTCTTTCTTTCTCCCCGTTCCTCTTTTTTTCCTTCGCTTTCCCCCTCTTTCTTTTTTCTCTCTTTTTTTCTCCCTTTTCACTAGTTTTAGATTTCCATCCTTTCCAAATCCCCCTGTTTCCTTTTCCTTTCCAAAGCAACATGTTCCTCTCCTCCTTCCTTCCCCTTTCCTCCTTTCTCCTATTTCTCTTCCTCCTCTCGCCTCTCAACTCCCTTTTCCTCCACTCCTTTTCTTTCTCTCTCTTTCCGTCTTACTCTCCCTCGCTAGTTTCCTATCTCCTATCTTCTATTCCCGTTTTTTAAAAATTTTCTCTTCTTCCTCATTCTTTTTCTACTTCTCTTTAACATTTTCTTTTTCTGCTCTCTTGTCTCACATCATATTTTCCCCTCTCCTCTTGTTTTTCCTCCCCTTTTCCTCACTTTTTCTCCTCGTTCTCGACTCCTCTTCCCTCACTCTTCTCCTCCCCGCATTTTCTTCTCTGCTTCCTCTTTTTCTTTTTTTGCACTTACTCTTCTCCGCTTTTTGCCTTTTCCCTCCTCATTCTCTCGCTCCCTTTTACTCTTCTCTTTTTTTCTCGTCCTCCTTCTTTCTTTTCTTCTTTTTCTCCTAACATTGATTTTTCTTTCTCTTCTCTTCCTTTATTCTCTTTCTCTTCCTCCAAGATTTTCCTCTCTGTTCCTCGAGTCTCTTTTCTCTGGCTGCTCTTCCTCGTCAACTTTTTTCTTTCTCTTTCTCTCCGCTTGTTTCTCTCGCCCTCTTCCTCCTATAATTTTTTCAATAGGTTTCTCTCTCCTCTTCCTCCTCCTCTTTTCTTTCCTCTCCCACATTTCCCTCATCCCCCAGCACATTTCCTTTCTCGTCAAGATTGTTTCTCTCGCTCTTTTCTGTTCTCCTCGTTCTCCTCCTTGTCCCGTCGTTGTTTCTCTTTTCTTTTTCTCTCGCCGTTCGGCTTTGTAAAACTCGGGGCGCGAGGCGTCCTTTTCTTTCTCTGTTTTGGTTTTGTTTTTATTTTCTCTCCTCTTCTCTCGCTTTCAATCTTTTTCTCTCCCTGCTGCTCTCTCTCATTCGGGTTCCCTCCTCTTTCTTGTGTTTTCTCATCCCATTGGTTGAAATGTGTTGTTCTCCGTCAGCACCTTCCCTCCTTTCCTCTCCTTATTCTTCGGCTATCCTCGTTTCCGTCTTCTCTCCTCGCGTTTTCTCCTTCTTTTTCTCCTCCCCTCGCCTTCCTCTCGACTCCTTTCTCGGGTGCTCTTCTCCCCTCCGTGGTCTTGTCTGCTATTTTTGCTTTTCTCTTTTCCTCTGTCGTTTCGCCGCTGCTGGTTCTTCCTCTGTCACTTCTTCTTCTCCTTGTGTGTTCTGTCGCGTGTCCTCCTCTTTTCTTTTCGCCGCCTCCTCCACGTTTGCCGCAAACATTGAGTTCTCTCCTGTTATTTCTCCCGCCACCGCGCATCCCCGCCATTCTTCTTTCCCCTCTCCGCTCCTTCGTTCTGGTGGTTCTGCCTGCTCTCCTCCTTCTTTTTTCTCTGTGTCCATTTCTCTTTCCTTCTTACTCCCTTATGTCCGTTTTCTCTCTTCGTCTTTGTTTTTCTCTCCTGGAGTTTTTCTCTCCCTTTCTCTTGTCTCTTCCTCCTCCTTTTTCCCTCCTTTCTCCCTATTCTTTTTCGGTCTCTCTCCTCCTTTGTTTCTCTGTCGTCGTTTTTCTCCGTTCTCTTCCTTTTTCTCGTATTCTCCCTCCCCCCTCGCCGTTCGGTTTCTCCTTTTTTTTTTCTTTTTCTGCCCCCAATTCTGGTTCTGTTGATCTCGTATTTCGACTACCTTTTTTGTCCACGCCCTTCTCTTTCTATTTTCCTCTGCCTTCTTTTCCTGTTCTCTCCGTCGCCTTTGTTTCTTTCTTCGGTTCTCCGTCTCGCTCGTTCTCTCTTCTCTTTTTTGCTCTTTCTTGTTTTCTTTCGCCCTCCTCGGCTCGATATTGTTGGGGATTGTTGTCTGTTTGTTTGCTCGTCGGTCCCTAACATTTTTCTTTTGTCTCCCTGTTTCCTCTTCGCTGCTTCTCTCTTCTCGGTCGCCGTCGCGGCCGTCGCTCTGTGTTCGTCCCTCTTCAACTCTTCTTTTCTCTCGCTCTCCATTTCCTCCTCCCTCAGCCTCGTTCCGCCATTTCGCTCTTCTCTCTCCTTTCGTGTTCCTGTGCGCGTTTCTTTGTGTCTCTCTCTCTCCTCTCCTCTTTCTTTCTCTCGTCTCCGCTTTCTCTTCTGTCCTTTCTTTCTTCTGGTACTCTCTTCTCTCCGCAGCTTCTCTCCTTTGTTGTCTCACCTCAGGCTTTCTCATGCGATTTCATTATACAGGACATTTGCCGCTTCTCTCTCTCGTTCCCCGTCCCGTCTCTCGCCTTCTTTTTTTCTCCGTCTTCTACTCGTTCGCTTCCTTGCCCCGTCTTTTGTCTCTTATGCTCTTTCCTCTCTTCTTTCTCCCGCTCCTCTCTCTTTCGGTCCTCGTCCATCTGGTTCCTTCGGTTCTTCCCCTCTCCTCTTTCTTTTCTCTTCGGCCCTGTTCTCTTGGCGGCGGTATTCTCTGTCTCGATTCAGGGTTGTTCGTCGGCTCCCTTTGTCCCGTCCTGACCGCCCTTTTTCCCCTGTTCTTCTGTTCCTCCATCGCGTCGTTCCTCCTCTCGCCTTCACTCCTCTCTACTTTTTTCTCCTCGCCTGCTCGTTCTTTTTTCTCTTTTTTCCGTTTCTCTCTTATCCTTTTCTATTTTCTCTCATCTTCGCTCGCTTCGTCGTCTCAGGTTCTTTTCTCGTTGTTTTCCCTCTCTCGTCGGGTCGAACGTCCGTCTTTTCTTTTCTTTCCTTCGCGTGCACGTTCTGGGTTTCGTCGCTTCTCTGCCCCGGGAAGATTGTCTGTTTCCCTTCTTCCCTAGTTTTCGCCCCCTCCACCGGTTCCTTGGTTTCCGCCCCCATTTCCGTATCCCGTTCCTAGCGACGATTTCTTTCTCGTCGTGAGAATTTCCCTTTTTCTCTCCCGTCTCCTTCGCTTTCTCCAGGCTTCCTTTGCTCTGCCACATTTGATGGGTTGTCATTTCTTGGTGCGGGGAAGTGTTTTCGTCAAAGGTTTTCTAGTTCCTTGTTGCTAGTCTCGTTCGTGCGCGTTGCCTTTTTCTCTCGCTTTTTCTCTCGCCCGTTTTTTCTTCCTCTATGGTCATTCCTCTCCCTTATCTGCCTTGTTTCATCCGTTTTTCCACTTGTTTTTTCTTTCTCCCTCTTTCTCTCTCTCTCTTCCTTCCTCGGGGTCTTCTTCTGTCCTCTTCGTTCTTTTTCTCGTTTCTCTCTGCCTGGTTTTTGTACTTTGTCCGTTCGTTTGTTCTCTCTCCGCGCTCTTCTTCTTTTGTTTTCCCTCTGCCTCATCCCCCTCTATCTCGCGTCTTTCTTCCTCTTCTCTCTGTGGTCTCCTCTTCTCTGCCGCTCTCGCCGCCCGTGCGAGAACCTCGGGACTGGATGGCAAATATGGGGTGGTTTTTTTTTGAATATTTGGTCATTTTTTGTCATTTTTTTTCTTTTTTTTCTTTTTGACTTTCTCTATGTGTTCTTGATTTTTTTTTCGCTTTTTTCTGTCGGGAACTTCCGAAACCTTCTTTTTCGTTTGTCGTGGTTGGTTTCTTTCATTCCTTCGTTCACACGTTTTTGTCGTCTTCTTTCATCTTTCTTTTCTCTTCTCTTCTACCTCTTTTTTCTTTTCTCTTTCTTTTTCTATACCCACTTCCTTTTGTTCTTCTACCACTTGCTTTGTCCTTTCCTGTTCTTTTTCGTTCCCTATACTATTCGTCTTACTTTTCTTTCTTCTATTTCTCTTTTCTACTTTTGTCTTCGTCTTTCCTCTTTCTTCTTTATTCTTCTCTTCTTGCTTCTCTTGTTTCTACTGTCTCTCCTTTTGGTTTCTGTTTCTAACTTCTTTTTCTTCTTCTCTCTTTCTTATTCTTCAAACTCTTCTTCATTCTCTTCCCTTTTGTGAGTGTCTGCTCTACTTTGGCCTTCTTTTTTCTCTTCTTGTTTCCTTTAATTCTTCTTCTTCTTTCTTTTCTCCTTCATCTTTCGCCTTTCTTTTCCTCTTCTTTCTTCTGTGTTTCTTTGTGTGGTTCTTCTCTTTCTTTCTATTCTCTGGTGTGTTTTTTTCTTTGGGGGAAGTTGTGTTTGTTTTTCTTTTTTCTCTTTTGTTGTCTGGTGTGTCTCTTCTCTTCCTGTTCTACTCTAATGTTGTTCTATGTCTATTCGTCTTTCTTCTTGCTTCTTTTTTCCTTCTATCTTCCTGGGGGTGTCTCTGTGTGTGGCTCTTGTTCTACTTTTCTAATCCTCTTCTTTCTCTTTCTTCTTCTTCCTGTTCTTGTCTTTCCTGGTTTCTTCGGTCTTGCTGCTTCTTCTTCTTTTGCTCCTTCTCTATCTTTCTCTTCTTTCTGTTTTCTATCTTTCTCTTTTTTGTTCTTTTGTGGGTGTGTTTTTTCTCTTTCTCTCTTTCTTTTCTGTTCTCTCCTGTCTTCTCTTCTTTTTCTCTTTTTTCTTCTTTGTCTATTTCTTTCTTGCATTCCTCTTCCGATATCTTTCTTCTGTATGTCTTTCTCTGTTCTTGTGGCTTTCTCTTGCTTACTCTCGTCTTGTCTTCTTCCTAATGGTGTCCTTTTCTTATTGGTGGGGGTGTGTTTTTTCTTTGTTCTCTTTCTTTTTTTTTGGTGTGTTCGTGTTTGTTTTTTGTTTTCTTCTTTTCCTTTGTTCTCTTCTTCCTTTCTGCTCTCTCTTCCTGGGGTGGGGTCTCTTCTTCTTTCTCTTCTGTTCTTTTCTGTTTTTCTTCTTCTCTCTCTCCTCTTTTTCTTCTTCTTTCTCTCTTTTTGGTTTTTCCCTTCCCT